>CM076976.1:32300496-32545496 GCA_039105355.1 Benthosema pterotum
TCGCCAGCTCTGCTCTCCGGGTCTTTCCATCCCACCAAAACAAATGCACGTGTAGTCATAGACTCAGTGTTGCCAACTTCACGCATTTGACACTATATTTAGCTTTTTTTCCAGACCCCCCTAGCGCCAAAATGATTGAAAAACTCAAGGTGATATTCACTACTAGTGCTTTTATAGTGAGCTGGTTGAAAAACACTGCTCTAGCTCCTTGTAGTGCGTTTTGGAAGTGCCACTAGTGCATTTTGGATTTGGCAGTTGGCAACTGAGTGTAGTACATGAGTAGGTAGCTAACTTAGTGCCTGATGAAAAATGAACACTATGTTAAATTAATGATCCGTGTGCGTGCAGGTATGCCTGCTATACAAAATGCTACACAAGCACAATTGTACTGTAACTCTCATCTCTATTAATACATTTTTTCTTTCATTCATATAATTCAAGTTACACTGCAACAAAACTGATAACTGATAAAACTGATATATTTTTTTTTTACATTTGACCGTAGGAAGTTGTAACCTGTGACTTGACTTGAAAACCAGTGACTTGACTTGAAAACATTGTGACTCGACGCGACTCGAAACAACCATGCAACTTGACTCGACTTGACTCGCCCAACTGTGTGGACTCGACTCGACTTGACTCGCCCACAACCTAAAAAAAACTTGACTTGCTTGAGACTTGGGACCAAATGACTTGTGCTTGCTTGAGACTCGGCTCGGAGGGACTCGTGCAATTGTCTACCTACAGTGCTAGCACATCAGGAGCAATTAAGTTAAGTGTCTTGCTCAAGGACACATCGACACTAACTCTGCGGGAGCCCGGGATCGAACCGGAATAATTAGACACAGAGTCTGCAGACATGGCATATAATGAACACTACATGGATTGAAATAGTGTAACGCATAGACAGATGCTATAGGTTCACAGTTTAAAGGCAGCACTGTAGGCAACTTTTTCTGCGTTTGTAAAACACATTTGAATCACCTCCACTCCATTGGGCCATTATGAAACTGCTGGAGTTTGCCGCACTGTGATTGGCTAAAGCCCCCCCCCCCCCCCCCCGGGAAACGGCTGCAGCATCAAAGTAGAAGCGACATAGAGGGGGAGAAAAACTGCAGAACATGTATATACTACATATATAGAGTACTTTTTTTTCTTTTGTTTTGGCAAAGAAACTTGCCGATAACACTGTTAACACATATCTCCTACATGCTCTCTCTCTCTCTCTCTCTTTCTCAAACTGAAAATAGACTCCTGCAGCCCCCTCACTGGCTGATCAATGCTAATGATCGTTCCTGATCAGAAGGCCCTGTCTGCGCGCGCATGCGTGTGTGTGGGCAGGAGTAGGGTGTCTGTGTGTGTGTGTGTGTGTGTGTGGGGGGGGGTGATCGATGCTGAGGTCGGTAGGCCGGCTCTCTGATGAGGCCAATATGCTGCCTGTATACATCTGAACCCCCCCCCCCCCCCCCCCCCCCCCCCCCCCCCCCCCCCCCCCCCCCCCCCCCCCATCTCCCCAGAGAGGTGATCACATGTTGTTTTTCATCTCTACCCGGACCTTAATTAGAGCGATGGAGAGGAGGATGGCACCAACCAACCAGGAGGACCAGAGGTGTGGGGTGGGGCTATAGATGAGTGTTTTTCAACCTTTTTGATACCAGTGCCCACTATTTATTCAGAATTTGAGCCACGGAGGACCACCATTTGAGGACATTTTCATTCCGCAGACCCCAAAACTAAAGATTTATTTTGCTTTTGTCCCACAATTCCAGGCTGGATTTCAGAAATAAAACAGTCACAAACATACAGATCAAAATAACCATTAATCTTCTACATTCTCTAGTTGTGTAGACTTGGGGATAATTCACATGATGAATATTTTAACTCTTGAGAGTGTAAATATGAAGAATGAAACCAAGGGGTCCATTGGTTTCATTTGGCGCATGGAAGGAGCACGTTATTCCAACCAGTTCCAGTCCCCTCCATCTGGCGCCCTGGGTGGCCAGGGGGAGGCAGTCTAGAGCCCAGGATTACTGCATGTTTTTGTGAGGGTGTCTATACCCTATAGGGGACATGGGAGAACATGCAAACTCCACACAGAAAGGCCCTTGTGGGTATGGGCACAATGTAATATCCGAATCTAGATATTCAACATGATCATCAAACAACGGCGAATTAAAACACATAAAACGAATGTCTGGTTTAATGGTGGTCCCCTGTGCAGTGAACATGCACTTGTTAATGATCCGTCGTCCATCTTCAGGAGGAGATGGAATAATGATCATTAACAACTCTGAAGTTACACCTCGTTCCTCTCTATTCTGGGAATGTCATTATTTCTAAAGAGAGAGAGAGAGAGAGAGAGAGAGAGAGAGAGAGAGAGAGAGAGAGAGAGAGAGAGAGAGAGACAGAGAGAGAGACAGAGAGAGAGATTGTTCTCTCTCTCTCTGGAATGTATGTATGCACTAATTATATATGTGGTGTAAATTTGATTTTGCAAATTAATTCATTTATCTACCGTAGTCAACAAAAAACATAATATTATCATACACATCTAATTAGCAAGAACAAAACAATGGCAGGACACAACACTTTTTGTTTGTTTTTCTTGCGTCGTTATGACTTGTCACGACCCGAGTTGGCTTTGTCCGCCGCGTAATCGTCTTTACTGTATCATTTTCGAAAATGAGGGAAAAAAATGAATGGGGGGGGGGGGGGTGTCCATTTCTGGAACAAGGTAACATCACGAGGGGTGCGGGACTGCTCAGCTCTATGCCACATTCACATATTTGGGCATATGTCCTACACGCCATATTCACCACCTTCACTAAACATAGGTAGCCTGTCCACTATTTTACCAGCCAAGGCACCAGGGACGATGTAACATTTCCCAATTGGGGTGGGGGGGGGGGGGGGGGGGGGGGGGGGGGGGGGGGGGCAACAGACACGCAGCATGCATAAAGCTAAAGGTCTGACTCAGAGAGTTCTCTGTTTTCAATGATGAAATGCTGTTGGTTTAGTGGTGTCACAACTGTAGTTAGTTAGTTGCAGTAATACCGTTTCAAATCACTTTTAAAAATAAGCAGTTTAATTCGAAATATCTTGTTTTGCATGCCATCGTGTTTGGTGGAGCAGACTGGGCATTTAGGGCGGCATTTAAGGCGGCACTGCCCCCCCATGCCCATGCCTAGATCCGCCCCTGCAATGCACTGGGGCTGCTGTGTGTGTGTGCTCACCTTCTGTCTGGACAGTGTTGCCATGTCTACTTATCATAAGCAACATTTGACTCGTTTTATTCTGGTCATAAGTCGCTTAAGCTACTTAAGTCACTTGCAAATATTTGCTGGTTGATGTTTTTGGGTCTTGTTTCTAAAGTGTACATGTAGAACTTATTTGCGATTTCTTCTTTATGTTATGTGATATGTAACCAGTGTAGCCTACATTCTTTTCACATCAAGGGACCACAGATTGGCATGTAATTGTCCACACTCATCGGAAAAAAAAAAATGTTTCATACACTTGGTCACTTGTTTCTCTTGCAAATCTGGCAACAAATCACACGCTAACAGGAACTTCTCTGCACATACAAACGCAAAGACTCATGGGTTGTAGGAAAGTGGTAGATACATCAACCCTTTGTAAAATATCCCCTAAAAATATTTCTCGTCAAAATAGACTTAATAGTACAGCACTGCATGGCAACTTGAGCTACTCCTATTTAATATTTCATCGTGGTCTCCCCCACCCAAAACACACACACACACACACACACACACACACACACACACACACACACACACACACACACACACACACACACACACACACACACAACACACACACACACACACACACACACACACACACACAAACCCGACAGTATAACTGTCTAAATTATTCAAACTATAAGAATATAACCTGAGGGCTAAAGATGCCTCCAGGACAGCGTGCACCGGGTCAGTCAGGACAGCAAAACAGAGCCTCTAAATGTTTCTAAAGAGTGTAGAGACTGTATGCCTGAATACAGTTGGCAACTGGATGCCTGAACATTGGCACCATTTTTCAAGAATATCACATCTACAAGCTCATAGCGCGCCACCAAGTGCCGCACTATGAGCTTGTAGATCTGATATTTTTCAATAGCCAATGATGCTAAGTAATGCTAATGAAGCTAATGCTAATTATTGTTGAAAATGCTAATAATGCTAATTAACGCTAATAATACTAAGTAGCCTAATGCTAATAATACTAATTAATGTTATTAATGCTAAGTAAATAATGCTAATGATGCCAAGTACTGTTAATAATGATAATGCTAAGTAGGCCTAAGTAATGCTAATAATGCGAAGTATTGTTAATAAATGCTAGTAATGCTAAGTAATGCTAATGCTAAGTATTGTTAATAATGCCGATAAGCCAACTGTGTGCCTGAATAAGTTAGCAACTGCTCTCTGAAGTCTGTAGGTCACCAGGATGGATAATAGGATTTCTAAATGCATAGTTTAATATTTTATTCACTGTGTGTACTGTAAGTAAATGTGAGATGGATGGATGGATGGATGGATGGATGGATGGATGGATGGATGGATGGATGGATGGATGGATGGATGGATGGATGGATGGAGCTAAGGCGAGGTTAACTGGATGGTGGCACTACTTTGACTATAACGGAGACATCGATTTTCCTTACAGGGGAAATAACGTTAAATTCAACTTTTTAATTTGTTTTGTTTTTGGTGCTGCCATGTGTCTCTTCTATCCCCCCCAAAATATCTAGCTTGAACAATCAGTCTATCATATCATGTCAATTGCTCTCAGGAACAGCTTGTTTGATTTCGTCCTCATAATGATGTCATCAATGCACACTACTTTGTATAATTCCTCCTCTCCTTCACTCTTCAGTTCCACATTTGCATTTCCATTTTGTTAACAATGTCCACCATTGTTGATTTTCCAAGTTGACATGGGATTTAAACAAGCCTGGTTTTATCATCAGTTTCTAGTCATCATTATAATGACTCTACTATAAAATATCCTGCATATCAGCACCCCCACCACTTCAGGACATTGTGGCACTGCAGCTAAACTGTTCATAAAGAAATGGCAAGGGCTGGTTATATCAGTGGTGATTGAGGCTCAAACGAGTAGAAATAAGCTTAAGGGAAATATACAATATGATAATATTAAGTATTAAAAACAAATTTTCGGAATGACTAATTCAGACAGACAGACAGACAGACAGACAGACAGACAGACAGACAGACAGACAGACAGACAGACAGACAGACAGACAGACAGACAGACAGACAGACAGACAGACAGGCTAAAGGAACAGATCCACAGGTATGGAGCCAGCGGGTTTCTTTCCTGCATGACTCATGGTCTTCGTACTGAAATAGATCCTTGGCCTGCGGGAGGGCTGTGCATGTGAGCCCTGATCACACACACATTAATCATTAATCCAACACACCGACGCGTCCTGCTTAAACAGGAACTAAACTAGAGCTCGCCGTCGTTCATCGCTGCCTTTAAAACATGCGGTTAACCAACTTACTTTCTTATTTTTAAAAGGATCCCTGGATAATGAGACAAATATGGATAAATACATTATACTTGCCCTCTATAACTACAACTGAACATTTAAAACATATAGAATAAGCTCATTAGCTTAAAATAGTTCATGTTTTACGGTGCCTGTCACATGGCCTGTCATAGCGATGATGTCACAGAAGATCGTTTGGGTCGCCATTGTCATTACAAACAGAAGAGTGTATATACATTGATGTTTTGCGTTGCAATGCTTGGTAATCATGGAATGTTCCATACTATGTTCTATACTACAGACCTCCTGTGACGTCATCCGTATGACAGGCCGTGTGACAGGCACAGTAAAATGGCGCCCCCCTTGGGATAAAAACATGAACTATTTTTAGATAAAGAGCTCATTCTATGTGTTTGAAATGTTCAATTCTAGTTATAGACGGCAAATATAATGCATTTATCCATATTTGTCTCATTATCCAGGGATCCTTTTAAACAATCTAATACTCAGTCTAGGGGAGTAACAAATGAATATTCCACATTACTGTAATAGTATTACCTCTTCCCGTAGTATTGTAACGATATTACTCTGCCAATATGGGTAATATGGAGGGCATAACGATACATATTAACAGTGATTCAATACGTGCCACGATATTGGTTCATTCTGGCGATACGATTCGATTCAATGATCTAAAATTGATACAGTAACTATTTAGGAAATACATTAAATATGTGTGAAACATGTGAATACTGCAGGTTTTTTGGGGGAAAATGTATTAGAATGGATATAAACAAGCAAAACAAAACAGTGATCTGGTATGTAGATGGACATTGAACACAAGATGTGTTTTTTTCATTTTACACTCTCAAGAGTTAAAATATGCATCTGAATTAGGGTCCTGTGGGGCTAAAATGCTGAATTGGTATAAAAAAGGTTGAAAACCACTGCACTACAGTAGAGTGTAGCACCCTCCTTTCAGGCAGGTGTGAGCTACCCTGGTACAACCTGATTGTTTGCCAGGTCATGGAAGAAGTCTCTGTCCATCTGTTGGGTGTGGTGACTGCATGGTGAGTGAGGTGGTGCTTTTGGTTTGGAATCGTCATTCTTTTTCAGCTATGCTGAATCATTCGGTACAGTTGATAAAAAAAACAACAGTAACCTGCATTGGTGGTAAACAACTGTCTAAAACGATCCCAGAGCGCGCCATCATCAATGTTTGGGTTTGTGGGCGTTCTAGCAGGAACCAGAAAGAAAAAAATAAAAGTGGAAGAGCCAATCAGTGTGTTAGGCTGGGCTCAGGGGACCACGCTTCTACTTTCTGTGTGTGTGTGTGTGTGTGTGTGTGTGTGTGTGTGTGTGTGTGTGTGTGTGTGTGTGTGTGTGTGTGTGTGTGTGTGTGTGTGCACGCGCGCGCGCGCGTGCGTGTTTTAAACGCCCACCCATGATGCAGTTGCTCGGGGGCCAGACGGTTGAGCAGCTGCTGGGTTAAGTTCAGCTTTCTCTGCATGATGTACACTTTTTTCACTGCATGGGGAGACGTGGTGCTCAGAGTTATACTGGGGGGGGGGGGGGGGTCCTCCTCCTCGTCCTGTCTACATGGTCTAAGTGCCTTTGAGCAAGATGCTCGCACTCGATGTGCCGCGTGGTGTCCACCGCGATCGATGTGTGAATGGGAGAGGGTAATGATGGAGCGCCATGATTTTTGTCCACCCTAAAACATGATCATCAGGTATTGCTGTTATATTATTGTATTGTTTGTTGTTGTATATACAGTATATACTGTATGTCTGTCCTACGTCTTTATTTAACCTAACAACGTTTCACCGTCAAGTATAGGACATACTTGAAAAGGCCCGGAGGGGCAAAACGTTGTTAGGTTAAATATAGGCGGGGGGCAGACAAATATTGTGTGTGGACTTTTCTTTGGTTTTATTCAGTTGTTCAGTTCTCTCGTTCTCTCAGTGAAAGTGTTGATCTAAGTTTAAGTCTATCTAAGTCTCTCTCCTTTTCACCAAGCTATTCTAACATGACTTCTCCTTTAAGAGCTGCACGTGGCAGTCGGCCGGTCGGTTGGTTGTTTGCCACGCCCATGGCTATGTGCCCGCCCTGCGGGGACCCCCTGGGGGCCCACCGGGCTGGCAGTCTGCCTGGCAGCAGCAGCATGGCAGCTTGAAGGCTTGGCCCGGCACGATGATGATCATGACAGCTCATCGTATTTCCATCCACTACACGTGTCTGTGTTGATTTTGTCAGCACATTAAGATTCGGTTTTAGTTGTGGTCTTTTCGCAGTCACGTTGTAGTCGTACGAAATGTTTGTTTTAGTCTATTTTTAGTGGGCTAAGTAGCATACCGTTTAGTTGGCTAAATCCACAGTTGATTAAGACTGCTAAAATCACACCTTTTTGAAGTGAGTGTGCATGATGTCTGTGAAAAACATTAACTATTTCTCGTCATTGTCAGTGTTTTTAAACCGTTAAAGATGGAGTGTCATGATGAGGAAGATTATTTTTTAAAAAAAAGTGTACAATATTTCTTAAAATGTTGTTTTTATGTGGCCACCCCCACCAGTTAATTAAGTATGGCCTGGTTTGCCTGGTGGGTGGGGACCAATGTCCACCTGAACTGAAACCACACCCACAGCTGTAGTGGGATGATAAAGGGGGAGGAGTTAAGGGAGGGGGTGTTAATGTGATGTCACCACTGTATATTACTTTTTTTTTTACATTGGCACGCTTGACTGTCAAGGCATCGATTGGTTCAGTGACAGATTGTTATCTTGTCATTATCTTGTCTTTAGACAAGACACACATTAAACCTGTGTATGTAGGTTAGCACCCCTACCCCTCAAGACGTTTCGTTGGGCCCTGACAGCGCCTGCTATATTCCACTCGGCGTGCTAAAAATAGCTGATCAAAAAGCTTCTAGATCTGACATTTTCAGAGAGCAACACCCGAGCACCGGAGCCAAAAGCTCCTCCCTTTCCCTCTCTAGTCCAGTTGTTTTCAACCTTTTTCATACCAGGGCCCACAATGTATCCTACATTTTAGCCATGGACCACCATTTGATGTTGAGTTTAGTCTGTCGGACCCAAAATCAAGGATTTTCACGTTTTTGTCCAAAGACATAAACTTGCCGAACATCATAACATAACAATTATTTGACATTTTCTAACATTTCCTATTGAGTAGACTCTTGAGAGCGGTAAAAGTTTCAGTCTAACACTCTCAAGAGTGACAAATCTATAAGGGTCCATTTGGTTACCAGCCGTCCATCGTTTAGCTGGGGACATCCTGGAATCCCCTCAAGGACCACTGGTGATCCCTGGACCATCTGTTGAAAACCCCTGCTCTAGTCTATATAAATATCCGATCTCTAAGCCCCCCCACAAGGCACATGGAGTCAGTGTGTTGTACCAGCCATGGTTGGAGGTATCCTGCGGGGACGGGTGAGGAGCGTTGCAGGCCGCGTGCCCAGAAATATGGCAACGTGACAACGCGATATGGCAACCGACATGGACCAACTAGAGGAAAAACCAACAACAACAACAGAGGGATTAGAACCCTCTTTGGCAGGACACTCTGTGTCCCTGGAACACACTTTCTCTCTTAATCTTTCCGCTTTAAAGAATCCCTGGCTAATAAAGCATTACATTATAATTGCCCCCTGCTATTGACATTGAAAAATGTAAAAATAAGAAAAGACCCGAAAAGTTTTATTTGTTTTAGACAGTTGTTTCGTTTTCCCTCCATATGGGAGTTCACTCCAGTTTGCACAATGTTTTTGTTCACTTGCGGTTCATCCCTTTGAAATGTAGGCCTACTGTGTGCGCTACTAGATTACTGTCTAGATTCAGACACCCTACGCGGTTTCATTTCCAAATGTGAGCTTGAAGCGGTGGACAAAACAAACAAACAAATAGAATTGTGTGAGAATCCTGATCTCAATTATTGTGGGGGGGAAATCTAGATTCACACATGCAGCACAACACGAGAGAGAGAGAGATACAATTTGCTGCATCGCACGTTGTAAAGGCTGCTGATCCGATTCAGCAGCTCGCCACGTTGGAGTTTCAGCCCGATGGTCACATGCAGGATCGATCAGTGTTCTGGGCGAGGTGCATTCAGCCTCGACTGCCACTCAAAGCTGTCATACTACGGACCGATCACAGAATTGCAACGATGCGTCCTTGCATTCAACAGAAGGCTGGTATCTCCCGGTATGGCATGGAAAAGGGCTGGCATTTTGTGTTTCTTTCACCCTCGAGGGGGTACCAGGTGGTCCCCAGCTAAATGATGGGATGTTGGTTAACCAGATGTAACTCTTTGAGAGCGTAAAAATGAAACCAAATGGACCTGCATGTGAAATAGCCCAAGGCTACACAACTAGAGAATGTAGAAGATTAATGGTCATTTTGATCAGTATGTCTTGTTTCTCAAATCCAGCCTGGAATTGTGGACAAAAGCAAAATAAATCTTTAGTTTTGGTGTCTGTGGAGCTAAAATGTCTTCGAATGGTTGTCTGTGGCTCAAATTCTGAATAAATAGTGGGCCCTGGTATCAAAAAGGTTGAAAACCACTGACATAGATGGAGCTTGTGATGTGAATCTGTGCGTGGTATAGTGGAAGAGAGGTGGGTGGAGCAGAGAGGATGGGTGTGAGTGCGGGGTGGTGGTGGTGGTGGTGGTGGGGGCTTGGCAGAGCTGAGCGGTCAGCACAAGGCTGGTAGCCTGGGGAACAGAGCCTCCTGTCCATCTGCTACCAGCACACACACACACACACCAGGGGTGTAGGTAATATATGCTGCAGACTGGGACCCAGCACTGTGTGTGTGCGTGTGCGTGTGTGTGTGTGCGTGTGTGTGTGTGTGTGTGTGTGCGCGCGTGCGTGTGCGTAAGTGCGTGCGTGCGTGCGTCACACACCGGGCGTCGTTTGTGTGCGCTTGCCCCTCCATTCCCCTCTGCGACGGACAGAGAAGTGAACTATCGGCCCCATCATCTCTCTCTCTCTCTCTCTCTCTCTCTCTCTCTCTCTCTCTCTCTCTCTCTCTCTCTCTCTCTCTCTCTCTCTCTCTCTCTCTCTCTCTCTCTCTCTCTCTCTCTCTCTCTCTCTCTCTCTCTCTCTCTCTCTCTCTCTCTCTCTCTCTCTCTCTCTCTCTCTCTCTCTGTATTCAGGACAGAGGGTAAAAGTGCTTCCTCCTACAAGAACTTGACCTACATTAGACCGACCGCAATCTGCCGGTGTCGGCAACAATGCTGGCGTTTTATCAACCTCATAGGATGAGGGGCGAGGTGTGTGTGTGTGTACTGTGTGTGTGTGTGTGTGTGTGTGTGTGTGTGTGTGTGTGTGTGTGTGTGGTGCGTGCGTGTGTGTGTGTGTGTGTGTGTGTGTGTGTGCGTGTGTGTGAGTGTCTAAAGGTTGAGGACTCATACAGAGGTATTCAAGGCCACTGGCTTTTGGTTGGAGTCAAAGTGTTCACTTGAGTAGAATGTCCTATTTTAAAGGTTCAGAGTTCAACCCGTCATCCTTAGAGCGCATTTTAACGGACCAGTGAACTGAAAAATACATTTTTCACACTTTTAGACCACATACGTCGTCGTTATATGCGGTCATACCCGACAATGCACGAAACATGTATTTTTGTGTATACATCAAAAACACCATCAAAATCGATTTTTAGCTACACTTTCTGTAAACGAAAACATGCTCCATGATGATGCTCCGTCCAAGTGCCTTGATTACAGCCAGACATATAGCAGTCCGGTGACATCATGTGCATCTGAAAAATCGGTCCGGGTGGAAATGATCGCAGGACCCATGGATTTAATGGTTCTGCCCATGGTTTCTGGGCGTCTATCATTGTGGTAACAGTAGTGGGTTTGAGGAAGGTCGGCCAAAAAGCTGAAAATACTTCATCTTTTGGGTCACCTTGTCTGTGCAGAGACTGTCCCAGTCCGTCGTAAAACCACATCCCCACCCACGGTCCTGATCCCCCCCTGACCCGTAGATTGAGCACCTCCGATGATCCAACTCAAAACCTCAGATCACTTTAGAAAGCTTCTCTTCATGTTTTCTCTCCCTCTTCTTTTTTCTACCCCCCTCGACAAAACCACGGTGGTTCTGCAAGAGAGGCAGTTAATAAACCACATTATGAGAGCATGATGATGACAGCTCTTATACCATTAGCCCAACCCACCTCCACTCCACTTCCCAGACATAAGCCATTCACGCCACTTCCATCCAGAGCCAGAGAAGACAGAGTTACGACATATCCGCTCACTTCATGGGACCAGTACAATGGAAGGCTCTTCTACATAGACTTCTAGAATTGAGGGGACCTGAAGTCCTGGACTTGAGTTAGGCAGAAATGCATTGGAACCAAGCTTTAACAGTCTTAAATCTCTTCATTTTATTTTAGATTGTTGTGTAGTTGTGTAGTAATAGTACAACATTTCAGAGACTTAAGTCACAACTGTGCAATACTTTAAAGGTGAAATGAACTGGAAACAGTGTTTTTTTTTATTATTATTATTATGGATCCCACTCGATTATCAGGCACAGAGGGTTTTCGAACCAATCAGCACGCATCCCTTCAGGCAATGGGGTGACACAAAAAGACTATGCTGAGCACTATTACACGACACATACTGTTTGTTTACAACAGTTGCTCAAAAATGCTCAACTCTGTCACTCTGCTGCTGTGTCTTATTTCTACCATATAATGTTTCAGATATATATTCTAACGTGATGATTAACCTGTGCTTGTGGAGATTTAGGAGCAGGGTAAAAAACAGGTCAGCTTTCTATTGGCTTTTATTGATTAGATAGTGGATACACCGTCACACAGCATGTTTTCATTTACAGGAAGTAATTAAAAATATTTTTATGGAGTTTTCATTTTACATCCATTGTTGGGTGTGGCCATACTGTATAATGACCATGGATGTGGTCTAAAAGTGTGGAAAATGTATTTTTTCTATTCACTGGTCCTTAATAAAACAAAAACAAAACCAAACTCTTATTTGCTCTTATTTGCATCGCCCTCGTTGAAAACGACATATTTACTCCAGTTTGTCCCATTTCAGGCTGCACAAACAGCAGCTCAGTTTCTGACCCCTCAATGTCGCACCTCTGTCTGTATACCCTGTGGCTCTGCTTCCATCCACCATCATCTCATCCTCAGCATGTGTAATCTGTTATCATTAGGGGCAGTCATTTAGCAGCAGTCCTGTGGTTGCGGCTGGGTAGGGGATGGGGTGGGGCTGGCAGGATGTGGGCACTGCACCCCTGCCTTAATGGAGGGAGGGGAGTGATGATGACCAAGGCTGTGGTCTGGTCAGTGAATGGATTATAGCAGCATTGGGGAACTTTGGAGATGGGAGAGGAGCCACATTCACTGCAGAGCAGTGGTTTTCAACCTTTTTGATACCAGGGCCCACTATTTATTCAGCATTTGAGCCATGGAGGACCACCATTGGATGACATTTTAGCCCCACAGACCCCAAAACTAAAGATTTCTTTTGCTTTTTGTCCACAATTCCACGCTGGATTTGGGAAACAAAACAGCCAAACATAAGGATCAAAATGTACATTAATCTTCTACATTCTCTAGAGTCTAGAGAATGTAGAAGATTAATGTACACGCAAGGGTCTAGAGTCTAGACCCTTGCGGGTCCATTTGGTTTCAAATGGGAAACAAAACATACAGATCAACTCACTCACTCCAGAAGACCGCTATAGTTCCACACTCACTCCAGAGGACCGCTATAGA
The DNA here is from genome assembly GCA_039105355.1 of Benthosema pterotum. Taxonomy (NCBI): domain Eukaryota; kingdom Metazoa; phylum Chordata; class Actinopteri; order Myctophiformes; family Myctophidae; genus Benthosema; species Benthosema pterotum. The sequence goes on from CM076976.1 coordinate 32,313,808, forward strand.
GCTGCGCAGTGACGTCACCGCCCCTGTTCCGGAAGTCTTTTCCCCATTCATTTTTCTCTTAGACTTTTCGAAAATAATTTATATCAAGACGATTACGCCGCGGCCAAAGCCAACTCAGGTCGTGACAAATCATGACAACAAACACAATATCGTCATATAATATATAATTGGGAAGAAGTAGAAAACGGCATGATACAAGACTCTTTGTTTCGTTTTTCATCTTAGAAATTATTTTATTGTCCCAAAAGTTTGTGTGTGTCATCATGATTCGTCACGACTCGAGTTGGCTTTGTCCGCGGCATAATCGTCTTGATATAAATTATTTTCGAAAAGTCTATGAGAAATATGAATAGGGAAAAGACTTCCGGGACAGAGGCAGTGACGTCACTGCGCAGCTCTATAGTTCCACACTCACTCCAGAGGGCCAATATCGTTCCACACTCACTCCAGAGGACAGCTATATTTCCACACTCACTCCAGAGGACTGCTATAGTTCCACACTCACTCCAGAGGGCCACTATAGTTTCACACTGACTCCAGAGGACCACTATCGTTCCACACTCACTCCAGAGGACAGCTATATTTCCACACTCACTCCAGAGGACCGCCATAGTTCCACACTCACTCCAGAGGACCGCTATAGTTCCACACTCACTCCAGAGGACCGCTATAGTTCCACACTCACTCCAGAGGACCGCCATAGTTCCACACTCACTCCAGAGGACCGCCATAGTTCCACACTCACTCCAGAGGACCGCTATAGTTCCACACTCACTCCAGAGGACCGCCATAGTTCCACACTCACTCCAGAGGACCGCCATAGTTCCACACTCACTCCAGAGGACAACTATAGTTCCCCTTATGAGCACAGTGTGATGAGAGAGTATAATCCTTGTTATTACACTAACACAGTCCCTGTGTCCCAAATCAGGAGAAAGGAAGGCGCGCGCACACGTGTGTGTGTGTGTGTGTGTGTGTGTGTGTGTGTGTGTGTGTGTGTGTGTGTGTGTGTGTGTGTGTGTGTGTGTGTGTGTGTGTGTGTGTGTGTGTGTGTGTGTACGTGTGTGTGTGTGTGTGTGTGTGTGTGTGTGTGTGTGTGTGGGAGGTGTGTGCATATCTATATCGGATCACATGTGATTTCCCAGCAGGCGGTGTGTGTGTGTGTGTGTGTGTGTGTGTGTGTGTGTGTGTGTGTGTGTGTGTGCGCGTGTGTGTGTGTGTGTCCTTGGAATTCTCCATGGTGCTGCTGGGAGGCAGAACAACCGCTAACTGCTCCCAATATCAACTTGGGTCGCCTTCACACCCGAAAGATTTGCTACGATTAAAACAAATCCTGCTGCATATCATCAGAAAGTTTGCTTCGCTCTTGTGCGGATCTTTGCAAGTGGGAATGCACTTGTACTGTACTTCAGACTTCAACAGGAATTCCTGACAGACAGACACACAAAAACACACAAACACACATGCACGTGCATGCACACACAAACACAGTCCCCGACGACACTGCAACCACGTTCCTTAGTTCCCTTCACATGATGTCCTATCCTAAAGTCCTATAACTAACTAACAATTAGTAGGCCTATTATATTTTACTGTGTAGTTTTTGGATTGAAGACGTTGATAAAAGCTTCCTGCCGCGTTGACAGTTGCTGTGAGTGACAGTCAGTGCAGTGCGAAAGCAAACCTGCAGCAGATTAAATAGGCAAGGATCATAACTTCTCCACCCGTTCACATTGAGTCTACTGGCGTATTAGCAGGTCAGAATGCGCCCTTAGACTGTTTGAGAGGATTATAGTGCTCTGCCCCCACAGGACCTCTCTCTGTCTCTCTGTCTCTCTCTGTCTCTCTGTCTCTCTGTCTCTCTGTCTCTCTCTGTCTCTCTGTCTCTCTCTGTCTCTCTCTGCACTTGATTTTCTTCCCACCATAACATACAGTACATCAATGGGGATTTTTGGCCAAGCATAATTATGTCAATGTTTTTGCGGTTTGGTCTGTCTTTTCAATGCAGCTCACGAGGATTCCAAACCCCAGAGAAAAATCCTGACCACAAAAAAAAAGGTTGTGTGGGTGTTAATCAATGTCATAAAAGCTAAAAAAAAGAAGAAGAAGAAAAAAGAGCAATATATGAAAACGAATGAAGCGTAATCTTGTTGATGTTTGTTTTGTACATCACATTAACGCCCCACTTGATCATCAGCTCTTACAGTGTCACACATATTAAAACCCTCAAAAGCTATTTATTCTTCCATTGCTCTCACTTAATGAGCAACCTGATGAGGTGTGGGCTAAACGTTGTTCTTCCTGATGAATTCAATTAATGGCTGAGTCGTGCATTTGTGTGCCGGGTTGGCCGATAGTATACTTAGGAGAGCGTTGTGTTATGTGTTGCTCCTTAATCAATAGCATACATCACAAATTATGTAATATTACTATAGGGCTGCGGGAATTAATCGATTATTCGTAATCAAATCGATCATTTAACTAATCAACTAGTTTAGTAATCGATTAATCGGATTGGCAACTAATCACTGCAGTTATCCTGGATCCTGTTTCCCACTTAGCCATAGTTTTCCAGTGGTAAGTGTAACTAAACTAAAGAGCAGTGAACCACCTCTCTTCCTTCCAATCTGATGACAGTTGCGTATGTGTGTGTATATGTGCCCCAACTTTCACGTTTGAAAAGCTTATTTTGAAGCGTCCAATCTCCGAAACCAGATGTATGATGGCGTCGTCGTGTTTCTGGTTGTCTTGACCATTCTGCCTTCTAACCCTCTGAGCATAAAAAAAGAGTCATGGATGTACCGCTGTCTCTCTTTGTAAATCGTCCGGTTTGGATCTTGATTAGGAAAACGAAAAGGGTTTAAAATGTAACTGTGATCAGCTTATGAAAAAAAGCACACGTCGTTCATGGCAGCATCTGTCTTGTCTTTTGTCCTCCAAACAGGGCCGGATCTAGAGGGGGGCAGGGGCGGGCGGAGCCCACCCAAATGTGCATCCTGCCCACCCAATGAAAGGTAATATCAGTGGTTTTCATCAGTGGTCCGGGGACCACCTGGACCTCTCTCAACCAGTGGTGGTCCCCGGCTAACTAATATGCATCATCTGAATTAGCCCAAGTCTACACAACTAGAGAATGTAGAAGATGAATGGTCACTTTGATCTGAATTTTAGACTGTTTTGTTTCCCAAATCCAGCCTGGAATTGTGGACAAAAGCAAAATAAATCTTTAGTTTTGGGGTCTGTTGTGGGGATAAAATGTCATCAAATGGTGGTCCTCCGTAGCTCAAATGCCGAATGAATAGTGGTCCCTGGTATCGTAAGGGTTGAAAAACACTGCTTCATATGATACACTTTGGAGTGACCTACCCTGCCATTCTAAATCCGGCCCTGCCTCCAGAACGCAGGTGTCTGCATGCATGCCAGCCCTAGGGTGGTCCTTGGGAGGGTGGGGGGGGGGGGGGGTAAATAAGCATGACTGGGAGTAAATCCAGGGTGGTTGTCCCGTGGGGGGGTCTAACTGGAGCTGGATGGGGGGTGATGCGGGGACAATAGACGTGGTTTGATCCAGTGAGCTCTGCCTCGGTTACCGTGAAGAGAGACATTAGCATTTAAATTGATACCCCAACCCACCCCTCCTCCTCCTCCTCCTACTCTAAGGACACTGGTTTTCAAGCTTTTTTTCATACCAGGGCCCACTATTTATTCTGCATTTTTGCCACGGAGGACCACCGTTTGATGTTGAGTTTCAGTCTCACGGACCCAACACTAAGGATTTTCAAGTTTGTTCTGCACAATTTCAATAAACTGGCAAAACGTTGGTCAAAATAATAATCCTTCTGCATTTTGTAATTGTGAAGATTCTTGACAATTAAGGGCGCATTCGGAAATTGCGCACTGAGTACACTGAGCAATGCAAACTAATAGGCGAGTGCGCTCCGGTGTGGTATTTCCAAACGTGCCCTAAGTCATTCGGAAGTTAAAATATAATTTAACTCTAGAGAGCGTAAAATTAAACCAATGGACCCGTGAGGGTCCATTTGGTTTCATTTGGTTTTCATTTTTCTCTAGAGTTACAGACCTATAAGGGTCCGATTGGTTTACCAACTGTCCATCATTTAGCCAGGGGACCACCTGGAATTCTCCCAGGAACCACTGGTGCTCTGGGAGTGTGTGCGTGCGTGCGTGCGTGCGTGCGTGCGTGCGTGCGTGTGTGTGGATGTGTACTTTAGCCAAGTGATGGGCTTGGCTTGATGTCCATGCACCAGGCCTGCTGCAGCAAACATAAACAGACTGGATTTATACAGCCTCAAAACTAGTCATATGCCACGTGCACGCACACACTCACACACGCACACACACACAATCCCCAGGAGACAATGCGGCGTGGGCCCTGCCAATGTTCCATTGGCTGTGTTGATACAGGCTGTTTACACACACACACACACACACACACACACACACACACACACACACACACACACACACACACACACACACACACACACACACACACACACACACACACACACACACACACACACACACACACACACACACACACACACACACACACCTCTCTCTCTGTATCTCTTTGAGCATCAGGCCTGTCCAGCCAGTTTAAAAGCATTCAACTTTACATTTTCAGTCAAATGTACCTGTAGCCCCCAAACACTTCTATATACACAAAAAAGCTCTTTGCCAAAAATAGCAGAAACAGAAAAGGTTGCTAATGTGCCGTAAAGCTGGGCATTGTGAGCCTTCAAATTATATTCACATCCCTGGAGCATCATTCAGGAACCATCTTGGGTGCGTGCGTGTGTGCATACGTGCGTTTGTGTGTGTGTGTGTGTGTGTGTGTGTGTGTGTTAGTCTGCCCAACAATTGCACTCAGTTTCGAAAATCAACCAAAACGCACAGATAGACGCACACAGCCAGCCAGCCAGCCAGCCAGCCAGGGACAGACACACAGAGCTCCGTAATGGAGTGGTTGCAGCACACGTTTTAACCCCATTCCGAAAAGTTATTCAAAGATTTGCGCGACATGTTCATCATTTTTGCAAATATCAGACCTACAAGCCCTGTGAGCTCGTAGGTCTGATATTTTTCAATAACTAAAGTAACGTTAATGATGCTATGCAATGCTAAGTAATGCTATGTAATGCTAATGCTAAGCATCGTTAATAATGCCAATAATGCTAATAATGCTAAATAATGTGAATTGATGCTAAGTAAGTAATGCTGCTAATGCTAAGTATTGCTAATGGTAAGTGAGTAAGGCTAATAATGCCAAGTAATGCTAATGCTAACTATTGTTAATAGTGCTAAGTAATCCGGTAACCATGCTAAGTAATGCAAATTGTGCAAAGTAATGCTAATTATGCTAATAACGCTTAGAACACCAAAAGGCGTATCCGCCCAATGTGTGTCAAGCATGCACATATGGCGTCTCTCTCTCTCTCTCTCTCTCTCTCTCTCTCTCTCTCTCTCTCTCTCTCTCTCTCTCTCTCACCTCGTATGATGGACAGCTTGGCGGTGACGGCCACCTCTCCCTCGCTGTTGCGCGCCACACACTCGTAGACGTTCTCGTCGCGCGGCGCCCGGAGGGGCTGGATCCTCAGCACGGCCCCCGCCCCACCGTCGTACTCCACCGTCTGGGACCGGAGGAGGAGAGGACGCAAGGAAAGGAAGCAGGGAAGGACAGGAAGGAAGGAGGGAAGGCCACAAAGAAGGAGACAATTAGACGTGAAGGAGAACGTGCACCAAGCCACCAACCTCTCAATGTGGGGTCCGCCCAAGGACCCCCTGGAGTCCCTGGAACTCCCCGAGGACCCCAGGTCCTCGGGGAGTTCCAGACACAGTTCCAGGGACTCCAGCACTTAAGCATCAGCTAGCATTAGCTTTAGCTATTGAAAGTATTAGCATTATATTAAGCGATGGAAGAATAGCATAGCACACGCTGTGAGCTTGTAGGTCTGCATTTTTTCTATACCTAAAGCTAATGCTCTCGATATAGCTAAAGCTAACGCTAGCTAATGCTTAAAACAACAAAAGGGCTTTGCTAGGACCTTTTTAGGTCGTTTTGAAACGGCAAACATTTTTAACTCACATACAGGTATGTTGCTTCTTGGGGTGTCTCTGGAACTACTTTTTTTTTTTTTTTTTTCAAATGTCGGGAGACCAATCATCAGAGATTTTTTTTGGATCCTTGACGCGAAATACTGAGGACCAATGGTGCTTAGAAATACTTTTCTTTTTTTTTCATAAAACTGTCAGGCATTTGTAGAATCAGTTTTCTGGTGGAAATGGGTTTAAAAGCAGTGATTTTTAACCTTTTCGCCGTTTCAGCATAAAGGTTTATGGTCTGACTGCTGTGTACACAACAGAGCAGGTGAGCAGCATGCCCTGTAGGTCAGCTCTATTCACTGCGTGTATATTGTAGCTGTCGACAGAACATTCTGTACAGAGAGAACCGAATGAATAGTATTTATGTTTTCGTGTTGACGTTCTGACACTTTGCTCTCTCAAAGTTTAGCGTCCGTCAGCCTTGCAAGAGCCCTTTTAAAGCGACATTGGTTTGTTTACCACAAAAGAAACGTACGGACATTTTGAAGTTACAATACAACATCCTCTAAGCCCTTAGGCCTGGTTCTTTATTTTTTTATTGACATTTGTGAGGTTCTTTCTGGAGAGGGCAGAGGTGTCAGGAACTGTAAAAAAACAAACGCCCACCCACCAGAGTATGGTATGTTGGACCGTGGCCATGCAGAGGAACTGGTTTATGTTGCGTACCACTGACATTACACTATGTCCGAGAGACGGCGAGATCCACTGGTGACCAAACAGCGGCCCGGTCACCTACGTGGCCGCGGCAAACGAGTTCCACGAACCATGTGACTGCTAGCCTCGGCCTCCAGGCTTACATCCACACTGCGAAATGATAGCCTGCAGACTTCTGGTTTGTTAACTTCCTCCGGAAGTTGCCATTGCTCAGCCAATCACGGCATGGTGCTCCCGAAAATGCAGACCCCGCCGAAACATTTTATTTCTCCCTTTGTGTTCGCAAAGTCATAATTGTTTAAAAGATGGAATCGTGTGCATGGACACTAGTAAGGACTGGACATGTTTGTTTCACTGGGGCCTGTAAATACAGCAACTTCCGCAACTACCGCTGATAGTATCTAAAGCGTGCCTTGCGTCCTGGGTGCGTGACTGTTAGGCTGTTTTCTGCCCCCTCAATGTCGCCTGGAAATAGGCACTTTTCCATCACCGTCCCGCAAACCAGTTTCTTAATACTCTCGACAACTTTACTGGTCACGGCTCGCAGTTGCTTCTGGTCGCAACGAGTGAGCAACTATGGTAGCAACTCGGCCGCGACTACTTGCTTATGGTCGCAACTAGTTTATAGAGAAAGACTAAACCTGACCCTATCTCTAACACTAAGCCCTAAACATAAGCACAGTGTGCAAGGGGGGCTGTGTGTTCTAGTCAGACCGAGCAGCATTCCGGTAATATACAAGGACAGGACAACTTACCTGCACAATACTCCTTTCACATTTTACATATATAATACAACATACAGTATATAATAAATATATAAAAGGCAAATGAAGTAAACACACATCTTCATATTTTGTAGACCATTTGTTAGTTATTAATTCATATTTCACTGTTTTTTTCTTAGAAGCAACATTTTTCAGAAACTGATTCTTGATTAAAAAAAAAACTCAAATAAATAAAGGAATGAAGAAAAAGAAATGCATACATTTGAAAACATGTTTTAAGAAGTAGTGAGAAAAAACAGCTGATCTACATGCTCACAACGTGTCAGGAAGTGTTTGGTCCCGCATGGAGGAAAACGTTCTGTTTTAGGTGCTTTTTTTATCCCTTCATTTTGCAACCCTTTTTTTTTACCCAGTGCCAATTCCTAATGTGATCCTGGGCTCTACACTCCCTCCGCCAACCTGGGGAGGCAGCAGACTGGCACATGCTTCCTTCAATGCATGAGGAGTCCAAGCTGCCTTCTTTTCACCTGACAGAGGGGAGCACAAATAGCATACATTCTGGAAATTGGTTGATACTTCTAATAGGGTTTGAGCCATTAGTGTTCAACTGACACGGAACAACGCCTGCATTTTAGAGCTTGAATTGACGCTGTTGACACGCCGTCAGCTCATCATCTGCTTTACATTTCGTCTTCCAAAAATAGCCAACCTGCAAAAACTCACAACGAGTCACATTCCGCAAACATATTGTGAGCTTGTAGATTGGAGCTATTTTCTGCAGTGTCAGAAAATAATCACAGCCAGCCAGCCGGCCAGCCAGCCAGTCAGCCTGCCAGCCGGCCCACACATGATCGCCATGTTTTAACAAGACAGACGTAGTGTAGGCCCCGGTGGCACCGTAGCAGCACTAGGATCATAACTGCTACCTTTCCAGCAGCATGATCTTTGTCGAGATAAGTAGGAAGTGCTGTAGAGTAAGACGGAATCACATAGGACAATATAAAAACTTATGGATCTGCAAATTGGCGAATAGTGACAACGGCCTAAAACCGGAAGATGAGAGAATGCGCTGGGAGTCTACGAGCTATACAGAACGTGTGAACCACCGCAGGCTGTTTTCTGCTCCCCTCAATGTCGTCTGGAACTAGGCACTTTTCCAGCACCGGGTTCTTGGCACCCTCCCAGCACCGGGTTCTTGGCATCCTCCCAGCACTGGGTTCTCGGCACCTTTCCAGCACCGGGTTCTTGGCTCACATAAACGCATGAGGCCAGTGGTTTTGTCATGCTGTGCTTTAGGTTGGAACACTATTCATATTACGTTGTTGGCAGGCTCCTCTCCTTTGATACCATGATATTATGCTGCACACACAACGTGAAGCCTGTTACGAGTGCATGTGCTGCACTATACTATTCCACCTGGAATCCTCTCAGGGACTACTTTTGTTCCCCGGACCACTGGTTGAAAACACCTGTCGTAGGGCATTAACATTAATTATAAGCGGCCAAAACGGAGAACTACGCCCGCATAAAGAAGACAGAGATTAATTAATCCAAATCGGAGCTGAAGAGGCTACTGTACGATCGCCTGTTTTGCGTCAATCTTGCTGTAAATCGTTAGATCATCCAAAGTCACCCAGTGGTCCTATTAAAACTGATTGTTAGCGCCAGTGACTACTGATCTAAATGAAAAGCTATAAAAATTTGAATCAAAGCGCTCGTTTTTGGACGGCCCATAGCGGCACTATCATCAGTTGCAATAGGAAGTATGTTATGAGCTCCAAAACTGTTGGTTCTTTGGACACATCTAAGATGCAGCCCCGGTGACGTCATGCGCATCTGGAACTCAGTCCTGAAGGAAACAATCACGGGGTGCACTGATTTAGTTGGCGCTAGTGGACCCAGACAAAGCAGCTGTGTTCGTATTCTTGTGTAGTATTTTGTTTGTGTGGAACCAGACTAGCAAATGCGTTAATACTTTAAGTCATTGTTTTGTTTGTGTGGTCCCAGACAAGCAGATGTGTTAATATCTTTAGCAAAGTGGTTTTCAACCTTTTTGACACCAGGGACCACCATTTATTCAGCATTTGAGCCACAGACCATTTGATGACAATTTCACCCCCAAAGACCTATAAAACTAAAGATTTCTTTTTGTTTTGTCCACAATTCCAGGCTGGATTTTGCAAACAAAACAGTGTAGAACTTCTTAATTAAGTGGTGCTAGTTCAGATGATGAATATTCTAACTCTTGAAGAGTGTGAAAATGAAACCAAATGGACCAGAAGGGTCCATTTGGTTTCATTTTTACATTCTCAAGAGTTACATCTGGTTAACCAACTTTCCATCATTTAGCTGGGGACCACCTGGAACCCTCTCAGGGACCACTGGTGGTCCCCGGACCACCTGTTGAAAACCCCTGCTTAAGCATATCATTTTGTTTGTGTGGACCCAGACAAGCAGATGTGTTAATATTTTTAGCACATTAGGCTATTTTGTTTGTGTGGACCCAGACAAGCAGATGTGTTAAAATCTTAGCGTATTATGTTGTTTGTGTGGACCCAGACAAGCAGATGTGTTAATATTTAAGCATATTATGTTATTGGTGTAGACCCCAGATGGTAGATGTCTTCAGGCTTCAGGAGTCAGCTGGTCCAGTGGCTTCTGGAGGCAAGCATCTTATTCAACACAACACGCCATCTGATATCAGCGCGATGCTAATCGATACATGCACCAGGACAGGTTCAGCGGTAACCAAAAGGCATGCACGGATTGGTTCAAGGGTAACCAATACACCACACTGATCGGCCCAATGGTGATCAGATCAATACATGCTCCGATCAGTTCAATGCTAATCAATGCATGCACTGATGAGGTCAATGCTAGACAATACATCACTGATCTGTTCTAATCAATACATCCCTGTTCAGTTCAATGTAATTGATACATGCAGCGATCAGCACAGTGCTAATCAATACATCACAGATCAGTTCAAGGCGGTTGCGTGGATGTGGATCCGGATATGGACAAAACATGGACACTATGCATCAAATGTAGAATTTGGAGTAGGACTGGCCAACATGGATTTATGGATATCAATAACAACCAATCTGACTTATTGATGATGTCACTGCTAGGCAGGTTTCCGACCTGCCCACAGCCCACCAATGACAGCCTGAGTGAGTAGAGAAACATGACGCCATCTTAGAACAAGCATTACTGAGAATCATCATCATAGCCTGAAGCTATGCGGGAACACCGACTGTGTGGCAACAAAATACTGGCCTCTGATTGGATTAACAACGCTCTCTGCGCTGCTGCCCACTGACTGTCACTTTAAGAAGCCGCCCACTTTAGCCTACGCTCTGACGCAGCATATTATGGTGATAGCTTTACCCTGTGGTAGCATTTAGCTGCTATTGTTAACCAGTTAGTAGAACCAGTTGGATGTCCATAGCGATCATGTGACGTTACGACGCAACAGCTTTTTTGAATACAGGCTGTGCGTCATGGCTGGGCGCAGCAGAATTGATGCAATGGCATGCTGAAATATTGTGTTTTTTTTTTGTAAGTGAGCCAACAGAGAGGACTAGGACAAGAAATCATGAGGGTCTATAAATCTGCTAAAATTAGCTATATTTATAATTGTATTGTATAGAAAGCAGCTAAAAAGTTAGCTAAAAACTTAACACTCAGTGTGCCCCTCACTGTTTATTTGCATTTGTATTGAAAATGTGTTCCTTTAATCCCCATTATACTTTCCAATTTTTTTAAGATGTATATTTAGCAATTTCATAACATTGCCAGGTTATAATATCATTACAATATCAATGTATTTGGCCAGAAATATATTTTCCATATTGCCCAGGCCCATATTTGTTTATTGGAGAAAAAAAAATGGATTTGTCTGTTGCATTTGAATTATGTATAAGCAATGCAAATGAGCACATTCTGAATGCTGTAAATATATGTCGGTCTAATTCTCCTCGTTGCATAATTTAAAGCATACAGTATATCCGTTTTATAATTCAACGGTGATGGTCATATATCATTATTATTTGCACAGTAATCTGCCGCCAACAGGATGAAGTCCTGCAACCGAATGATAAATTAACGGTTCCTTGCAACCCGCAGAATGACTGATGAGAAATGGCCGCTTCAACTTCATAACAGGCGTGATTATTCATTCCGGGAGTACGGCGGCGCTTAATCCGACCGGCTGCCAAACTTCCTTCACAGGTCTCATACCAATGATGCTAATGAAGGCTCTGCTCCGTTCTGATCAAGGTCGGGCTGCTGATATCATGCACGTCGGGCTCATCGGTAGTCTCACTTGTGGAAACAACCATTCCACAATCTCAGTATTAACCAGATTTTTGCTACCTACCTACCGCCCCAGGCCATATAGTTACATTCACGAGAATGCCAAAGTAGATGAAGATGAATCTCCAACGTAGAATATACAATATTGTATTTGCAGGTGCAGTGTGTGATGCTATGGGTCCTACAGATCACAGTGGAGCATGTCTGCCAACCACTGATCCATATACTGTGTATCCTTCAATGTTTATGGCCCTATTATGATTTTCTTAAGTATCAGGTCTAATGACTTCAGTACTAAGACTTAAGTCATAAGTCTTATGACTTAAGCCAGCCAAACATTTTTAACTTAAGTCATAATACTTAATACATACATAACACCTGATACTTACTGATACACACCCTTGAGGTTGTCCCAACAGGTGTGTAACTCTGAGTGTAGCAAGTGTAACCAAACGGACCCCCATAGCAAGGCCTCCACTTACTGCACAGATGAACGGGAACTGAGCCTTAATAATCAGCATGAGTATAAGACCGTTGTGCATTTGAGGCTGTATTGATTCGGATGAGAGACCTTCACTGCTTATACTAGAACCTGCACCGTTATTCATTCTTTTAATCCACCTAATCAATACATCTGTGTTTTGTTTTGTATTCATACATTGCTGATCTGCGCGTTGTGTCGCAATGCAGCACGTTGTGACCTTGTGCATCAGCTGTTATTGTTCTGTTTGTTTGGTTTGTTTCCATTTGCCCAACCAAAACACATTATCGTATTGTTGATATAATACATAACCGATAGAACGATTGTATGTAGTTGCAGATTGCAGTTATAATTCATTCGTTCGTCATACACGATACAAGGATTAAGAGTTGCAGCTTTGATAGAAACACAGGAATGTGTTTTTGGGTGTTGAAATATATTCTGGATGAATGCTGGTGGAAATATATTTCCTCAGAACGATCAATGTTGAAAGTATGGATACAGCTTCAGACATGTCTAGAGTTTAAAGGGACACTGCCCCATTTTTTTCCAAAACATACTGTAGATGTTAATGCTATTTAAAAGATTTAGAATTCTTTCCTTTGTGTGTGTGCGTGTGTGTTGTGTGTGTGTGTGTGTGTGTGTGTGTGTGTGTGTGTGTGTGTGTGTGTGTGTGTGTGTGTGTGTGTGTGTGTGTGTGTGTGTGTGTGTGTGTGTAATATGTGGTTTTAGAGATTGTATATTACAGCAGTGAGTTCAGCATCTCTGATGTCATCGACACTACTGGACTCCATGCTGTCTCAGTGAGACAGCCCCTCCCCTTATCCACAAGGAGGAGCAGCACACCAAAGCATTATGGGAGTTGTAGTCCAGGAAGTAGTGCAGATGATGCTTGGGCTAACTACTAACATCTAAAATGTCTAAAACCCTCCTATTACAGATTTCCAGGAAAGGATTCTAAATCTTCTGAATGATATTAACATATATATATTATTATGCAAAAATGGTGAAGTTCCCTTTGAGTGGCCAAAATATGTGCAAACATATATTTTGGATGATTTATTGGATATAGTATTTTGGAGACATAAATACTGTATGGGATATATTTTCAGAGGCCAAAACATACATCTGATATTATGTTTTCATCATGAAAATATATCTTTTTTTGGGAAGGGCCCCTCCTGCAAAGACTGGGTATAGTTTTTAATGTTTAAAAATGTATATCAGAATGAGTTTAAAAATGCATTTGATATGCTATACTCTGGAGTCTGAGTAAATGGTCATACTTTCTCCCACATAGTGGAATAATATCCAAATGTTGATCCTCTATACCGGTAGGTCTATTGGTAGGCTATTTGTATCAGTGCATTACCCCTTATCCCTAAAACTATTTGCCTTTTTGTTTTGGAAAACATTTAACAATTTTAAACTATACGATTTACAGTTACCCTCACCCTCAACATAACTGCCAGAATGTCACAGTGTGGACACAGGCCTTAAATCAAGGTCAATATCTACTAAAATGACTAGCCTCCTTTAACCCTCACCCTCAACATAACTGCCAGCATGTCACAGTGTGGACACAGGCCTTAAATCAAGGTCAATATCTACTAAAATCACTAGCCTCCTCTAACCCCCACCATAATCACCAGCATGTCACAGTGTGGACACATGGCTTACAACAATATCTACTAAAACGACTAGCCTCTTCTAACCCTCACCCTCAACATAACTACCAGCACGTCGCCATGTGGACACAGGGCTCCAAACAAGGCGACTAACCAGTGATTTTACACGGTCTCGTCTTATCAACGCCAGTGTATCGTAGTTGGTTCCCAGACTACATGCGGTAGGTCGAGAAGATCGGATTGATAAGCAACACTACTGGGAATTATCGCTTGATAGCCGTCAAAGCGGGTGCATTGGTACAAGAATTGGTCTCAAGAGTTAAATTAACTTTGATTGTACATTGTATACTGTATTAGGAGGGACTGTATAAAAAAAGAAGGCAAATGTTTAAGGTGAAGGGGTAAGGCCCATCTATGTGTGTTTGCAGTGTGGGGCTCTCTTCTCCTCTGGCTATGTAAGGTAGGTGTGATTGTTGTGCATTGTGACAACCACCTCGATGCGCTGAGAGTTGACCTTCTTGCCCTTCTTGTTCCAGTTGACCACTGGCTTGGGGTCGCCTGACGCCTGGCACACGAAGGACGCCACGCCTCCCGACACGCCAATCTGGTCCCCGGGGATCTTTGTGAACTTAGGAGGGGCTAGAGAGAGAGGGAGAGAGAGAGAGAGAGAGGGAGAGAGAGAATACGTTTTTAGCCTCCTTAGAAGGTGTGCGTGGTCGATACCCTCTCATGCAGTAATCCTGGTCTCTAGACTGCCTCCCCCTGGCCAGCCGGGGGGCCTGATGGAGGGGAGTGGAACTGGTTGGAATAACGTGTTCCTTCCACGCGCTACGTCCAACCAGGGAAACTCCCCCTGTCAGGTGAAAAGAGGGCAGCTTGGACTCCTCATGCATTGAAGGAGGGAGCATGAGGCCAGTCCGCTGCCTCCCCAGGTTGGCGGAGGGCGTGTAGAGCCCAGGATTACAATAGGAATTGGCACTGGGTGAAAAAATGGGTTACAAAATCGTGGGATAAAACCTTGAAAAAAAAAAAAAAAGAAGGTGTGCACGGGACATCAACATCAGAACCGGAAGCTATGTGGGAATGTATGTGCCGGACATACAGCCACACAGAAAAGTCCAGTCTGATTCCATTAATCAACAAGTAATTTGGAAAGAATCCTCATCTTGAACCAGTCATGACAGCGGCATGTGTGTGTCTGTGTGTGTGTGCGTGCGTGCGTTGGCGATTTTAGGAGGGTGCCAGGTGGGCACTTGCCTACAATTAGTAAAGAGAACAGGCAAAACGTTGGTCAACTTCACAATTCTTCTACATTTCTTTTATTGTGCAAACTCTTGAAAATTAAGACATTCAGATGTTTAAACATAATTTAACTATTGAGAGAGTGAAATGGAACCAACACCCGTAAGTGCCCATTTGGTTTCATTTTATGCTCTCGAGAGTTACAGATCTAAAAAAAAAATGGTAGCCTGAAAAAGTGCCCGCCCTGCTAGGAGAGCTTAAAATCACCTGTGTGTGTCTGTATTCGTGAAACAGCTCTAATAAACAAAAGTAAGCGGAAGCACGCTCCATACAAGGGTATGGTATCAAAGTCTTCATACAAATCAAGTCACATTCCCGAAATGAGTGCAGCGATTGAAGAAAAGAAAAAGAAGAAGAAGAAAAAAAAGATTGTTTCCCCCCGTGGGGAAATATGTCTCAACAGAACTTCCACCCCTTATAATACAGACTGTGTCTGCTTTAGGTGAAGAGACCAGGCTTTCCTCCTGGGGCAGGAGTAGCCAAGAGCGATTCTGAAAACCTTTTTCATTCCACATATCCCCAGTTATGCAATGTGTTAGCCACAGACATCCAGAACTCTGAGAGTTGTGCATGTTCACGTTAACCCTTAGTGAGGGAATGAGTGCCCTTATATGGTCCTCAAACCGCAGTTTGAGGAGCAGTGTGCGCGCACGTTGCAGGGAGCCAATCCCATGCGATGGGCTGAGCGTTGTGCTTATACTTCCTATGTGGCTATCATCTATAAAGGACATGGTCAAGGACTTCCTGTGGGTCATAAATAAAAGATGCAGGCCAGGAGCAGCCAGCCAGATTCACAGCTACTGTACCACTATGGCTGGAGATCTCTTTCTCTCCCTCCCCCTCTATACCTCTCTCTCTCTCTCGCGCGCTCTCTCTCTCGCTCTCTCTCTCTCTCTCTCTCTCTGATAATTTGGTCTAAACTGATTGATTGATTGATTGATTGATTGATTGATTGATTGATTGATTGATTGATTGATTGATTGCATGAAATACTCTGGTTCCATGTTGTATATAGAATCATTCTATGGTTCCATGTTGTATATAGAATCATTCTATGGTTCCATGTTGTATATAGAATCATTCTATGGTTCCATATTCTATATACAGTAGAATCGTTTTATGGTTCCATAGAATCATTCTATGGTTCCATGTTGTACATAGAATCATTCTATGGTTCCATGATGTACATAGAATCATTCTATGGTTCTATGATGTACATACCATGTTGTATATAGAATCTCTCTATGGATCCATGTTGCAGACAGAATCATTCTATGGTCCCATGAAGTACATTGAATCATTCTATGGTTCCTTGATGTACATTGAATCATTCTATAGATCCATGTTATAGACAGAATCATTCTATGGTTCCATGTTGTAGACAGAATCATTCTCAGGTTCTTGTCCATGGAGAGAATCATTCCTTGCTGAAGCAGCAGGTTTTGAGCTGAACATTAATCTGCCGCCTGTACAGATGGAAAATGAAAAAAGTAAAAAAATAAAAAATGAAAAGTAAAAATACAGCATGGTCCAGTTATGGAGCCCGGACTACTTTTACTTTTTTTTTTTTTTTTTTTTTTTGCTGTTGACGGTAAAGTCAGATCAATCAACAACTTCATGCCTCATATACAGTACCCCCCCCCACACACACACACACACACACACACACACACCACCTCAACCCTGTTTATTACTCTCTCTCTCTCTCTCTCTCTCTCTCTCTCTCTCTCTCTCTCTCTCTCTCTCTCTCTCTCCGTCTATCTCTCCCTCTCTCCCTCTCCCTCTCTCTCCCCCCCTCTCTCTCCCTCTCTCTCTCTCTGTGTCCTTGTTGCCATGGTATCCAGCTGTTCTCCTCCTCAGCATCGGAACCGGTGGAGGGGGGGGGGGGGGTCATCTCCATGGTAACCTGGCTCCCATCCCACCCACTCACCAACAATTTCTATCTCTCACTTGCTTTCTCGACTTTACTAAAAGTAGCGTTTTTGTCACCTAAAAACAGAACGGACGGAAAATGTCTGTCCAAAATTAATGTCTGAGTAACTTAATAACAGAGGCTGCTTTAGTGTACAAACACTGTGCTTTGTGTTTGTTTAAAAACAGAATTTAACTCCACCTCGTCTCCACTCTATCGGCTCATTATGCAACTGCTGGAGACTGCTGTGCTGTGATTGGTTAAAACGCTGCCTCACCCCACACAACCCCCTCCCCCTCTCACATTAGCACCGCCTTCCCTAAGCCCGATAAATGTTTTGTTTTCATGATTCGCTGACAACAATAAAGTTCTGGACCGTCTGCAGGACGAAGCAAGGGTCTGTCTGCAGGGAAAACAGCTGCAGCATCAAAGTAGAAGCAACGCAGAGGGGAAAAAGACAGTATTCAGTAGCTATCCATCTATTTGTATTTTTAGCTAAAAGCTGCCTCTATTAGCTTTAAAGCAAAGTTAAAAGTACATTATTTGCCTCTACAATTTCAAAAATAGCAAAATGCAGTAGATCTGCAAGCTGAAAACTTGTAGATCTACTTAAACGTAATACAGGCAACTTTTATGCCAACAATCTAAATACAGTAGATACTGTATATACTGTAGCTATACTTGGTGGTGGACTGTGAGTGCCACTCCGTGGCAAAAATGATATTTTTCAATTGGCACGCTATGAGCTTGTAGGTCTGATATTTTTCAATAACTAAAATAATGCCAATAATGGTAAGTAATGTTAAGTAATGGTAAGCAATGCTAATAATGCTAAGTAATGCTAATGCTAAGCACTGTTAATAATGATAATAATGCTAAGTAATTCTAATTGTGCTAATAAAGCGTGGAACACCAAGAAGGTGCCAAAATGAGTTGAGAGGTTTCTGGCCCTAATAACAACAACAGTGAAATATACAATCACACAGCTATACTTTCCAGTAAAACCCTCTCTCTTCTCTCGCCCACTATGTCCGGGTCGTGGGTGAGCGTGAGGTGCTGCTGTGCATGGTTGGCGGTTTGATTCCCGCCCGCACCGCTCCGGAAGAGAGGAGAACAGACGGACTGAAGGACGGACTGAGCGGAACACACCGACAGAAAAGGATAAGCCGAGAGAAAGCGAGCAGCAGCCTCTCGTCCTCCGCCGGGGGTTCATTTGGTTTTTCAATGTGTTTGTTTTATTTTTCAGCTGGTTCCCTCTCCTCCTCCCACCCTCTCCTCCTCCTCCTCCTCTCCGCTGACTCACGGCCGCGCGGGACGACAACCTGAATTACTTCCCGTTCCTATACATTATGCACACGCATAATGTATATTATTTTTTTATCCCACGATTTTGTAACTCATTTTTTCACCCAGCGCCAATTCCTAATGTGATCCTGGGCTCTACACACCCTCCGCCAACCTGGGGAGGCAGCGGACTGGCCTCATGCTTCCTTCAATGCATGAGGAGTCCAAGCTGCCTTCTTTTCACCTGACAGGAGGTAGTTTCCATGGTTGTACGTACCATAGCGCGTGGAAGGAACACGTTATTCCAACCAGTCCCTGTCCCCTCCATCAGGCAGCCCGGCTGGCCAGGGGGAGGCAGATTAGAGCTCAGGATTACTGCATGCTTCCGCCCCCGAAATGGATTAAAAATACCCTGGTTTCAACACCGTGCGGCTTTTAGTATGGCGGTAAGTATAGGTATGCCTATACTGTGTGGACACCAGTCTTTGACAACCCCTCGCTCTGCTAGCATCCAACTATTCCCACAGTGCTTTAAACTACGGAGCCGTGAAGGAAATAAATGTTAAGTTTCGTTTTTATGTGTCGCCATATAGCGCTGCGGGAAGCAGTACATTTGGTGCAGGTGCTGTAGTAGTGAATCCAATCGAGCTCATTCATTTCGCCTCCTGCCAAAAATAAAAAATAAAAAAACGAGCCATTTTGAATTCAAGGTGAGGGAGTGAGAGAGTTTATTTTTTATGACTTTTAAACACGTTTGGCAGGCATCGTGGTGAGAGAGAGAGAGAGAGAGAGAGAGAGAGAGAGAGAGAGAGAGAGAGAGAGAGAGAGAGAGAGAGAGAGAGAGAGAGAGAGAGAGAGAGAGAGAGAGGCGAGCGTTCAGCAGAGTGCTTCCATCAGCAACTATCATTACATTGTGCAGCATCAACACAACCCCCCAAAAAACATCCACTATAACAGCTGCCTCTTCCTCGATCGTCTAAATCCCTGTTGGTCACTTTTGAATGACTTCACCAACCAACCCCCCTCAAAATGTACCATACAAGTAAAAATATATGTCACTTTCTACTGGGAGGTGGCTGTCCAAAACTCTACCTCTAACTCAAAGCGCTGCCGGGTGTTTTCATGTCACCACCAAAACCATAATCATAAACTTTTTTGGGAAGGTTTTCAGCTAAAGGTGATATTTTTTTTGTCAGCAGGAAGCTGTTTTTTATTAGCCATATTTTGCAAGACATTGTAGAGTTAAACTTAAAAAAAAAATGAAGTTGTCACCACAGAAACAATTAGAATTGTTGGAAGTATTTAGATACAATATGATATAATAACTGTGTCATTACTAAATATGTGTTCCTTATGGATCTGGTGCAACATTAGCCTGGTCTAGCCCTCAATGATTTTGGCCTTGGGGGGCGGGGGTGTCGTGGGATCCACACGGCGGAAGTGCTGCGCTCTGATTTGATCCCACAAACGTGTCGTCATCTCCGGCCCCTCCCGCGCCCGTCCACTGCTGTTCTACGTCACATCATTTAGAGCGACGCCCACCCCAGAAGGTTCACTCCCACTTGAAGGCCACTTTCCAACGTGCGTTAGTCCAGGCTTTCCGTTTTCGCGCAAGGCGAACGAAAATGAAAGCCTGGGTGTCGAGGCTAGTGCAACATGAACAGGGTCGAAGGTGTTCCAAATTGGAATAAAAATGAATTTGAACCAATACTATACATGTTAATATGAAAACAATACGTAATGTCTCTACATTACGTAGATGCAGGTTGTCAGTGGGAGGGGGATTTTTTTTTATTCATTTACCGTATTTTCCACACGATAAGGCGCACCGGATTATAAGGCACACCTTTTAAAACTGTTTTCATATATAAGGCGCACTGGATTATGAAGCGCAGAGAATAGAAGCTACTACAGTTAACATAGAATAGAAGCTACTGCAGTCAAACGATCCATATATAAAGCACTGGATTATAAGGCGCACTGTGGATTTTTGAGAAAATTAAAGGCTTTTAAGTGCGGCTTATAGTCCGGAAAATACGGTATTCTTGAGATGCACAACCTTTTTTGCCCATGCGCTTGATTTTAAAGATGTTGCACTATATAGGTGTCAGAAATGGGATGAATCCAAAGTCCCTGCAGGACTGTGAAGATTTAATCCTGCAGAGATTTCAAGCTGAAGCTACTGCATGTTTTTGCTGCTAAATGTCAAGGTACACTCTAGTGCCGTTTGGCATTTAAATAGTATTTATGTTTTTCTTATAAATAAATAAAAATAAATAAAGAATAAATAAGATCAGAATGTTATTAACCTTGAAAATAACTCCTTCGACATGCGTGCATGAAGATAAGATGACAAGATCCACAAAGGACCCAAATGTTATGTTTATTTTTGTTTTTTTTGTGAGCAAAATAAATAAATGGAACCAAATGAACCCGTTAGGGTTCATTTGGTTGCATTTGTACGCTCTCAGAAAAAAGCTTTAGCTTTATGCATGCTGCGTGTCTGTTGCAACTTCAGCAACAACTGATGTTATTATTGATGTTTTACTTGCCTAATAAAAGTCCCATTTCGCGACACGGGTGATGAAGCCGACCCCATACCATTTTCTCCTACCCCCCCCAATTGGGAAACGTTACATCCGCCCCTGATGCTTTGGCAATCACTGCAGTCCCTATAGTCTCCAGCTTGCTCTCTGGAGCCTGGACACCAGTTACTGTGTAACTCTATATCCTGGTGGACCCAGAGACCCAATCACGTTTTACATGAATGACGTCACTGTGTTTTTTTGGTTTTGGTTTTAGGAAGGCAGCAAACTCACATTGATTAGATGATAGAAAGAGAGAGAGAGAGAGAGAGAGAGAGAGAGAGAGAGAGAGAGAGAGAGAGAGAGAGAGAGAGAGAGAGAGAGAGAGAGAGAGAGAGAGAGAATAGATTACACTCCTTCCATCCCATAATGCAATGCTTCTGCTATCACCATCCTCTCGTCTGTATCCGCTTACAAGACAAGAAGAGCATTCTCCACTTTTCAGAGCCGTGTGTGTGTGTGTGTGTGTGTGTGTGTGTGTGTGTGTGTGTGCCTGCACACGCGTGTCAGCGTATTTACCACTGTACTCGCAAGTGTCATACACCGAAAATAATGGAAAAGATGATTGTTGCCTTTTAAGCCGGAGCGTGTCTTCCTAAGCATGTGTAATACAAACGTGTGTGCGTGCGTGGGTGTGTGCACGTGCACGCACGCGTGTGTATCTGTGTGCGTATGTGTGTGCGTGTGTGTGTGCGTGCATGTGTGTGTGTTTAGGGACAGGAGGACGGGGGGTGGTAATCAGTAGTCTGATGGGGAACATGCTGACAGACCCAGCCTGCTTATCACAACACATTAACAAGCAAACCCACTGATACAAGCACACACACAGCGCGTGTGTGTGTGCGTGTGTGTGCGTGTGTGTGTGTGCGCGTGTGTGTGTGCTTGTGATTTTTGCTATTTTCTCAGTGCACCACACCCTAGACCACACGCTGGCTGCTATATCGACTCCAATTGCCTGGGAAACCAGCCGTCGTCGCGGCGACAAAGAACTTTTAATCCATGGGACACCGTTTCATTGCACCTTAATCTCATGTTCAAGCACGCCGCACGGTCTACTCTGTCTCATGTCTAATGTCACCCTACAGTCAATGCACGTTGCTATGAAGCACGTGCAGTACCCGAGTCGGACCGCGTACAACCGATAAGACTGCCAAGGCTGTAGCCCTCTGAAATCTCAATCCAGCCTCCCACGATTCAAGAAAAAGAAAGACAACGTTCAAGCTTAAGTTATATACAATTATGAAGAGATGTATGAATGAATGGACCATTGTAAGCGTTGGAGTATTGGAGTATACACGCTGGAGTATTGGAGTATACACACTGTGCATAGAAAAGCGCTATAAAAATGCAATCCATTATTATTATTATTAAGAGAGCGTGTTGCTCCCACTTGCTTTGTTCATTCACAGTGACACTTCCATGGTCGTGTCCATGATAACAGGAAGCCTCGGCCCAAATAATACTCGGCCCTGAGTATATGTAGGTAGACAGAGTTATGCTGTCACAAACTCTGTTCACTTTATGGAATCATTCCAATGGCGGCTCTATCTATCTCTAGCTCTTTCAGGCTGCAACAGCCCTCACAAGAGCTCAGTTTTCTGACCCCTCAATGTCGCAACTTTTCGGCTGGTCCTTTTGGTTCACATTTGTACACTGTCTTTGTCCACGTGTACAGAATTCGGTCGAGTATACATATCACTTAAGTTTGCACGTGCACACATGCATGCGTATGCACGAAAAAAGAAACAAAAAAATATTGCATTGCTTGTTACGTATGCATGGCTGCTTGCATAAGTAAGTATACACGAACACACACACACACACACACACACACACACACACACACACACACACACACACACACACACACACACACACACACACACACACACACACACACACACACACACACACACACACACACAGTCTTACGCAGCAGCAGGTCATGATGCGCTGACACCGACACAAACCGCACGTTCTCTGCACACGCACACACTTTTCATCAATCTCCATCGTAGAACCGAAACAGCTGAGCGGGACAGCTGTCTGTCACTAAAAGACAGAACGTCTGTCCAGCGACGACGCGAGTGACAGAAAGTCAGTGCTGGACATCTACTCAGGTACAGCCCGGAAATTGTGACTAAAATGAATAAGCGTTTCGTCCAAAAGACTAAGGCGGAATCTAAAAAAAAGATAGTTAGGGAATTTTAGCAGATATTGGGCCAATCTAGGAAACTAAATTGTTACCAAGAAATGCCGTCACCAATGTGTTTCTAATGGCATCTAATAACATGAGGTAAAATGTTGAAATTCAACTCCTCTGGGAAAACTCACTGTCGGGGTACAAGTCACAACCTATAGAAGGCAAAACATGCTGGTTTTGCCTGGTTTTGCTGGTGAGTTGGGGCAAAATTGATTGACAGGCACCAGAGATAAAACCCTAATTTTTCACCATTTTTCCTCTTATGATAAGAGTCTTCCTTCCTTCCTAGAAAGGATCATTGGTAACCAAATGAACCCTTATAGATCTGTAACTCTTGAGATCGTAAAACGAAACCAAATGGACCCGTAAGGGTCCATTTGGTTTCGTTTTACACAAATATATTAGCCAGAGAGACTAAACTCGACACCAAACGGTGGTCCTCCGTGGCTAAAATGCAGAATAAATAGTGGGCCCTGGTATGAAAACGGTTGAAAACCACAGCTCTAGCGCATTCTAGCGCATTTTGGAAGTGCCACTAGTGCATTTTGGATTTGGACAGTTGGCAATTCTGTTGGCATTTCTTGGTAGCGATTGAGTCGTCCGGTTGGTTGTTAGATCGGTACCTACCCAGGCCTTGGCAGAAGCCGCTCAGAGACGCAGAGATGAGGAACAGCAGAGGCAGCGACGCAGGGACCACCAGGATCCTCGGTGTGGAGACCAGGACTCCATCTGGACCCCTGGACACAGGCATGGTTCCACCACCGAGGGAGGCGATGGAGGGATGGAGCGATGAAGGGATGGATGGATGGCGGGGTTTGGCTGGAGGTGCAGCAGGCTGGGAGGTGAGGGGTGGGGTGAGGGGTCAGTGATGATGGGCACTCTGTGGACACAGAAAAATAGCAAGACGTCGGTCAGATGACTGGTTTCGGCATGTGATTTTCAACAACAACAACAACAAAAAGAATGTGTGTTATAGGTGGGAGGCGCTTCACCGCCCGACTCGTTTTCATAGACCTTATTGCTGATTGCTTGTGTGAAATTTGGCAACGCTGGCGTGCGTGGGAGAGAGAGAGATTGATTTTAAAAGCCCTTTAAAACTACCGCTCAAAACATTCCGCAGTCAATCAACTACACAAGTACAAGGATGCAAAAGAGTTCAAACATTCAAACAAAAGTTCAAACAGCAAAGAGTCGGCTCTCCCTCTTGGGGTAGGCACAGTACCCCAACAACCGACCAAAAGGAATCAAACCCTTCTAAATTATTTATTAGCTTATAGTAAGCATGTTCAACTTTTGAGAGAGAGAGAGAGAGAGAGAGAGAGAGAGAGATAGAGATAGAGATAGAGATAGAGATAGAGATAGAGAGAGAGAGAGAGAGAGAGCACAGATTAATAAAAAAAAACATCTCATCCTCACGAGGAAAAACATGAAATGCAGATTCATGCTAATACGGGATTAGGACCGTTTTTTAAATTTATTTATTAATTGACTTATTTATTTATCCAAACCCTCGCTGTGCTGACTTCCAGGATTATCTCACAGCTCTGACGCTTTCGGCGCTAATGCTAGAACAATGGAGCGCTCTGCTGGCTGTGCCGCATGAAAAAAAAAATACATAACTGATCCAAAATAGTCCCTTTTTAGCTTAGTTACAGTTCCTTGAATTAATAAGTGTCCTTTTCCTGGCCGTGAAATGAGCAGCATTAATGTTGTTTTCTTCTTCTTCTTCTTGTTCTTATTTTTTTCTCCACTTGCAAACCTGATAAATGCATTTCAGTTAAAGCTAAAGCCCTTGTTTAACCCTTTGTCATCAGTCGTCTGGGGAGGCACTATACAGGTATATACAGTATACTGTATATTGTGCAGAAATCATCAGTGTAGATTTGTGTAGTTGTGTGGGAAGGTGCAAAATAAGTGTGTCCACTAAGGAAAGTAGTCTTTTCTGACCACACAAGGACGTGTTTGTATTGGTGAGTAGTTCAGTACTCCTTGTGAGATTTCCACAACAGATGGTGGAGGTCCTCTGTGGCTAAAATGCAGGATAAATAGCGGAACCTGGTAGCGGAACCTGGTATGAAAACTACTATAGAATACATGCAACTAAATATGCTAGTCAAGTACTTGTTTTTCTACACACTACTGATTTATTTACACCAGTGACGACATGTAAATGTCACAACTGACAATTTTTATTTTTATTTTTTTCATTTTGTTGTGGATTTGTCTGCAAATAGTCATTGTTACACGATGGTTGTTCACACGTTTTCTGCCCGCTGCATTCTGTCAAAGGAATTGTTGGTAAACATTTGAAAACGTCCCTACTGTTTGTTATTTCAGTTGTGTAATGCTCCATTCCTGTTAGGGATGGGGGGTTTCATTTGTAACCATCTGTTGACTGTGTCTATAGTTAGATTGTCACCTCCTACCATGGGGGGTTGGCTTTGGTTGGGTATAAGTTAACGTGTTTCTCCCAGCATCTTTGTCTTGCTTTGGCTAAGGGACTGTTTCCCATACATGAATGTAAGTCATTGTCAAACCTTATGATATCATAAATAGAATCACTCATATTTAAGCTCTGGTGTGTTGTCTCATTATTAACATATGTAACTTCTCCTTTTTCCGAGTACTGCCAAATCCGCATTCACAATTCCATTAGATCAGGGGTCAGCAACCTGCGGCTCAGGAGCCGCATGCGGCTCCAGAACACAGAACTAGTGGCTCAGTGGACGCAGCATTATTACATACACACACTAGGGTGATCCACACCAAAATAATATGAACATTTCAGTCACCCAAAACGCGTTGCACTGTCTGACAGTTGCCAGTTAAAGTAGCACTTGGCCATGTCAAAAAAGCCCAGCAGTTATCAGAGGTGGGAGCTTTCAATCTGAACCACCCATTTTTAAAGGTTTACTCAGATTACTATATCATTAAAGACCCCGTAAAGCAAAAAAATATATGATACAAAATGTATTCCCAGTTTGTCACACCACAGAGTAATGTATTATAGCCCCACAGACCAAATATTTATGATTGAAAAAGTTGCTATGTTTCAGAAATGATGTTTAAACATGTGTGAAATTCAATGGAAAAAAATCTGGCCTAATTTTCCAGGACTGTAGGGGCGTGGTCAGTACTGTAAGCTCATTAGCATATTCATGAGCATTATGCTAATTAGCATATCTCGCCGTCCTAACTGTCAACAACAAGCCAGTACTACAGCACGCTAACTTCACTAGCGTAGTGTGTGTGTGTGTGTGTGTGTGTGTGTGTGTGTGTGTGTGTGTGTGTGTGTGTGTGTGTGTGTGTGTGTGAGTGAGACATGCGGATCTGAGAAAAGAGACTGACTGACTACAGCGGTCCCATCATTATGGTCCCATAGCCTGGCCGTCACGGTCGGTCCCTACAGGCTATGGGACAGCCAGGAGTTACGACAACTCCGTCCTCTTCATAGGGTTAGTCCAATGGCGGCTCTTTTATTTTCTGCCCTCATTGAAAACAATGCATTTCCATCTCCACTTTGTCCCTATTCGGGCTGCATGAACAGCGCTGGAGCGCTCAGTTTGTGACCCTTGATGTCGCAACTCATCTACTAGATAGCTCTGATGGTACGCAGCAGGGCTGGCAGGCAGTGTTGCCAACTTCGCGCATTTGTCACTATATTTAGATTTTTTTTCGAGACCCCCCTACCGCCGAAATGAATGGAAAACTCCTGGCGGAAAATCCAAGTGCTTTTTAGGTATGAAAATAGTTGAAAACCCACTGCTCTAGCGCATTCGAGTGCATTTTGGAAGTGCCACTAGTGCACTTTGGATTTTGGCAGTTGGCAATACTGCTGGCAGGCAGGAGCAGCCGTTAGATAGTCCTTGAATGTGAAAACGTCGCCAACCTCTCCATCATCGACAGTTACTAAAAACAGAGTAGTTTTCAGCTGTCATCCACAAAATCACGCATCGAGAGCAAACAAATGTCAGTGCTTGTCAGCCTACAGGCAAAACACACTGTAGTAACTACACTTTCTTATATATGTCTATGGTAGCTATAGTAGCTACTAGCTAGCTAGCTATCAACCAACACCACCACCAGCAGCTCCGCTCCGCTGTGAAGAAGAGGGGGCGGGGCTTCGGCTTCTAACTGACTATATGGAATATGATTTATATACAGTAGTACAGTAGGCTCATTAGCATATAATTCGGCTTGACTACGTCATCAAGCCGAATATGCTAATGAGACAAAACCTACCCATGAGATTAACCAAAACACATAAAGTGGTCTTATTCTACAATGCTGTAAAATAAAGTTTTAGTTTTTTGTCCAGGGGTATAAAAATGACTTTTGTACATGATTTTCATGTCTAGAAGAAAAAGGCTG
The DNA here is from genome assembly GCA_039105355.1 of Benthosema pterotum. Taxonomy (NCBI): domain Eukaryota; kingdom Metazoa; phylum Chordata; class Actinopteri; order Myctophiformes; family Myctophidae; genus Benthosema; species Benthosema pterotum. The sequence continues at coordinate 32,341,393 of CM076976.1, forward strand.
ATTTTGGTTTACGGGGTCTTTAATATACCTTAGAGATGTTGTGTGGACGAGAAATGGAGTTCTATAAAACTATTTTTTTTTTAGAAACCTTTCTGAAGAAAGGTTGTGTTTCACCATGCTAATGATTTTTCTTTGAGGACCTTTTTTTTCTGAGTGTGCAAAATGGAACCAAATGGACCCGCCAGGGTCCATTTGGTTCGCATTTGCACACTCTCAGGAAAAAACTAATAAAATGCGGCTCCAGACAGATTATGAATTTAATTTTGGGTCGAAAATGGCTCTTTCAACATCTTGGGTTGCCGTCCCCTGCATTAGATCCATTCACTATGGTAATGTGTTTGACACACCATGCCTTCCCAGTAGCGCGAGCATGCGCAAGACGCCACAGGGGCTGCCAGTAGACTGGCTTTATGAAGTGAACGGGAATGTCAGAACTCTGTCTCTAGATGGCACTGGAGCTACGAGCCACATGGTCCCGAACGGAGCGGTGAGCGAGCCACCCCGCTCCTCCCTATAATACCCCTCCTCCCGGGCCGTACCAAGAAACATAAACTTAATTCCCTCGTTTCCTATCAGGCTGCTCTAGCGGTGTTTTACAGCCCCTGCTAGCACATTAAGTGCTAATGTAATAACGTGGGCCCCACAGTATGTAATGGAAAACACTCGAACAAGGGGGGTGGGGGGGGGGGGGGGGGGGGGGGGGGGGTGGGGGGGGCTCCGGGGATGGGTCAGAGCGACCTATAACTGTGAAATGCAGCAAATGTAATAACAGCAAATGTTATCAGATCAAACCCCACCCCACCCACCAAGTCCATTGTTAATCTGTTGCCTTGGGGGCAACAGATCTCCCTCTCTCTCTGTCCCTCCAAACACTCTATTTCAGGGGTTTTCAAGCCACTATTTATTCAGAATTTGAGCCACGGACAGCCATTTGAGGACAGTTTAACTGCACAGTCCACAAAAAATAAAGATTTCTTTTGCTTTTGTCCACAATTACAGGCTGGATTTCGGAGAAAACAAAACAGGCAAACATGCAGATCAAAATGACCATTAATCTTCTACATTCTCTAGTTGTGTAAACTTTAGCTGATCCACATGATAAATATTTTAACTCTTGAGAGTGTAAAGATGAAACATTTGGTTTCACCTCAGCTGGCCACCTCTGCTGGCTCCTTTTTTCCTCTCAGAGTTCTGGGAATCAGTGGGACTAAAATGCAAAGCAAACTGGCCTTGAATTAAAAGCCTCTCTCTTTCTCCCTCTCTCTCTCCCTCTCTCTCTCCCTCTCCCTCTCCCTCTCCCTCTCTCTCTCTCTCTCTCTCTCTCTCTCTCTCTAATCAACTTCACTGTCACGCCACATGATTATACAGGTCTGTGTGTGTGTGTGTGTGTGTGTGTGTGTGTGTGTGTGTGTGTGTGTGTGTGTGTGTGTGTGTGTGTGTGTGTGTGTGTGTGTGTGTGTGTGTGTGTGCGTGCGCTATCTCAACCTTGTGCAAATTGTTTTTTTTTTGTTTTTTTTTTTCACAGCATTTATGCGACGTATGAAATTATGTTCCACAATGTCCAGCGACAACAAAGAAATCACAAATAAATAATTGGTTGCAATTATGCGGGCACACACACACGACAACAATCATCAAATGAATGTCGGACCTGCATGCCTGAACCGACCCCTTCCTTCCCATGCACGGGAAACAAAACAAAAAAGAAAAAACACAATCCCAAGTCGAAGCGCCGAACCATTACTGCAGAGAATGTCGTCAATATAATAAGCAATAAACCCTCTCAGAAGAACATGACAGAGCTTTGAGACCCCCCCGCCCAAAGTCCTGTTTAATAAGGTGTTCTAAAGCAGAATGCCTCATGAAGAAATACTAGCCTACTTGGAAGTGACATTCAGCGTTTAGCCCACAGCTGAGCCACCGCAGAAAACGCTGACATTCAACTCAACTCGACGCGCGACAGCGAGCAGACAAACTGCTTGTCACGTGTCTGCGCTGTCCCACGAAACCATGAAAACCGTCAAACCGAAGGCCGCTCTGCCTGCACCAGACAGCGTGATGTCTGCACACGTGCAGTATGATGCTACGGAGAGAGTGCTTGTTTGTGTCCGTACGCTTGTATTAATAATTGATGGCGCCCTTTTATTGCGATGTTAGTGTTCTACATGTATTTAATATGCACACGTGCATATGCATGCCTGTATGCATGTTGGTGTGGCAAACACATTTCAAGATGTTACAACGAGTGCAAGAACGCAGCACAATGTGGAGCGATGGAAGCTTGCCGCCCGGCTAGTAATCGGCATCATACAGATATATAAATTAGCTCTTAGATCTGTCTCAACGTGCACATTAATGATTTAGTCCCAATCACTATGCAGCAGTAAGGCACACATCCACTGGCAGATCAATAGATCAATGATAACGCACGACACACCATCAAGCACGCAAAATAATATACAGTAGAAGTTGTCATTACTAGCCGTCCAAAGTGTCGTAGTAGTAAGTCTACCTCTAGTCATCGCAGGGCACATTATAAAAAAAGTAGGGCAAAAGTTGGGTACCCTACCCCTGCAGCAATGTAAATGAAGACAGATTTATTCAGCTTGAAAAAAGTTGAACAGCTAACGGCGTGCATATTATCCTCAGACACAGGAGTACAGTCTGATATGGAGATACTGTGGCTAGAGTTGAAATGTAAATGTGGACCATTTGCATCCCATTGTGTGATGACCGTTTCAATGTCTGCCCTTCCATTTGCAACGCGATTAACACCCCAGACGTGCATCCATGGTTCCACTGTAATAAGCCTTTATCCCTCGCTCAAATGCAGTAGTAGTGTTTCAAATCATTTTAAATAATAAGCACTTTAATGTGAAATATCTTGGGTTGTTTTGCATGCCATCATGTTTGGTGGCGCAGACTGGGCATTTAGGGGGGCATTCCCCCCCCCCCTCCCCTCTCCCCCCCATGCCCATGCCTAGATCCGTCCCTGCGTTTGTCCTTACTTGAAAAGACGTGGACAAGAATTAGAAAGTTAAAAACAACCTCTTTTCCTTCTGAGTGCCGACCCGTCATCACTTATTTAAAAGGATCCCTGCCTAATAAGACAAATATGCCTTAAAACACTATACTTGCCTTCTATAACTAAAACATGCAGATAAAAACACCTTCAATACTTTATTTCTTTCATAAATAAAGAATCTTTCACTCTATAGGAGGTGCTCCTGTCGCAGGATGATGATGTCACAGAGCATGTTCATCCATATATTGTATAGAGCTAGACCACACGTGACATCATCATCCTGCGCCAGGAGCAGTTCCTGTTGAGTGAAATATTCTCTATTTATGAAAGAAATAAGATGCCATTGGTGTTTTTATTTGTTTATTTTAGTTATATAGGGAAAGTATAATTCTTTAAGCGATGTTTATCTTATTAGACAGGGATCCTTTTAAATGTTATCGGATATCGCAATGGAGGAGGAGTTGGTGGTGATACAAAGCGCCGTCGCTGAATCTCACACATGGAGATCTGCAGAGCTGCAGCCTCTATGGGCATTCTTAACAACGTTTTAAAGGAGAAGTCCACTCCGGAAGGCTTTCCTACCTCAATTTGCTGTTGATTTATTTCTAAAAACAGTGATCCAGTTGTTATTTTGTGGAGGGAAAGTATTTTTTTCCCCCTTACCATAATGCGGCTATGGGATGTTGTTCAAATTCACCCATTTCTTTTTTCTTTTGCTATGTATTGTCTTTCCACCATGTCAATAGTGTGTGGGCATTCACACTTCCACATGGAAAAAAGCCAGTAAGGAGTTCTTTTCACAAAATAACAACTGGATTATGTAGATTATTGTAGATTATCGTGCAACAGTGTGTTGGTTTTCTGACATTTGTCAACATTCCGGCTTATGCTGTTTTTTTAATCCTAGTGCGTGTCTGTAAGAACTTTGTGCGCTCTGTCTGTGAGAAGCGACATTTAAATACAATTTACTTACATGCACGCACGCACGCAGGCAGACACGCACACATGCACGAGGACACTGACACATTGACCCAGACATACAGTCACAAGGGCCTGTGGGAAGGGGGCGTGGCACTGCTGAGAGGCTTTTTTTTAAAGGTTACACCATCCATATTTCCATATTCATAAGAACAACTAATGAGCTAATGATACACACACACACACACACGCACACGCACACACACACACACACCTCCCCCATCTGACACCGAACAAAAATAGCACAGAGAGAGAGAGAGAAGAGAGAAAGAGAGAATTTTTACACATTGGTGTAAAAACTTGGCTCAGGGTAACAGTTAGCCAAAATTAGTCAATCTGCGAGCTGAAGGGCTGGAACTGCATTTAGCGCAATTAAGGAACCCTGCCGCAGCTGTGGGATTAACAATGAGCATATTGAGTATAATATTTCAGAAATACAGTAGGAACTACTTCATATTTCACCGAAACCAGAGCACAACCCCCCACCCACCCTACACTTCTCCTACAACTTCTCCTATATGAAATTCTCTTCATTTGTAATTTTATACGCAAAATAATAACAACATATTCATATTCTTCTTGATCTAGAGGCTGCAGAAGGCCTCCAAACAATCCCTATGAGCTTTGTCATTGGCTAACAAATAGTCCCGGCGGGACTATTTGTTAGCCAATCAGGAACAGCCTCGCTGAGCTGCCTCTGAAAAAAGGACGACTGGCAGAGTCAAATGTGGAGGTGGTGGAGGACTATGATTTTAAAGGGCCATTGCTCCTGTGGTTTTCATGGATACTATAGATATTTTCAGGAAGTGAAATTCTGAGATGTATTGTACTGTACTGTATACTGTACTTAGTTGTATTTCATACAATTTACAGTAAATTCAAACAATCTGAGCTATGCCTTTAAAGTACAAGGACCCCCTGACACGCACTCTCTCCTCTTATCTGCCACATGAAGTGATTAAGCAGTGAACAGAGATGCTTTGCAGTGTGTTATCTGCTCAGCATCAAACATAGTGATAACAGCAATGTGATCAGCTCACCACACGCCTGTTCAACCATCCATCCATCCATCCATCCATCCATCCATCCATCCATCCATCCATCCATCCATCCATCCATCAGGCGCCCTGCGGTAGCAGCAGCAGGCGGCGGATCTAGGCATGGGCATGGCCTAAATGCCCAGTCTGCCCCACCAAACATGATGGCATGCAAAACAACCCAAGATATTTCAAAATAAAGTGCTTACATTTAAAATGATTTTAAACCCTACTACTGCTACTAACTAACTACAGTCGTGGCACCACTAAACCAACAGTATTTCATCATTGAAAACAGAAAACTCTCTGAGTCAGACCTTTAGCTTCATGCATTCTGCGTGTTTGTTGCAACTTCAATAACAACTGATGTTTTTATTGATGCTTTACTTGCCTAATAAAAGTCCTGTAACCGAAAATGGTATGGGTGCGACTTCATCGTGACTTCACCCCCCCAATTGGGAAATGTTACATCCGCCCCTGAGCAGCAGCAGGCGGCACGGTCTAAGTAAATTCACTACTTTACACAAACTCAATTTGCGGACGTCTAATCTAAGTAGGGCCTCCACTATAGAGCGCCGCAAACACACAACGCTGTTTCTGCATACGCAGGGGGACGCGTGTAAGGTCCCTTTAGAGGTGCCAGGTGCCCGGAGATGAGGACCACTCCATTCCAGAAGGGTGTATAACCAAGGCCTTAAAAGGGACACTTGCACCCCTTTTTGGCTAAATAAATATATCTCACTACTATAATGCGAGAGCGGCCCTGCCCGTTTGTCTGTCCGCCTTTGTTGCACTTCTCCTAAAAAACTACAATGTTTGCATGGATCTAACCATGCACAACACCTCCAGCACTGTTGTCTTCACAGCATAGGCTATATTTCATCCATGCAACTGCCATATTTACTGTACACTGTCCATTTATATGAAAATAATTTTGGTGCAGTGTCAACCACCCGGACTACCGCGGACTACCGAATTGCCTCTGTGGCTCACTTGCTAAGCTACTGTGACGTCAAAATCAGTGTTGCCAACTGACAAAATCCAAAATGCACTACAATGCGCTAGAGCATTGGGTTTTGAACCATTTTCATACCAGGGCCCACTGTTTATTCTGCATTTTTGCCACAGAGGACCACCCCTTCATGACATTAGTCTCTCAGCCTAATTTAGGAGAAATAACTGACAAAATGTTCGTCAAAATAGCAATTCTTATACATTTTCTAAATGTGTACATTCTGGAAAATTAGGTCATTCAGATGGTTAAATCTGATTTAACTCTTGAGAGCGTAAAATGAAACCAAACGGACCTTAAAGGGTCCATTTGGTTAACAATGGTCCTTTCTAGGAAGGAAGGTGGACTCTATCATAAAAGAGATAGTAAAAATGGTGAAAAACAAGGGTTTTTCTCTCTGGCGCCTGTCAACCAATTTTGACCCAACTCACAAGCAAAAAAGCACCAGATTTTCTGCCAGGAGTTCACTCTAATTTTGGCGCTGGGAGAGGGGGATTGACAAATGCACCAAGTTGGCAACACTGCACACTGTGCCTCTGCGCGCTGACCCAACCCCCTTCTGCCTTTGCTAGCTAGCCCAGTCCATAGAACTCTTACGTAGTGCTGCTCGATGCATGAAGCTCCTCGCATTTCTCTCAACAACACACCATGCTGAAGACGGACGTTACTTACTCTTTCTGGGAGCCGCTGAAACCAAGCGAATGGATCTTACGGCCGCTGCTCTTACTGTTGGATATATACGACTAACGCAACGCTATGGACACGGCTGCCTGTCCTACAACCAGCAACACTTCACGAACCATAACATGACACCACACACACCCAAAACCCCACAGCGTCTCTCTCAGCGTGTTAGCGTCTCAGTCGCTACAGACACAGAATCCAACACGCCGTTGGAAATTGCTTGCCAAAACACAAAAACCTCACAAGTCACGATTCTTTCCATATTGCTTCACATGCAACATGTTGCACATGCATGCACGTACGCGCTGCCCGCGTATATTAACATTTACACTGTCGATCTGCACAACGAAAATGTTTCTTTTTAATTGCATGCATATTATTATCCACGCGCACGCTGTGTGCCTGTGTGTGTGTGCTGTGTGTGCGTCTTCGTGTACACTAATGTATACTACACATTACATCTTCCAAGCGCACATCTTTGCATAGCAGTAGTAATCATAACAATACTGTATATAAGTTTAGTTGGATAGTAGCTACATTTCACGACAACATACAACTTTTACATTCTAAGGACCCCCAATGGACCCTATAAGAGAGCATTTTAAAGCTCTCCCAGTCTTCATTTTAATCGCAACGACCCCCAGTTTAACATCAATTAGGCTATACACAGGCCCCTACAATGGACCCTATAAGAGAACATTTTAAAGCACCCGCAGTGTTATTTTTTATTGCAAGGACCCCCTGTTGACATGAATTTGGCTACACACACCCCATTTAAAGGAGAATTCCGGCCCAAAACAGGTGTTATTTAGTGAAAATACTCCTTTATGGCTGTTTCCCCTACCCCAAAATAAGCTTATAATGGGGCCAATGGGCGTTGTGCAAGTTCACCTATTTACATTGCTCCAAAATGCAATTTTTTCCTACATATTGTGTCTCCACCATGTCAGTAGTGTGTTAACACTCACACTTTCACTTTTGTTTCAGCAGTGGTTCAGCCATAAACCATGTGCCACGCCCCCAGCTTTTGAGACAGAGTGTGAGCGTTAACTCACTACTGACATGGTGGAGACACAATATATAGCAAAAGAATTGCATTTTGGAGCGATGTATATAGGTGAACTTGCACAACGCCCATTGGCCTCATTATAAGCTTATTTTGGGGTAGGGGAAACAGCCATAAAGGAGTATTTTCACTAAATAACACCTGGACCACTTTTTTCTAAAAAAAAATAAAAATAAAATAACTGCAAATAAAGATTTAAAAAAATGCCAATTCTTTTTCTGTGACCCTCCATTTATATTGTGCAACCACTGTTAATGTAACTCTGATTGTGTACAACACCTCTAGCGGGTCCATTTGGTTCCATTTGTACACTGAGTTACCGACCCAACGGCCCATTTGGTTCCTATCACTATCTCAGATTTAAGTATCCCTCAACTACGGGCCCATACTATGCCACCATCGATGTGTGTGACTGTGTATGTCATATGGTGCATGTGCAACTATCACCACATTGTAAAGGCACAAACACACTGCCCTCTGCCTTATACCTGTATACTGGCGTTTCCTGTTTTCACTTGAGTCCACTGCTATACAAACAGTTCCAACTATGTCTTATTCTTTGTTAGGGTTTATTTTGCACAGAACTTTGCCTACACATAATACCACTGTCCCCCTCCATATTCCATGTATCCTCTTTACTGCTGCGTTGTATACCTGCCTGTTCCTGATCATAATCTTTTCTAAGAATTTCATGTTAGTCACAACTATTACAATTCCTCTTAGTATGTCCAAAATTACATTGCCTATGACGAAAGATGCAGTGTTGCAAAGTGTCCAAAACATGAACATTTTCAAACTTGGGGTGAATGCAAGTCGCCTGTCGCTACAATGGCGCGGACTCTAGGCGTGAGGCCTCATGTCTAGTATTAAATAATGGTGGTTCATAGCACAACGTGGGTTTGTACACACTAAAGACGCCTCTATTACCTTTAAGCTAAATGTCATCAAATGGTGGTATGTGCATGGCTCAAATGCCCAATAAAATAATGGACCTTGATATTTGCTCTATAGACGCCTGAAGGGTGGTGGATTGCTGAAGCAGATGATAGCAGATAATTACGTTGCACGTTGCTTAATATTTCGCCCGGACATTGTAGATTCTAACATTCGCTCTGAAAGAACATACTGAAAGATTTGGGCTGCATTCTCACATTCTTCCCTCCCAAAATAGCAGGCGTTCACGGCTCATAGCGCGCCACTCCGTGGCGCGCTATGAGCCTTGAACGCCTGCTATTTTCCAAAGACAGTTAAAACACCACAAGTACAGTACAGAATGGTTTAAATGCATTTATGAATGTACCAATCCACTGCAGTTCAGCGCTGACTTGTTTATTGCGTTTCCATTCTTTCATAGATTACCCATCAGACCATCTCAGGGGAAGACATCCACTAGAACGATTTTGACAGCTTTATAGTTATGAGTTACTTTTCATACCTATCCAGAAGGGTCTTTAAAAGTCATTAAACTCATTAAGGACCACCTTTAGTGCAAGTTCCTCCGACGGAAGAGATGAGAACACATTCACGCATTACTTGTGTAAAATGGACCATTATTGCCTTAATAAGAGAAGATTGTGATGCTTCCAACAGAGTGCTTTGAATCTGTTAAATATTTTAGCGCTTCTTTTGAAGTTTGTGATTGATCAATCGAACGATTGGATATGGCGTTTGATGCAAATATGTGCCGACAGGCCATCCCAAATAGATAAGACACAACACTACAAATACATTCAACGCCAGCATATAGGACCAAACAACTTCAGTACTTGAGTTCCAGGGGAGATCTAGTTTAGAGATAGTTACAAACTAAGCGGACTGATTTTTACAAACGGGGTCAGCAGGCTAATGAGTGTAGATTCGGGCGGTCCTTGACATGGAATTATATGGGAACCAACTGCTCTCACAACTTCCCAAACAGGATGTTTATATTTTTCTTTTCTACCCAAAAAATATGATCATCAAGTATATTTTCACCTTTTTCCAAAAATATCAGACCTACAAGCTCATAGTCACTAGCTAAAATAATGCCAATAAATGCTAAGTGATATTAATAATGATGAGTAATGCTAATAATGCTAAGTATTGTTAATACTGCTAAGTAATACTAGTAAGTAATGCTAATAATTCTAACTAATGCTAATAATGCTCAGTATTGTTAATAATGCTAATGCTAAGTATTGTTAATAACGCTAAGTCATGCTAGGTATTGTAAATAATCTAATGCTGAGTAATCAATCAATGCTAAGTAATGCTAGGTAACGTTAATAATGTTTAGAACACCACAAGGCGTACCCGCCCAAAATGCATGGGCGAAATGCAAAGTTGCAAACACATGGAAAAGTGGAAAAAATACAAAAATCACGGCACTCCATCTTTAAGAGGTGCGGCAGGCACCGTACGTTCAGCTCACGCTCCTAAACGTGGCATTGTTTGTGTTAAATACTGAGTAGAGTGTTTGTTTGTTGGTTGGTTCATCTCCTGCGGTGCAGCCTCCATCTCTCTCTCTCCCCCTCTCCCTCCCTCTCTCTCTCTCTCTCTCTCCCTCTCTCCCTCTCCCTCTCTCCCTCTCTCCCTCTCTCCCTCTCTCTCTCCCTCCCTCTCTCCCTCTCTCCCTCTCTCCCTCTCTCTCTCTCTCTCTCCCCCTCTCTCTCTCTCTCTCTCATGTCTCTCACTCTAATCCTTAATCTCCCCCCTCGCTTCTCTTTTGGATTAGATCCACCACCGCATCAAATCTCTCCCAAATCTCTGCTTCTCATCTCCCCATGTTCCTCCTCCTGCTACCATACTACCGTACACCTTCTCCTCTCACTCCTAAAATAAATGAATTTAAAAAAAAAATCAAACCAGGGGCGGATTTAGGGGGCAATGCCCCCTAAATGCCCAGTCTGCCCCAGCAAACATGGCATGCAAAACAACCCAAGATATTTCAAATTAAAGTGATTATATTTAAAAATGATTTGAAACACTACTACTGCTACTAACTAACTACAGCTGTGTCACCACTAAAACAAACAGTATTTCATTATTGAAAACACAAAACTCTCTAAGTCAGACCTTTAGTGTTATATGCCTGCTGCGTGTGTGTTGCAACTTCAACAACAACTGACATTACTATTGATGCTTTATTTGCCCAATAAAAGTCTTGTAATGGAAAATTACAGGACATCGCCACGGGCGATGACGCCGCACTCATACCATTTTCTCTTGCCCCCCGTATTTGGATGTAGCATTTGGGGAATGCTACATCCGCCCCTGAGACAAACCACACCTATGCAGCTCCTCGCAACAGGCTTTGGGAATAAGGGTTGCGGTAGCTGCATGTCGTGGAGCTATTGTACAGTATATTGTCAGCCCCTGTAGTATGATGTAACTTTGCCCTGTGTTTACGTTGTGAATACAGCCGCACACACACACACTTAGGCCAACATTATATGTGCGTTTATTACCCTGTTGCAGTGGTTTTCAACCTTGTTCATACCACGGCCCACTATTTATTCAGAATTTGAGCCACAGACCACCATTTGAGGACATTTTCACCCCCAAAAGACGAAAAGAATTTCTTTTGGTTTTGTCCGCAATTCCAGGCTGGATTTCACAAACAACACAGGCAAACATAGATCAAATTTATGTAGACGTCTCAATGAAGTGGTGCTATTTCAGATGATTAATATTTAAACTTTTGAGAGTGTAAACCATGAAACAATGAAACACTCTCGAAGAGTTACATCAGGTTAACCAACTTTCCATCATTTAGCTGGGGGCCACCTTGAACTCTCTCAAGGACCACCGGTGGTCGTCTTATAATCTGGGTAGTCTTATATTAGGGACAATATAGTATTTGAATCTTGAAAAAGTATACACTGTTCGGGACATTATTCTGTTTCCAACCAACAGAGACGATATATGGCCTTGGGGGGGAGGGCGGGTGTTTACTGGCACACTGTCCTCCCTCGCCACTGGTGTGTTTCATATTTTGAAGTTTTGTTTGAGCTAGACAACGAGACTCCACAAAAACACCCGTATACCAAAATAACTGAATCCAGCCCTAGGACAGTGTGTTTGTGCAGGTGAAACCACAACCACGCTCCATACACCTACAGATACCGGTATATTTGCCCACATACGAGGCCACGGAGGCCAACAGTGGTTTTCAACCTTTTTCATAGCAGGGCCCACTATTTATTCAGCATTTGGACCACGGATCACCATGAGGACATTTTAGGCCCACAGACCCCAAAAAACTAAAGATTTATTTTGCTTTTGTCCACAATACCATGCTGGATTTGGGAAACAAAAAGATACATACAACATAGATAGAAAAATGACCATTAATCTTCTACATTCTGACTTGGCAGGTGATAAATATTATAACACTTGAGAGCGTAAAAATGAAACCAAATGGACACACAAGGGTCCATTTGGTTTTCATTTTTACGCTCTCAAAGAGAGCCATCTGGTCTCTCTATCATTTAGCCTGAGGACCACCTGGAACCCTCCGGTTGAAAACCCCGGAGATACAGGTAATAACACCTCAAACTTTCGAAGGTATTCCACTGTGGGGATGTGAAACAGTTTTATGCCCTGGCAGTGTGTACATTAACCACACTGGGGCAACAGTGTTTTTTGCGATGATGCAAAGCCCATGGGCGAATACCTCACCACACACAGAGGAGAGAATCAGCCCTTTGAGGTCTAATATTAGGTACGAGACATTCTCCGCGTGTCATAGATTTCGAAACGGTCGGAGGCACTATCAATCCGTTCCGCCGTGTACCCCTTTTCAATAAAGCTCTGGGTGAGACTTGTTTACGTGGCTGTCATGTTGGACAGAGCATCGATTCAAAGTGTTGCAGCGGCTGCAGCTAGGCAATCCGAGCGTTAGATTAGGCATGTTATTAGACCGGAGCGGTCCTTCCGAGGGACTCACCTGATTGGTTGAAAACAGGTCACTTACATAAACCACCACACCTAATCTATACAAAGATTTCAGCTGGCGTTTTTTCTCTCGGAGCCCAACACACTGGGCAGCTAGGCTAACTAGTTTCTGTTCTTTATAGAGCGGCAGACTGGGCGGCTAGGGTAGCTAGTTTCTGTTCTCTGTAGAGTGGCAGGGGGTGGCTAGGCTAGCTAGTTTCTGTTCTGTATAGAGTGGCAGACTGAGCGGCTAGGCTAGCTAGTTTCTGTTCTCCATAGAGTGGCTGACTGTGTGGCTAGCCTAGCTAGGTTCTCGGGCCTGGAATTGTGGACAAAAGCAAAAGAAATCTGTAGTTTTGGGAGCCTGTGGGGCTAAAATGTCCTCGAATGGTGGTCTGTGGCTCAAATGCTGAATAAATGTGGGTCCTGGTATCGAAAGGTTGACCACTGATCTAAATAACAAGTCATCTAAATTGCATTTGTTTTTTAACCTATGGCTAAGCAGCTGTCTGGATCAGATGGCGTGCTGCAGTCTGAAGAGGGGAGTCTTCAGATTACGGCAGGAAACCACCCGGACGGGGAGTGAGTGTGCAGTTCTGTAGTTCTGCAGATTCACGGTTGGAACGGTGAGAGTTCCTTCCATTCTGCAGTTCAACTGTAGCCAGAAGGCAGACGAGTCAGTACAGTTCTTTGACGCGTACTGGAAGTGGTGTCCGGGATATTTTAGGGAAAGGCTCTGACAGCATCCCCGTGTTAGCTGATCTGAGTGCAGGGCGGATGTAACATTTCCCATTGGGGGGCAGGAGAAAATAAAGCCGTCCCCATACAATTTTTTGGTTACAGGACTTTCATTAGGACTTTCATTAATCAGTTGTTGTTGAACACAGCATGCATAAAGCTAAAGGGCTCACTCAGACAGTTCAGACAGGGGCAGATCTAGGCATGGGCATGGGGGGGGCAATGCCCCCCTAAATGCCCAGATTGCCCCACCAAACATGTTGGCATGCAAAACAACCAAAGATATTTAAAATTAAAGTGCTTGTATTTAAAATGATTTGATACACTACTACTGCTACTAACTAACTACAGCTGTGGCACCACTAAACCAACAGCATTTCATCATTGAAAACAGAAAACTCTCCAAGTCAGACCTTTAGCTTTATGCATGCTGCGCATCTGTTGCAACTTCAACAACTGATGTTATTATTGATGCTTACTTGCCTAATAAAAGTCCTGTAATGGGAAATGGTATGGGAAAATGGTATCATTTCCCATCATTTCAATTGGAAAATGATACATCCGCCCCTGCACTGCAGTTTGGCTAGCTGAACTATTCAGAAATGTTTTTGAACATAGTAGAAAAGGCAAAAAAAAAAGAAAAAAAGTTAAGGGTAAGGGGTTTAGCGCGTGACAAAAAAATGGAGCCCTATAGCTTTAAGTAAAAGAAGATGAAGTAGAAAGAAAAAAAGCATCCCTGATCACTTCCTCCTTCCACCACAGGATGGATCAATAGACATCATAGACTGCTTCCACTCTTCATCATGGCTCGATATCCCTGTCTGCAACCCGCCCCCGGAAATCCATAGTGTTCATTTAACTCCCAGTTAAATGAACACTCACATTGTGCTCGCTTTTCTTTACCGCCTATGCATGGCAAGGAACCGAGGAAGATGCGCTCCGTCCCCCTTCTCACAGGCCAGTACAAAATGGCCACTGCAATAACCTTAAAGGTACATGTCACCGCTTTTGCCAAAATACTGTTATATGGCCCAGGCGCGGATCTAGGCGTGGGCAATGCTCCCCTAAATGCCCAGACTGCTCCACTGAACATGATGGCATGCAAAACAAGCCAACACATATTTTATCGCTTATATTTAGAGCGACGCCCACCCCGGAAGGTTCACTCCCACTTGAAGGCCACTTTCCAACGTGCGTTAGTCCAGGCTTTCCGTTTACGCGCAAGGCGAACGAAAATGAAAGCATGGGTGTCGAGGCTATAGGTCTGACTAAAACTACTGTTTTAGTCAGACCATTGTTTTAGTCAGATCATTGAAAACAGACATAGTCTGTTTTCAATGATGAAATTCTGTTAATTTAGAGGTGCCACAACTGTAGTTATAGCAGTGTTTCAAATCATTTTAAGTATAAGCACTTTAATTTGAAATATCTTGGGTTGTTTTGCATGCCATCATGTTTGGTGGGGCAGACTGGGCATTTAGGGGGGCATTGCCCCCCCATGCCCATGCCTAGATCCGCCCCTGGTGTTGGGGGGCCTCCATATTATCCTCCTCTCCTCAGAACCAGGGCCAGTCGCTGTCGCAGACAGACTGATGGATGAGATTCTATTTAAGTGTTAATGGCAGCGCTGTAGACACAGGTGGTGGAAGCACCGCACGCCGCCTACTGTCTGTCTGTCTGTCTGTCTGTCTCTGACTGTCGTTCCGCTTAAGACATAACCCACTAATGTGATCTTGTAGACGAGGTCTATTTTTAGAAGAGTATTAAAACAGAGATTAAGATTGTTTAAAAAAGGGATCCCTGGCCCTAATGAGACAAATATAACCCCAAAACACTTGACTTCAATTGCCTTGCCTCCTGTAACTAAACCATAAAGCTAAAAAAACACCTTAAAAAAAGAAAAACTGAAAAATCTGAACTAAAAAAATAATAATAATAATAACAATAATAATTGAACTGAAAAATGGTTCCAAAGATTTGCACCAACTAAGGCTAATAATGCTAAGAAATGCCATCGCTAAGTATTGTCAATAATGCTAATAATGCAAAGTAATGCCAAACAATGCTAAATCTTATCCAACCATCCACAAAGTCAGACTCTGGAGATGAAAGTTCTTCTTTCTTTGTTACCTTCCGCCCCCGTTTTCTCCGAGGGAGAGAAGGAGGAAGATGATGTTTTGTTTATCTCACCTTTCTCTACTCTTCCTCCTCCTACACCCCGCACCCCCCCCCCCCCCCACACACACACACCCTCCCCCCTACCCAGCATGCCTTTCACCACCAGCGTTGCGGCGGCGACGGATGGGCCTTGCAACGAGCGTCACCATAGCGACCGGAGCCGGTGGAGCTCTCTCTCTATCTCCCCGCAGAGAGAGGAGTGAGAAAGAGAGAGAGGTGTTGTGTGCGCGCGCGCGCGCGCGCTGCGCGTGTGTGTGTGCATGCTATGCGAGGTAGACAGCCTGATAGGGTGCTATCTGGATGACGCACTTTACTTTCTTTCTTTTTAAGTCCCTCCTCGCTTCTCTTTGAACGCAGACGAAGAAGACTTGAAGTGGACGGTCGTGCAACGCAGCGCCGCGCTCTTCGGGGCACACTCACGTTTTGGAGAGAGAAGAAAAGATAAGCCTGCCGGGGAGGCTATGTGACGTGGAAAACAAGCCCAAGAGAAGGGAATTATTCTAGGTCCCGTGAGCGCTCTCCCATGTGTGTGTTTTCTATCCCCACAAATGATCTAGTTCGAACAATCAGTCTTTCATATCATCGAGGAGCTTTAATGTAAATTGCTCTCAGGAACAGCTTGTTTGATTTTGGCCTCATCATGATGTCATCAATGCACCCTGCTTTCTATAATTCCTTCTTTCCTTCACTCTTAAGTTCCAAATTTGCATTTCCACTACCTTCCGGGGTGGGCGTCGCTCTAAAATGATGTGACGTAGAACAGCAGTGTAGGGGCGCGGGAGGGGCCGGGGATGACGACACGTTTGTGAGATCAAATCAGATCAGCTCGATCTGCCGTGTGGATCCCACAGCACCCCGCCCCCCCCAAGGCCAAAATCATTGCGGGTTAGGCCAGGCTAAATCAGTCGTGATTGAGGCTCAAGCCAGTAGAAATAAGCTTGAGGGACATACACAATATGATATTAAGTATTGTAAAAAACAATTTTAGCAAATATCCTGTTCTTTCAGAGCGTTGACGTTAATAACTCATCTTTGCTTCTGGGTCCCTGCAGGAACTACATATTTTCATTTGGGGGTCCGCGCAAGCCAAACCCTAATAATTAATTCCAGGGTGTCCTCCTTGGTATGAAATATTGTTAAAATAGCAGGAGTTCACGGCTCATAGCACGCCATGAGCCGTGAACGCCTGCTATTTTTGAATAAAACTTTAAACAAGAAGAAGAGAGGCTGGAGATGACGTCTTCTTTGCCCAATTCCACACCCAAGGAGCTGGTCGTGCAACCCCCCCCCCCCCCCCCCCCCCCCCCCCCACATCCCCACACACACACACACACACACCAGATGGCAAACCATCATGGGGCCTGATGTTGGCGTTCACTCAGTTCCTTTCCTTCTCCTCTCACAAACAAAAACGTAAGCAGCGTAGATCACACACGCACACACACACACACACACGGACGCACAAACAGTGTAGGTTGGGATGATCGCTACAGGAATCCAGGCCATGACTGTCCTGTGGAAAAGCTGCTATGTCCATATAACAGAGTTCTATCTCTGGTAAGGACTGCGTTAGCCTCTGCAACGCCTGTGGTTTCCAAATGACGTAATGTCAGTTACATCATGTGTCAAAAATGCCACCTTTTAAAGTCTGTTTACAACATTCATAGATGCAACTTTTTAGCTAAAAATCAAAATAGATATATAGCTATAGATCGTTTTGCTTTTTTCCCCCCTCTACGTTGCTTCTGCAGACATGTCTGCATGAAAACAAAAACATTTGGTGGGCTCCGGGAGGGCGGTGCTAATGTGAGAGGGGGGAGGGCGGTTGTGTGGGGTGAGGAAGCATTTTAGCCAATCACAGCACAGCAGTCTCCAGCAGTTTCACAATGAGCCAATAGAGTGGAGGTGAGGTGGGAGTTTCTGTTTTTAAACAAATCTGTTTACAAACACAGTGTTTGTACACACTAAAGTTGCCTCTACCACCTCTATCATTGTCAATAGCACAAAAAATAATAAATGCATCCTGTGACTGATTTCATTGCGTACAATAACTGATTCATGTCTCCTAATGTCATCTATGAGTAGCAGTGAATGCACCGAATGAAATTGACTTAGTTTGTAGGCTACTAAAAGTCAATATGATGATGATATACTGGTATGCCTACTGTATTATTCAGCAACATGGACATCAACATTTCATTATAGACATTGAGATTGGCAGATTTTGGTTACAAATGTTGTAAAGAAAAACGCCTAATGCAATCGACAGTGCAATCTACACATTTCATCGTTTTTATAGCTTTAGATTATTAAGAGCTATTCTCTTTAAATGTGTGGGCATGCAAGTGATTGTGCCTGTGTTTATCTCAACTAATTGCCATTGGGCAATTACATAATTAATGTGTGTGTGTGTGTGCGTGTGCGCGCGTGAGCGTGCTCTGTCCTCACAAGATGAGTCCATCCGCAACAACGAGCAACTCATGAACAAGACCATCACCGACCAGAGACCTAATTTGATGTGACAGCCAAAGATTAATTCTGAATCAGAGATCGTCCCGATTCAGAATCCCCTCCTGCACGTACAAACAGACACACACACACGCACACGCACACACACACACACACACACACACACACACACACACACACACACACACACACACACACACACAAAAGTAAAAACAACCAACAGGGAGACACAACTGCCACTTGAATCAGGAGGACGCCGCTCGTTAGCTGGGGAATGTTAAATGACTGTGGACATGGTGACACCGGGATGTCAACTTGAACATACCTCAGAATCAGATCATTTGGATAAGCAGTGACATGTGTCATGGACATTTAGCATCCCATATAGACACAACGCAGCACCGGGCGGCGCGGATGGGGGTGGGGTGGGGGGTGGGGTTTGGGGGTTGGAGGCGGGTCATCACTCTGATGCCAGGGTCGGATGTAACATTTCCCAATTAGGAGGGCAGGTGACAATGGTATGGGTGCGGCCTCATCGCCCATGTTGCTTCGTGCCAAAACATTTCAATAACGCCGCATCCCATTCCCTATAGTATCGGGAAAAAAGAGGTGTTGCTTTTTATTTTATTTATTTATTTATTTTCCTCAAATAGGCTATGCCATTATAGGCTATACCTTTATTTCAAGAAAGAGCACAGCTTTTATACAGATATTTCCAGCGTCAGCAAATACAGCATCAGTTATCGGGACTTCCAAAGTGGACTGCTTTGCTGGGAGGAAAACAATTCAAGAATCCGACAGAAAGCTAAACTGGTGTTCCCATGCCTGCCGTGTGGGTGTGTGCACGTCCCAGTATGTGTGTGTGTATCTATATGTGTCATAATACATTTTCATTTTATCCAGCATAGGAGGTGGATCCGGGCACCCATCTGTTCCAGCCCACAGCAGCAGCAGTTAAGGTGGCTGTCATACGGTGTCATTACTGTCACACTACTGTCATCCTGTCGCACGCAGCGCCGCACTGGCTGGGCCCCACTGAGACACACACGTGCACGCACACGCGCACACGCACACACACACACACACACACACACACACACACACACACACACACACACACACACACACACACACACACACACACACACACACACACACACACGAACTACTTCATATTTCACCAAAACCAAAGCAGAACTCCCACCACGGGACACTGGGTATCAATACATACAGTTGACACCACTATATTAATGGCAAGTATTTCATACTACTTAACTTCAAAAAATCCAAACTATCCCTTTTAAGGAGGGTGTCCATGACATCAGATCAGAGACACTGGACCATATGAAATTCTGAGTCTGATACCTAAACTAAACTGTCCCAAATCCTGAATAATGTGCCACCTTCATAATAATTCTTAATACAACATACTTTTTTCCCCCAACAATGCTGTCCTCATATCCTCTCCTCTCGAATACATGAAGACTCGGCCCAAATAATACTCGGCCCAGCGGAAATGTTGCGACATTGAGGAGTCAGAAAACGGAGCTCTCCGGAGGACTGTTGCAGCCTGAAAGAGGGACATTTCCCATAAATGCGAACCAAATGGACGGGTCCATTTCCGATGGAGGCCAAATATAGATCATTCTGGGGGGCCCTTGGCATGAAATATGTTGAGCATCACTGACACAGGAACATACTGTGGATTAAACAAACAACAACTAGAATCTAGGATCTAATGTCAAAAACTCCACACAGCATGCATGAAGCTAAAGGTTTTCTGTTTTAATGATGAAATGCTGTTGGTTTAGTGGTGCCACAGCTGTAGTTAGTAGCAGTAGTAATGTTTTACATCATTTTAAATATAAGCACCTTAATTTGAAATATCTTGGGTTGTTTTGCATGCCATCGTGTTTGATGGGGCAGTCAGGGCATTTAGGGGGGCATTGCCCCCCTACCCCCCCTCTCCCATGCCCATGGCCGCCTCTCCTCTCCCTTAATCTCTCCTCTCCTCCTCCTCTCTCTTCATCTCTCCTCTCCTCTCCTCTCCTCTCCTCTCCTCCCTCTCCTCTCCTCTCCTCTCCTCTCCTCTCCTCTCCTCTCCTCTCCTCTCCTCCAAACCTCTGTATGGCTCCTCTGACCTCAATCTCTTTGCCAGTCCATTCAGGGGCGCCATGGGAACCGCGGGTGTGGGAGGGGGAGGGGTGCAGCGCCGCCATATACAATAGGCTGGCGCGTGTCTGTGGGTGTGCACGCACGTGCGCATGCCCCCCCCCCCCCCCCCCCCCCCCCCCCCCCCCACACACACACACACACACACACACACACACACACACATCCATCCTCCTGAAGGGTTCCACTCAAGGTCACGGCAGACACAACATGCACCCGGTATAATGGATGTGCCGTCCTTCAACCAGGGGGGAGAGAGAGACGCTCAACAGATGGACGCACCGAGGCTTTTTACACGTATTAACACATGCTACAGGAAATACACATTTATCTCTGTGTCCGGAAAGGAAAGCTCCTAACTCCCAACCACCCCCCACGCCCCCCCCCCCCCCCCAATTATTTTTATAAAATAACTACATGGATAAAACATGAATTTATACAGCCCTAACACAGAGGTTTTTTTCAACATTTTCAGCCCTTCATCCCAGGGCCCATGCACTATTTTTTCTGCATTTTAGCCCACGGAGGACCACCGTTTGATGTTTTTGAGTTTTTAGTCTCTCAGACACAAAAACTAAGGATTTTACAAGTTTTGGTCCACAATTTAGGAGATAAACTGGGAAAATGTTGGTCAAAATAACAGTTCCTCCACATTTTCTATGTGTCTACATTCTTGAAAAAATAAGTAAATCAGATGTATACATACATGCTAATTTTTTGAGAGCATAAAATGATACCAAATGGACCCGTAAGGGTGCATTTACGGGTCCATTTTTGGTGCATTTCATGATCTCAAGAGTTACAGATCTACAAGGGTCCATTTGGTTATACCAACTGTCCATCACTTAGCTGGGACCACTGGTTGAAAACCACCTGTACTGTATACAGTGCTTTTGGTATTTAACTTTTATTGAAATATCACAGATGTTCACACCCCATAGCGCGCCACTCTATGGCGTGCTATGGTGCGTGAACAGCCTGCTATTTTTCTGGGGAGGAAATTGTGAGAATGCAGCACCAAGGTTTCGCTAAAAATCTCACGTCAAGTTGAAAATGGGTTGGAATTCCACCTGTTCCACCAACTACGGTAAATCTACCTGACGTTACTTTCCAACAGCGTTTTTTAGTACATACCAGGTTTCCAATCCGTCACTGGAAATAAATTATATCCTGTACGGGTGGTGGGGGGGGGGTAAGAGATTAATGTGGAGATGAGAGCTGTAGGAAATGCAGTAAATGTGCTTACAAAGCTGACTTGGTCAGCAACGGGTCGGTCTGGTGGGTGTGGGGGGGTTGATAAAAGGCGTCCCGCCGCGTGGTAAATCTGATTGGATGGACCTGGAGCCGCCGGGGGCATTTATTCGCGCCACACACGTGAGGCTTAACTTATTGCTTGACCTTCTCGACTATAGTCCGTCTGTCTGCGTGTGGTGTCTGTGCGATAGTGGGCCAACAACACACACCCGTCCCAAAATGAGGCACATTTTAGTTTAAACCAGTGGTTTTCAACCTTTTTGATGCCAGGGCCCACTATTTATTCACAGACCACCATTTGTGGACATTTTAGCCCCCACAGACGCCAAAACTAAAGATTTATTTAGCTTTTTCCAGGCTAGATTTCAGAGAAAACAAAACAGGCAAACAGATCAAAATGACCATTAATCTAATACATGTTCTAGTTGTGTAGACTTGGGGCTAATTCAGATGATTAATATTTTAACTCTTGTGAGTGTAAACATGAAAGTTAACCAAATGGACTCGCAAGGGTCATTTAGCCTGGGGAGCACCTGGAATCCTCTCAGGGACCACATACACACACCCTCCCTTCCTACCCAAATGGGAGGGAATAATCCTCTATTCCTACCTCATGGCCACTGATTCACCTAAAGTTCTCTGTAGAAGTGTTATATCCCAAGCAAGATGCTTCCTGAAGTCACAAGCTACTGCACTTTGGGATGTAGCAAAACACGGATGAAAATGAAAGCCTGGGTGTCGAGGCTAAGTCCAGGGTAACCTGCTCCCTTTCGTGGCATATTGCTTTAACATACAGCGACTTGCAAAGCTGCGGGGTGTATCAACGCACAATGACTGCGATGTCTGCACGTGAGAACTGCTGTTGTGTCAGTCCACCCGCCCGCCATTCCGCCGGGCGACACGCTTTTTAGTTAAGAGTGAAGTCATGACCGAACAGCGGGCCGGACGGACAGAGGACGGACAGACAGACAGACAACACACAGGCCTTTAATTCAAGTGATTCCTGCCTGCGAGGAGTGGTGAGTCCCGTCTCCTGCAGCTCGCCTCATTAGGCCGCTGATGGCTGAGTCCCTGTCAGCCAGCCAGCTCCGCCGTTGCCACATTAGCATATCTGAGACCGAGAGAGAGAGAGAGAGAGAGAAAGAGAGAAAGAAAGAGAATACGCGGCAATCGTGGTGTTTCAGATGGAAATTAGAGGCAACGGGGTGAGTGAACACGATAGGTAAGAAAAGAAAGAAAGACTTTAATTAAAGGCAGGTACAGGAGGAGAAGAGAAGAGAAGAGAAGAGAAGAGAAGAGAAGAGAAGAGAAGAGAAGAGAAGAGAAGAGAAGAGAAGAGAAGAGAAGAGAAGAGAAGAGAGAAGAGAAGACAGAATCTACCGATGCACTGAGACTCCAGAGAGCTAATAAACTGAAAGGATTCCTGTACCGTATGTACATTTGAGGGGGGAGGGGGAGGTAGGCTCAGGAGGTAGAGCCATGGATGCCTTGCATGGTTTCAGTTGCCACAGAAGATTCAAGGCCCGCCATGTGATTGTGCATCACATTCACCCATTCACACACACAAGCAATTCGGGGGTTCAGTGTCTTGCTCAAGGACACTTCAACACTAACTCTGGGGGAGCCCGGGTTCGAGCCGGCAACCTTGCGGTCACCAACTTGGTGACTCTACCCCTGAGCCACTGCCCCCCCACCCCCATTTTTACATTTCATTTTTACACTCTTTTTAACTCAGTTAAAAAGAGTTAATCCAGCCTGGTATTGTGGATAAAAGCAAAAGAAATCTTTAGTTTTGGGGTCTGTGGGAGTGGAAATGTCCTCATTTGTGGTCCGTGGCTCGAATGCAGAATAAATAGTGGGCCCTGGTATCCAAAAGGTTGAAAACCCCCGGCTTATACCACACGGCACTCAGAAGAAGCATACAGGCCTCTGACTC
This sequence comes from Benthosema pterotum, assembly GCA_039105355.1. NCBI lineage: Eukaryota > Metazoa > Chordata > Actinopteri > Myctophiformes > Myctophidae > Benthosema > Benthosema pterotum. Next base: position 32,364,856 of record CM076976.1, read on the forward strand.
ACAACAACAACAACAACACCCACCACCATCACCCCACGAGGAGAAGGAGAAGGAGAAGGATGAGGGGGATGAGGAGGTTTTTGCTGGTGTTTGATTTGTCTGTTTACAGTGTGTGTCTAATCTTGATCTATATAAACGTGCCGCTTCTGTTCTCCAGAGGGCTGCGGCGCGGCTGACACATGCACACATAAACACGTCGGATATACAGCTGCCTGCCTGCCTGTCGTTATCATCCATCCATCCATCCATCCATCCATCCATCCATCCATCCATCCATCCATCCATCCATCCATCCAATCCTTCTCTGCGTCGCTACGGTTCCCTGGGAGAAACGCCTGGCTTTGAACAGAGGTCCTTTCTCTCTCTCTCTGTCTCTCTCTTTCTCCCTCCAGTGGAGCGAAGCCACAGAATGGTGAAGAGAGAGAGACAGAGAGAGAGAGAGAGAGAGAGACAGAGAGAGAGACAGAGAGAGAGAGAGAGAGAGAGAGAGAGAGAAGAGAGAGAGAGAGAGAGAGAGGTCCCAATTTCACATTAAAGGGGAAATAACATGAAATTCAAATTTTCATTTTTTGTGTGTTTTTTTGGTGCTCCCATGTGTGTTTTCTATCCCTACAAATTATCTAGTTTGAACAATCAGGCTTCCATAGCATATATGCTATGGAAGCCTGATTGTTCAAACTAGATAATCTCCATAGCATATAGGAGATTTAATGTAAATTCCTCTCAGGGACAGCTTGTTTGGCTTTGGCCTCATAATGATCAATCATCAATGCACTCTACATGCTTTGTATAGTTGCTTCTCTCAGTCTTCAGTACCAAATTTGCATTTGCACTTTGATTATAATGTCCACCACTGTTGGTTTTCCAAGTTGACATGGAATTTAAACAGGCCTGGTTTTATCTAGCATCAGAATTATAATGGCTCAGAATATTGTGACACTGCAGCTAAACTGCCCATAATAAAATGAAAAGGGCTTCTTAGATTAGCGGTGATTGAGGCCACTTTAAAGGTAGGGGAAGTGATTTCACTTTTGTCAGATATCACCCCCAAAACATTTTTTTCTGTTAAAATGCTCTATTACAAGGTGTGCAGACCATATATGGAGTTTCCACCTCCCCCACATTAGCAGAGGAGCTAATAAAAGTTCCCCAGGTGGAGGGTGAATTCTCCTCCAATCAGGATCGAGCAGCAGGTTCACATAGTGTAGCTACTCTTCGGGGCCCCTAGTGCACGAGGCTGGTTCAAATCACTTACCCTACCTTTAACTTTGCCTCCACCACTTTCATTGGACCAATCAAGATGAGCGTGGCGTCAATTTCCCGGGAAACGGTACCACCCCCTCACTTTTTGATAGAAAACCTATTTAGAACAGGCTTTGGGCGGGCTTGAAATGCAGGGAATGTGACACATATGGATATCAACTTAACAATTTGTTTTAATGAAAAAGTTAACTAGTGTAGCTTTAAGTAAGTGAAAAATTAACTAGTGTAGCTTTAAGTAAATGTAAATTCAGTTACTTTGCATCCACAGAGGCTGTGCAGGCAGCCTGGAGACTCCTCAGCCAATTAGTGAGCTCGCTTAGCGACGGAGCAGAGACACCCTGGCAACAGCACCTTAGTCTGAACACCTGCTTCGCACGCTCAACCACAGCACTGCAGAAACACCACCAACAGCGGCTTATGTACGCGCCTCCATCACGACCGCACAACGCCGTGGTTGTACTGGTGGAGACGTCCGCTTGCGGTGCGATAACATAAAACGCTATCTTCTGTTAATACCATATTGTGCCGAATGCCAAATATATGACGACTCTGATTATTTGTGGAAAAAGTACATTGAATGTCAAATGGAAACCGAGACGATCGCATGACCGCAAAGGCCTCTGGGAGACTGAGTTCAATGCAGCCCCTCTGGGAGACTGAGTTCAATGCAGCCCCAATGCAAAGTCAATGTTGCTTGTTGTACAATGTACAGCATACCTGGGCATTATGCGGCCCGGGGGCCAAATGCGGGCCTTTGGGTGACTCTGACCGGCCCGGGGACCACCAGTAGTCCTTGGGAGAGTTCCAGTTAAATACGGAGAGTTGGTTAACCAGATGTAACTCTTTGAGAATGTAAAAATGAAACCAAATGGACCCTTGCGGGTCCATTTGATTTCATGTTTACACTCTCAAGAGTTAAAATATTCATCATCTGAATTACCTAAAATCTACTCAGATAATGTAAAAGAATGGTCATTTTTGATCCATGTTTGACTGTTTTGTTTGCCAAATCCAGCCGGGTATTGTGAACAAAAACAAAAGAAATCTTTAGTTTTGGCATCTGTGGGTCTAAAATGTCATCAAATGGTGGTCCTCTGTGGCTCAAATACTGAGTAAATAGAGGGTAGCCCTCCACCATATTTTATGTAACTCATGTGGCCCCTTGGGAAAAATAATTGCCCACCCCTGTTGTACAGCATGGCATTGGCCCGGTCTTGTTAATGTTATGAAGGAAGGTCCGTCTTCCACGTGGACACAAGGATGTGACAAGGATGACACGTTATGATGACCTGAATGAAAGTCCAGGCAATTATGTGGTTCTCATTGCAGTGTTCTGCAGAGGGTTATTTGTGTTTTTTTGAACAAACTAACCTTTTAATTGTGCCTGTACGCTGTTGAAAATGTATCTATTTGGCTGTAAATCTGTGATTAGTGTAGTCACACTGGTCAGACTACGCTTGTGTGGTCCAAAACACCCCCCCCCCCCAGCACTTGGCCATATGTGCTGATAAGCACATTTATGATGGTGGGTATGGCTGTTTTTAGCCCAAGGCGTATTTTCTGAGAAAATAGCTAATGCTTAGAATGGATTCAGCATCATGAAAACCCTGCAAGATGACATTTTTTTATAGTTTTCCCTTCTATAGGTTGTGACTAGTCCCCCGACTTTCTTTTTTTCCCATGAGGTTTCCCATGGGAGTTGAATTTCAACATTTGAGTACAAGCTATGAGACACCATTAGGAACACATCGGTGGAAGACATTTCTTGGCTTGGTAAAGTGTTTCGTAAAGATGGGACGTGCGTGGGGTGGTGGAACCGTCCCGTCATGCTCGCCCGTGGCCTCTCTAAACTACGACGCAGACTGGCTCTGCACACCGTTGTTAATATTCCTGATATTGATTGGCCATTCATACGCAATTATCCAGATGAGGGTGCGATTATGATCATAACTGTAAGAAGGGCCGGGGCGGTACGGCGACGCTCGTCAAAATAGATTCATCACTTTTATCGACCGACGGGAACGAATATCATCCCCTGCCAAGTACAGTATTATGCATTGATTTTGTGTGGCTACAGTGGGGGCTATTTTTATACATCTACAAACAACCGGTGATTTGTATGCCGTTGACTTTTTATACGGTCCATTCATTCACTAACAGTGCCCAGACACTGCCCTAGCTTCAATGGCCATCTTAAAACGGTATTATAGGCATCTTTATTTCCCCCTCCATATAGCTTCTACTTTGATGCTGCAGCCGTTTCCTGGCAGACACTTGCTTTGCCCTGCAGACGGTTCAGAACTTTATTGTTAAATCCTTTTCCTCGGGGGCTCATGACAAGGTGGTGCTGGTGTGTGATTAGGCAACAGCCTTGTCACTCAACACTGTGGAAAAACAACAAACATGGCGGCGCCCCACTGCGTTCAATCGTGACGGTATTTAAAAAAAAAAAAAAAACATCATCGCCTGACATGTTTGAGTGCTTTTGTTTACATGCCAGTAGTGCTGGTCGGCTGTGTTTGTTTGGTTAAACAACATCTGCTATCCTACTATTCTGATTGGTTGGTATGATGAACCAATCGCTGAAGACCTTTGACAATGCCCATCCCATGAACTGCAGTCGTGGGGAGGGCTTTTTTCCCAGACTGAATAATGAAGTAAAACCAAAGGATAATTCAGACTGAGTGTCGGGTTAGACAGCCACTCCGTGTGAGAGGCTGTTGTGAGTCCTCCTAGTGAGCGATCCTAGTGTTCTGTTTCCCTCGTTGTGGAGCGTTGCTGGTGAAAAGGTCTCGAGCTACTGGGGGGGGGGGGGGGGTGTAAGGGGGATGATGCTTATTTCAACCACTTCAGTTCAGGTGGGGGTTTCATCCCTATTCATATCAAGGACCCATAATGTAGTAGTTGGCATGTGAGTCACACAGATCAACCGTTCCAATGGGATTTAGCCTCTCCAGAAACAAAACTCGGAATATTTCTTTTTTAGCAGTGCGGGGAAAAAAAGAGGACATTTCATAGTAGAGTCATTACAATACTGATGCTAGATAAAACCAGGCTTGTTTAAATTTCACGTCAACTTGGAAAATCATGTTACAAATTTGGAACTGAAGACTGAAGGAGATGAGGAATTATACAAAGCAGGGTGCATTGATGACATCATTATGAGGCCGAAATCAAACGAGTTGTTCGAGTTGAGCAATTTACATTAAAGCTCCTATATGATATGAAGGACTGATTGTTCAAACTAGATGATTTGTGGGGATAGAGAACACACATGGGAGCACCAAAACACACACCAAAAGTTAAATTTTATGTTATTTCTCTGTTAAATCCATGGTGGAGACCCTTCTGGACATGCACACTCAGATATACTAGATATAGTCGGTGTTGTTGCATGAATGTTATTCTATCCATCCCATGCCATCATCGGAGAAATATATGGCGTCCGCCGTCATTAACGTATCACAGCAATTCGCGTTATTTTGACCTCATATAGCAGCCGAATCGCATTCCATGCAAACCAGTAGCAGCCACGTTTGTGTAAGGAAGTCAAACAAAAATAAGTTTTACTCGTATATACCTGCACACGAGATGTAACAATGAAGTAATCTTGATCCCTCATTGCAGCGATCCAGTTTTCTACAAATAATAAATCTAAATAATAAAAACCCGAAAGCCTTTCCTGAGGATGACAGTAGAGAGTGGCCGTTCAATAAACAGAGCACTCCCCTGTGTCTCCACTTCTTAAATGTACAGAACAATACACTTTTTTCCAGGATGTGTTGCCTCGACTCAATTTATGCCACAGAGGACCGTGAATACATTCGTCAGCGTCACGTTGATTCATATCCACGCTACGGTTCAGTGTGACGGTTCCCATTGTGTACAGCCTCTCCTTTGTTTTTGTCACTGTGTGCACTGATACCTGTTTATCCTGCATATAGCCTTCAAATCCTTCCCTGAAAACAACAAACGCATTTTCTGGTTTCACCAAAAAGCAGTGGTTTTCAGCCTTTTTTTTCAGACCAGGGCCACTGAGTTCAGTCTCTCGGACCAAAAACGCAAGGATTTTCTAGTTGTTGTCCACAATTTAAGAGAGACAACTGCCGAAATGTTTGTCAAAATAACACTTATTCTACACTTTCACAATTGTATAGAACTTGAAAATTAAGCAATTCAGATGTTTAAATGTAATTTAACTCTTGAGAACGTAAAATTAAACCAAATTTTGTTTAATTTTACGCTCTCGGGAGGTACTAACTAGGGTTCTAACAGGGTTCATTTGGTTAATATCAACTGTCCATCATTTAGCTGGGGACCACCTGGAATCTCCTGGACCACCGGTTGAAAACCACCTGCACTAAAGCACTGTAGAGAGACAGAGACAGCCGAGAGACCGATGTTAGAGAGATTTCTTTCTGCCTACAAGGCGAGGCCAGGAGAGATACGGGTTTACAGTGTTCAATAATTAACAGAGAGAGTTGCACGGGTAGTTAGAGATCTAACGATAAGGGGGTACCATTTAGTTCGATTGGCAGATTTTGCACAGCACACACATACGCATCAACGGGGGTCTTTGAAAGAATTCGTGAACAGCAAGATTCGTGAACAGCAAGATTTGTGAACGGTTGTGGCACGAGAAGATTGGCCAATGGAATACAACCACCCTAAGGACTACTGTGGTCTGTACTGTGTAGACCTGCCCATGTAAACAGAGCAACTACATTTAACCCTAGAACACTAAACTTGATTTTTGTTACTCCATCGCTAAGCACGCATATTAGTAGTATATTTTACCCAAAGTAAACTATCTAATCACAATACATGGAAGTAAAGCAATTGGGGGTACTCTTGGGGTACCCTTCTTTCCTATTTCATCATGACACAAAAAATAACTAAAAAAAATATATCATGGGGGGGCGAGCAAAATCGGAGAAAAATGTCCATATTATTATTATTATTATTATTATTATTTAAAAATATATATTAAAAATAAGTTGGCAACTTGTAAGACCGATTAGGTTGGTCCAGTGAAGAAGAAAAAATAAATAAATAAAAAGTCCATTTTGAATGAATGGGATTTTTTTTCTAGCACCCTATCACTAAACATGGGTAAAATTTACCCCAAACCTTCCTGGAGAAAAAACTAAGGGTGTGTGCAGGGAAACAAACCCACATTCTGTGATGTCACTGAACATCATGAAGCTACCGAAGGAACTGTCCACCTCAGACATCAGCAACAGTATGAAAATTGCAAAAATATAATTGTCGGGGTAAAAATCACCCATGTATAGTGTTTTATGGTTAAACAGACGCTAAATCTGATGTTTCTCTGTCTTTTTTTGCACAATCTGGAGGAGAAATGTCGCCATTTGTCCTGAAGAGGCAAATAATTGAGGCTGTGTGTTTAAAAATAGAAACAAATCATGGACTGTGACATCACTCTGTTCACAAAACCCTGTGCGCCCTCCAACTGCATTTATTTTTCCTCCGCTTTCAACCCGTTTTCAGTATATTGTACGTGTGACACTCACGTTGGCCTCGTAAACGTGTGTTTTCTCGTGCCAATAAAGCTCACAATGATAATTGACTGCGACGCATTGTTGTTGTGCTTGTCAAAGAGGCGATCTCTAGTACTCCAACGGTCGCTGCATAACATTATAGTCTATAATTTGCATGTGTTGACTGTGTTGTCAACATTTAGTCATAGTTAGTAGTCATCGTTTTTCATCAGTGGAGTGTCCTGTGAATATGTTTTGGCCAGTGGTTTTCAACCTTTTTGATACCAGGGCCCACTATTTATGGAGAATTTGAGCCACGGACCAACATTTGATGACATTTTAGCAAAACTAAAGATTTGTTTTGCTTTTGTCCACAATTCCACACTGGATTTGGGAAAACAAAACAGTCAAAACATACAGATCATAAATGACCATTAATCTTCTACATTCTCTAGCTGTGCTAATTCACATGATGAATATTTTAACTCTTGAGAGTGTAAACATGAAACCAAATGGACCCGCAAGGGTCCATTTGGTTTGATCTTCATGCTCTCAAAGAGTTACACCTGGTTAACCAACTTTCCATCATTTGAGCTTGAGGACCAACCTGGAAATCTCTCAAGGACCACTGGTGGTCCCGGACCACTGGTTGCCTAAAACCACTGTTTTAGGCAACGGAATTAGCACACGGTTCCCAAATGTCAGCCACACACTGAACCGAGGGCTATAATGAGTCTTCAGATTACCATTCTTGCGTGCTAATTGCAACGGGGACTTCATAGCATCGTTTTGGGGCGAGCCAGAAGGGATCAAGAGTCTGGGAAGCGTGCAACGGATGTTTTTTTTGTTTTGTTTTGTTTTATAGAGAAGGTTTTGCCAGCTTTCTCTGTTGTTATGCAAGTGCGTACCACAATATGAGATTCATGATATGATTTTTCCAATGTATTTTAAAAAAGAAACATATGTTTTTAATGATTTATCCCACCACCCCACCTCACAAGATTTTTCCACATTTTTTATTTAACTACATTTCAAAAGTAGCATTACTTTTCATTGGGGCTGTTGAATGATTTTAATCAGATTCATAATCACAGATTCAAAATTAATTTAATCCTGATTAATCACCATTTGAACGATGTCCAAAATATGCCATTTTTTAACATGACGGCATCTAATTCAATCTCACATTTCATCATTTCACCCGCTTCCCTTTTTTAACTTATTATATCAATACATGTCGTCGGAATTAATCTCCATATATCCCAATATACGATATAACATAATAATTACATGACGGTCTTGTTGAACCCCAGCCTGGACCCCACTTTGTCTCCGCCACATCATGTGGGTTTGAACCCACGGTGTTTCTAACAGAGAGGTGTTGCAGAGGTTGAGCGATAATGAGCTCTCCAAGGATCCCACCGACGCCACGTGACTGTAGAGGACACGGTACAGGTGATGATGACGATCAGGGGCGGATCTAGGCATGGGAATGGGGGGGGGGGACTGCCCCACCAAACATGACGGCATGAAAAACAACCCAAGATATTTCAAATTAAAGTGCTTATACTTAAAATGATTTGATACACTACTACTGCTACTAACTAACTACAGCTGTGGCTCCACTAAACCAACGGGATTTCATCATTGAAAACAGAAAGCTCTCTGAGTCAGACCTTTAGCTTTATGCATGCTGCGTGTCTGTTGCAACTTCAACTTCAACAAGCTTTACTTGCCCAATAAAAGTCCTGCAAGCACCTGTGGTGCTTCGCGCCACGAGTGATGAAGCCGCACCCATACTATTTTTCTCCTGCCTGCCTCCCCCCAATTGGGAAATGTTACATACGCCCCTGATGACGATTCCATGGCCGCTCCAATACGCACGAGACAGTGAGCACAGCTAGATGCTGCTGCTGCTGCTTCTGGGTAAACACAACAATGCCTGCCTGCCTACCTGCTTCTAATTGACGCTCTTAGCGTTAAAACGAGTGTCAAAGGGAGCTCTGTGTTTTCTGAGAGGAGCTACCCACTCCTATAGGCAGCTGTGTGTGTCTCTGGTTGCGTCTGCCTGTGTCTGTGTCTGGAGGAAGGCCTGTAGTACAGTACAGTACAGTACAGACTACAACTTCATTTAAAGAAGCTTGTAGATTGGCTACTTTCCACCACATTGCAACGCATAAATCGGGAAATTAACAATAGGGTGCCACAGAAGAAAGACCTGTAAACAAAAATGCCTAGGATAATTAGGATCCATCTCATTTTTTTTCAGTAGTCTTTGGAGGAGAGATGGTAACCAAATGCACATTTAAAAATCTCATGAATGGCATTCTGTTACTCGATATTTAGAATAAATAGATTTAGATATTTAGAATAAATATCGGGGATGAAAAGGGTTGAAACTAGGGGTGGGACGATATTGGTACCTCACAATATGATATAGGTGGCGATATTAGGCCTTCGATAATGAAGATATCACGATATTTGATATATTGTGATATATTGCATGTACAGTAATTCATCAACGATATATCATGATCCTGTAACCTGCAGCTGAAAAAAAAGAAAAAAAAATGAATGAATAAAAAACTAAAAAGTATATCCTGAGTTATTAATTTTAGCTTTTATATGTCTCAACTGATTCTCTCATACCGGGCTTTTTTGTTTTTATCTAGCTATAGAAGTCATTTAACATTTAGTTCTGCAACCCATTTTTCCCCACGGAATTATCCCTGTTGTGGATGCTCTGGAACATATTTTACATCACAATATTTACTGAGGAATATACGATATAGGATGTACAGTATATTGCGGGGGGAAGTATATGATATTATCGCGATAAAGATATTTCAGCACACCCCTAGTTGAAACCCACTGTCTGTAGCTTGCATGAGTCTGGGTGGAATAGCTGTGTAGTTGCAATATAAAGATCCATCTGATGGATATTCTGTTTGGGTTAAAGCAACGTGTACAGCTCTGTGTCGGGGTGTAAACAACAACAACACTTCATAGGAAGCGGGAAAACGGAACCTGCTGCCGTTTCCTCTAATAGGTTCCGCATGCGATGCAGTGTGATTCATTCAATCTCGTTATAATGCCGAATCACAAACAGTTTGTCTGTGGGGCGACTTCACTCCAACACCGAGCGGAGATGCCACGTATATTGTCCCCCCCCCCGGATCCAGCAATTTATTTCATGAAAAGTGACAACAACGATGAAAATGTCCCCCCATTAACCGAAAGGAACGCACGTCACGCAGATAGTGCGTGTGCGTGGTGTGTGTGTGTGTGTGTGTGTGTGTGTGTGTGTGGCTGTGATTCAATACATCGGTAAACATGGGTAATCAGCCATAACAGCAATTCATTATATCGGATGTTGATATCGGCCAAGATATCTCCCCCTGGAATATCCCTAGTGTTTATATAAGCCACGTACTGTATAGACTCATACTTCCTGTTTTCTTTAAGCAGATGCAGGCTTCTGCCAGAACGGCAAATCGGCATCAATGTCATTCATTTAGTTTCCTACATTACTGACTCACTTTGTGAATCAGCCTCCATCCACCAAAACAACACCAACAACATAATCTATGTCTCCGTACGGCTTTTACTGACAGGTACAGGAGGTCCGAGCGCTTTTCTCATCTGCGCTACAACAAATTCTATTTGCTTTGCTACACAGGCGACACGTGCACACACACACGTGCACACACACACACAAACACACATACACACACCCGGGCAATTGTGCTACTAACCAGCCGTTGCACGGCTTCCTGGTGGAGATGAGATTTGTGGGTAAATGAATTTCTCCTTGAGGGACCATAAAGTTGTGAACGGAACTGAAAGGCGAGGCGGAGTAATGATGCAGACAAATGGCGGCGGCTCTGTATGCAGAGCAGGCGCCAGTCGCCAACCAATCAGATCGCTGACATGCATGGTGGGAGATGATGGGGTAGGGGAAACAATAAGAGAGCAAACAATAAGGCAACAATAACAGAGAAGAAAATCCTCGATGGCCATAACGTTTTTATAACCACTCGATCGTTTTGCATAACAATCGTGTCAACCATTTTGTATAACAGCCACGACTGTTTTGCAGTCATGGCTGACCCTAGGTTCTAGTTTTTGACACTCTTGGGCCTAGAGTTTCTCCACCGCTAAACCCCTTATCCCTTAACTTCTTTGCCTTTCTAAACTATTAAAAAAAAAACACACACATTTTTCAATAGTTCAAATGGCCAGTCTACATGCTCATAGTGTGTCAATAGATTGGCACATTGAACTATTCCCAAAAGTCTTTAAAAATAGCAAAAGAGGGATATTAGGTTTAGCATGTAACGAAAATGGAGCCCTTAGTTTCTTACAGCCCTAGTAGCCATACAATGCTAGACTCTCTCCCCCTCTCTCTCTGACTGATTAAAATAACGGTGAAAAAAGAACGGTGCACCTCGTGCTGCAGCCGGCGATATCACAGCTAAAGAGGCGACAATGAGACTATTGGTTATGACAGATGGGCCACGCAGCAGCGCCGTCGCCGCCGCCGCTTCCCCACTCCCTCCGAGATGCGCTGACCTTTCAGGGAACGTCCCATTATCGTGTTTCTGCAAAATGTCGACTCCGTTTTGCCATCCATTTTGCCATCCAGGCGAGTCAAGTAGCACCCCACAACCCCCCGGCCCTCTAATCACCGAGATGAAAAGATGTTTCATGGAAAAAAGAAAGCAGTGCAGGTTGTCGTTTTTTTCCCTCTTCGGTGGAAGATGAGAGTGGACTGCATGTCACCGTGGAGGAGGTGTGACTGTGTGACATATCATGTTAGTGTGTTTGGTTGTTTTTTATAATTTTGTGGGGACACAAAACTGTATAGACAGTCAAATCTGTATACCCAATTTCAGCCTTCAAAGCCTGTTCTAAATATGTTTTCTATTGAAAGGTGATGGGAGTACTCTTTCCTTGGAAAATTACGTCCCACACATCTGAATGGTCCTTGATTAACAAGGACCAATTCGAGTGCGGCTTAAAGCCCAAGGGATCCTGGAAAAATGTAGGACTCGATATAAAAACTGCAGTACCGGCAGTGACCACCAGTCAAACTTACCTAGTTCACCCTTAAAGCAAAATAAAAAAAAGCCAACAATAATGAGCGTTTTTATTAAAACTATCTATTTGATATTGACCAGGCGTTATTAACACCTTTGCCGCCGCCCTGTTGGTCATATCCTGGTGATATACTGGTAAATACAAAAGGAAGGAAGGGTGGAAGTAAACAAGACTGCTCCAGCAGCTCTCGTTCCAATTTTGTATTTTGAGCGCAATCACAATAAGGATCAGGCGAGATCATTTAGTAGTCTCTGACGGGGGCGGATCTAGGCATAGACCCTGACTGCCCCACCAAACATGATGGCATGCAAAACAACCCAAATTTCAAAGATATTTCAAATTAAAGTGCTTCCAATTAAAATCATTTGAAACATTATTCTACTAACTAACTACAATTGTCTTACCACTAAACCAACACCATTTCATCATTGAAAACAGGAAACTCTGAGTCTGACCTTTAGCTTCATGCATGTGCGTGCCTGTTGCAACTTCAACAACAACTGATATTATTGTTGCTTATACTTGCCTATATATAATATAAGTCCTGTAACCGAAAATGGTATGGGGGCGGCTTCATCGCCCGTGGCGCTGCATATAATAGCGTTAATACGAAAACAGTGACTTCTGTATTTCCAGGGATAGAAAACTTGCTGCTTCTATTAGCTTGGATTCTACCCGTCGACCATGTCACTGGTAGATAGATGGGCTGTAGGGATTAAGTGGAGAGCCATTTAAAAATTTCTTCTTTTTTTTTTTAATGTCCACTGCAGTTAGCACAAACACAAAGTCTTGCAGTGACCTTTCTTTTTGGGGGGCTAATGGCTCTCTAAGCCTCTTGCCTGATGGTAGAAGAGGTCAGATTCAGGGTGAAGAGACACTCATTGGAAATCTGAAATGCATTTTTCTCTTTTTTGTTGGGGTGACAAATGGAATTTTCCACAGCCCTCTATCTGAGACACAGAGACAGTTATGCCTGATTTACACTGGCAGCCAAATCCAGTCTAAAATCAGATCTGAGTCACATTGAGCATGGAATCTGATTTAGTAAAATGAGTCATGTGACCTGCTAAACCAATCCGATTTCTATCTTGAAGTGACACAGATCTGATTCAGGCTAGATTTGGCGGCCCAGTGTAAAACCGGCCTCAGACAGGTTTCTGAACTCTCCGCAAGCAATACTCTGAGCCACCATATTGTACATCTGTAGATCTGACTATTTTGTTTGTTAAAACAGAAGAGTCCCATATAGAGCCCTTAGGGGCACCAGTCAACCGAATATAGGGTTTAACCGCCTAATTCTTAACTACCCCAACATTGCTACCCAATGAAATCTAACCAAATAACAAAAAACTCCAGTGATTAGGTGATGGCCCGATTAATCAATAACTAAATTAGGAGACGACTAATGAAATTATCGATTTGAATACGATTCATTGATTATTTGCTGCAGCTCTAGTATTATCTAGCCTACTTATTTTCTATCAGTGAGAGAGCGAGAGAGAAGGTAAGGTCCTAAATCCGTTGATTCCTCTCCTCCTGACTCCTCACTTTGCGTTCTACCCATGTCAGCCATCTTGTCCGTCAAACCCTCCGCTCCGTAATGACTGCTGTCAGTCACTAGTGTCACTGTCTGTCACAAAATTGCGCTTCCCTCCTTCCTTCCTCTCGCCATTGGATAATAACCCTGTCCATCACTCAACAGAGCGCGTATATAGAGTCAGCGAGATTAGCACTTATTTATTGCTTACGGTACTCGCAGCCATTGCTGAGCGATGTCACTTATTAATATTCCACTTTCAAAAAAACTTTTGGTCATTTTATGGTCTACTCAGTCTCATGTGAACACCTCAGACAGTTTATAAGTTACTCCGTTCAGTATTTAGATATTTGATGTTCATTTTAGCTGCCCTGCCCCCTTCCTATACAAACCCATTATAACTTAAAACTCAATTTTAGCCATGATAGATTATTCGAAAACAACCCATCTTTTTTCTGATGACTGTTATTGTCCTCCTAATAATATTAATCAGCGTGAAAGAGGACCAAACTGGAGTTCAACATGCATTGTTTTCAACAAGGGTGGTGCAAACGAGACCCATTTATGGGTGAAACATCTCACGCTTTCACTTTCGGTTAAGCAGCGGTTTGTCCGTCTCAAAAGGTGGGTGCGCGATGCACGGTTTATGGCTGAACCACTGCTACCCCACAGCCAGTTTTTCTTGTGTTTTTTCTTGTCTATTCCCTGCCCTCACAAAATATCAACTAGGCCACTTTTTTGAAAATAGCAGATATATATCCGAGCAGCCCGTGAGGTTGTAAAACACCCGCATTCGCCAAGTTATCTGCGCCCCCCGTTGAAGTAATGCTACAACACAGGCTTAATTAAGTGGTTAATTGCACGAATCGAGGCGATTATAATAAGAATCCAATCAAACAAGTTATACCGCTGTGTTGATACAAAAGACATTAAAAGAGAAAGAGGTGGACAGCTTCTCAAATATCTCCAAACGCAGAGTTGTTTCCGGTTCGCTGCACAACGCTTTCACGCACAGACCCGCACACACGCGCATGCATGCTAAAATACGAGTGTGGCTCAGTTTATTAACATAAATAACTACTACAGCAGCAGCAGCAACAACCGTGCACTCCCAGGGAGGACATTACGCATGTGAGATAGAGGAGGAGGAGGAGAGGGCAGCTATAAAGAGATGATTTGCTCCTTCACACAGAGAGAGAGAGAGTGGAAAGGAGGTAAATGTGTCTTCCATTGTGCCGTTTCTGAAGAAAATTAGAGTCAACGAGGTGAGTGAACACGATAGGTAATAACAGAAAGAAAGACATTAGTTAGCAAGGAGAGGAGAGGAGAGGAGAGGAGAGGAGAGGAGAGGAGAGGAGAGGAGAGGAGAGGAGAGGAGAGGAGAGGAGAGGAGAGGAGAGGAGAGGAGAGGAGAGGAGAGGAGAGGAGAGGAGAGGAGAGAGAGAAGAGAAGAGAAGAGAAGAGAAGAGAAGAGAAGAGAAGAGAAGAGAAGAGAAGAGAAGAGAAGAGAAGAGAAGAGAAGAGAGCGATGTTGTGCGCGTCTACGCGCGCGTGCACACGTGCATAATTCATTGCCGAGTGCTGACACATCACAATCTGTGATTCATCTTGGGAGGAGAAGGACATCCAGTCAGGACCTATATATCTCTGAGCCTTCGTTCACACGATGCACGCATGCGTGTCTGTGCGCACAGTACACACACACACACACACACACACACACACACACACACACACACACACACACACACACACACACACACACACACACACACACACACACACACACACACACACACACACACACACACACACACACACATACACACACAGTGACCCTGTTCATTCATATACGTAATGGCTTGGTTATGTTAGGTCAGTCGTTCTCAATGCAGTGACTGATGATGACTTAACTGTTATAAGCAGACCCTCACCGGTATGTGACTCTGACAGTGTACACCATATATGTCACAACTCAAGGCCCACAGGGGGCTTAGATCAGAGCCATGAATGAATTATCCTTAGCCCGTGGGAGGATATTTAAAGGGGAAGTCCACCCATTTTCAACATTCTAATATGTCATTAGTATACCTTAGAGGTGCTGGGTGGACATGATAAAAAAAAGTTCCCCCATTCTGTGTTCCCAAGAAATGGAGGTCTGAAGAAAACCACTAACATGGTGAAACATCTTGATGACATCATCAAGATGTATTTTCACCATGTTAATGGAATTCTTTAGATGCGAACAAATGCAACCAAATGAACCCTAACGGGTTCATTTGGTTCCATTTGTACGCTCTCAGAAAAAATGTTGAAAATGGGTGGAATTCCCCTTTAATGACTATGTCATAGGGATGGGCCGATATATACGCGAAACATACTCCCCCAGCATGCCTTCGGCCTGGTGGAGGAGACAATAATGCGATTTCACTTTTTAATGCATGCAGTTTTCATCTATTTGCTATTAAAAGTATATATACACAATAAATCTCGGAATTTAATTCACATTTTTTCCCTTAATTTTTTTCTTCTTTATTTTAGACCCTTCCGTTATATATAACTTCCTGAAAATATCTAGAATCTATGACAACCAAAGGAGCCACAGTGGACCTTTAAAAACCATAGTCCTCCACCACCTCCACGTTTGACTCCACCAGTCCTCCCCTTTTCCCCCATAATCAGAGGCAGCTCAGCAAGGCTCTTCCTGATTGGCTAACAAATAGTCCCGCCGGGACTATTTGTTAGCCAATGACAAATCTTATAGGGATTGCTTTAGAGGCCTCCTGCAGCCCCTAAAGGAGGCCCAGGCCCTCGACTTGTACAGTAGCTTTTTTCCCCTTTGTTGGCCGCGCTGTGCATTTGAATTTGGCATCCATTACCGTATATACATCCAAATGAACTAACCAGACCCTGACCGCTCCGTAACACTGAGAGCAGTGCATCTTAACGAGCCAAATCGACCCGTTCTACGCGGTTCATTTGAGTCCGTTACTCGAGAGAGTGAATCACCCAAATTAACCCGCTAGGAGTGTGCAAATTGTAAAATAAGGGTCCATTTGGTTCCTATTCACTATCAATCATTGCTATGGGAACCAGTGGTCTAGGCAATATACTGTATATACACACACACCACAAAATGGCATAGGGTTGCCATTTTCTTTCCCCCCCTAATCGAAACACATTAATGCGCATTTCATCATAAATCAATCAAGAAAATGAGCATAGGCATTTACAAAAGCAGAATGTTTGCTGTGTGAGCTATTCACAAAATACGTTTTCTATTTTAAAAAACACATGTGCTGCAGCCGCATCAACACATGCTAGGATATATATAGGCTACCCTGAAGAGCTGTGAACACGATGCCTCAAACGGAGCCTACACGTGTGTCATTGTTAGGAGGAAACAGCATCCATCTTCCCTTTCTTTGTTTATTGTCTTGAAATGAAAATGTGACTGGGTCTGGTATTTTGAGGCTCAACTAGGCTATGGTCAATTTTCTGTTTCTTTTTTTTTTTTTTTTGCTACAGATTATTAAAGTATGCAATGTAAGCTTTCATATGATGAATCACTCAATTCTTTGCAGCATATTTGGAGGAGTTATAATGATTTAAATCTGAGTGCTCCAAAATACTTAAAAGTTATAGAAAAATCTCACACCTGTGGCTGGCCAGAGGTGGGTGTAACGATGGGAGGTGACAATGGGTCAACAACTCGCCCATAATGTCTGTTTCTGTTATTAGTAACAATAGAGAATAATAGACATCCCAATGGCCAATCACAATGGGTTCATTCATGCAAATCTCGGAGCTACAGCTCTCCACCCCCAAAAGAGTATTACAAGAAGCAAAAATAAACCGGCTACTTTGACTTAAAAATGTATACATTTAACTTCCCCAAATCAGCAATCTGTTCGGATGAAAATCTTCTTCAACATTCAAACCTTATTAAACCAGTCTGTACTGTACTTGTGGTATTTTAACTTTCATTGAAAAAATAGCAGGCTTTCACGACTCATATGTGGCTAGCGAATGTTTTGTAGAATCTACAATGTCAGGACGAAATGGGTTGATAATCCTTTTGTGTTATTTCCGTTTTCTCTGGCTTGTTATAGTCTAAAAGTACCAGACCTGTACACAACGTGAGCATTACTGACCAATGACGTTTTACTATTCATTTATTTATTTGTCACACGAAAGCAGGGAACTGTAGCTTCAAATTGACATATCGGTCGTTCGGTTTGACCTACACGTTTTTTTTTAGTTATGACTTCTAGAGTAAGCACCGTAAATAAATTAGTCATTTAACCTAATCAATATCCGTCCGTCCGCCTCATCGATTCACAGTTAAAACGTCTAGCCGTTAACATCCGCTGTGCGTCACCGGCTCTCTCTTCGCCGTTATATACCGCCGAGCGCTTGACAAAGCAGCTACACGACGGAGATGGCGTCTTTAAGAGTGATAGGCAAAACAGCACACACACACACACACACACACACACACACACACACACACACACACACACACACACACACACACACACACAGTAGCCATAAACTGTAGCTTTCCCTGTGGGATTATTTACGAGCCAAAAGCACCACTTTGCGTGCCATTCATCACCATTTGTGTTCGTGCCGCGGGCAGGTGCGTGTTCTCCGATCCCTTATGGATTGTATCCTCCATTAAAGGGCCAGGAGAAAGCACCGTTGGCTAATGTACAGTATACTACAACGGAAAAAAAAAAAACATTACGTCGACTGCCAGTGTTGCCAACTACCAAAATCCAATATGTAGCCTACTAGTGTCACTTTCCAAAATGCACTAGAGCAGAAGTTTTCAACCATTTTCATACCAGGCCCATGGTCCTTTCTAGGAAGGAAGGAGGACTATCATAGGAGGAAAAATAGTGAAAAATTAGGCTTTTTTTTCTCTCGATTCAATTCAATGGCGCTAGGGGGGTCTGGAAAAAAGCTAAATAAAGCGACAAATGCACCAAGTTGGCAACACTTGGAAGAGCACTGTTAATAATAACGAGAAAAAAACTGGTTACGTCAACTGCTTTCATTCGCTGGGAAACACGAAATACTAAGTGTGTGTGTGTGTGTGGGGGTGGGGGGGGGGGGTTGGTGGGGTGTGAAAGTGTACACGTCAAAGGCCTCCTGTGATCCCCCCCCCCCCCACACACACACACACACACACACACACCCACACAAACACACACCGCGCTGGGAGCAGACCTCATCCCGCCACGACAGCTGTGATGGATGGTAATGACGTGCCAATAGCAGAGGGGGGGACCTGCATTTGAACCTGGAATTCTGCGCCACATCAGAGCCCCATGCACCTTTAGTCCAGTTACATCAGATGGGATGATTCTAACATGTCTTCCATATTCTGAGAACCCCCTATGTTTGTTTCTGTATGGAATGTTTGTTTCTGTATCTGGCCCATGGAATGCAACCACCTTAAGGATTACGGTCTGCCGGGCGTATCTCTTCGTCTACGTCATCAGTACCCATACCCAAGGCGAGGGTTTGGTGAAAGGGCCTTTCTGTATTTATGTTCTCCCCCATGTACCCTAGGGTAGATACCCTTACAAAAACATGTAGTAATCCTGGGCTCTAAACTGCCCCCCCCTGGCCAGGAGGGACAGGAACTGGTTGGAGTAACGTATTCCTTCTACGCGCTAGGTCCAACCAGGGAAACTCCCCTTTGTCAGGTGAAAAGAAGGCAGCTTGGACTCCTCATGCATTGAAGGAAGCATGAGGCCAGTCCGCTGCCTCCCCAGTTTGGTGGAGGATGTGTAGAGCACCAGGATCACATTAGGAATTGGCGCTGAATGATAAAAAAGGGTTACAAAATCGTGAGATAAGGATTACGGTCTGTGCGATCTAGAGACCATGCCCATCTAAATAGTCCTTAAGTCCTGATTTTCTCTTTTTCTCCATAAGAACAAAGATTTGCACCGCGTTTTCACAGATTGTTCAATAATAACACCTATAAGCTCATAGCACAATCTTCCCATGCCTATTGGGAGAAATACAACCATGTGCAAACACAGCAGCATGATTTGTGAACTGGTTGTGACAAAAAGAGATTGAAGCCAATGGAATACAAGCACCACTAACAGAGCTGCTACATTCAAACAGACTGCATTTTTTCTTTTTTTCAAAAATAAAGAAAAACAGCTGTATACTCTATTATAACATATAAAACAATGCAATGTGACATAACTCAACTGTATATACCTTCCAAAGTTTCAACAGTTTTTTTTTTATTGTATTGCTTTTGTGACACTTGCTTTGTCAATGTAAACGTTCAGTTTTCTGCCGTCAATAAAGCTTGAAAATTGAATTGAATACGGTCTCGTATTCAAAGGGGGCTCGTGTCCGGTGTGCGGCGCGCGCGCGCTCACGCACGCACACACACGCACACGCACACACACACACACACACGGGTTTACTTTGGGGAGGATGGTGCTATTTGATGGTCACTGCACGTAAAGCAACTGCATTGGAGAGACAAAGTGGTCGAAAAGCAAGCACACAAAATATATGTCATAGTAATAATAATAACAACCTGGAGATATGCGCCAGTACTTCACTGCCACTGCCATCACTTTAATAATACGCCTGCGGCTCACATCAGTGACTATAATCGGGGGTGGGCAGCATTTTATTTTTGCCAGAGCACCATGCTGACTTCGTTAAGTGAGCAATTATGTTGAAACTGTTGTTAATTTGACAGACATGATGACAGATGGCTTTACAATGGACTGTTTTCCACTAAGGCCAGAAGGCCTGGCCGGGTCCTTGCTTCCCTCCAAGAGAAAGAATGTTCTGTTAACAATCTAGCGAGTTTATAATTACACAACAACGTCGGCATTTAGCAGATGCTCCTCATGCAGAGTGACTTACAATAAGCTAGGTAAACCCAAAGCTACTGCAGCATTGTTTAAGATCTGGCTCAAAGGACCAATTAATACTGTAGGTATTTAGTCAACAAACGGTATTCTCTACTTGGGAAACTATCGGATGCCAGGACAACAATGAAGCTAACAGAATCTGTCTCAAATCTCAACCATACAGTAACTGTATCGAATATCTTAGTAAATTGTTGTATAAACAGAAAATATTGTATTAATTTACTTTGTATTATACAGTATTGATTTACAACATAAAGAATCGGTATTGAACCAGTATGGAATTGTCACCAATACTAAGTATTATTGTATTGATACACCCCTACCGAATAACATGCTCGCTCATTTCTATGTCTAACATATGCATTATACTGGAGGTCTCCATGGTTGCCAAGGCTACGGCAAGTGCTACAAGAACTAAGATGGAGTCTGAAGAGGAGCCCTGAGTCTTCAGTTCAGGCTAAATTCACAGCTCACGTCACTGGGCAATGGTGGATAAAAAAAAAAGTAAATGGTGCAGTTACATTAATATAACAACATGTTTTACCTTATGCAAAGCGCCATGGATAAGCCTTTATCCAGACAGTACGATGAACTGGAAACGCACGCAGTGAGTGCTTGGATGCTGTTAATTTGATAGACATGGTGACAGATGGCTTTACAATGGACTGTGCGTGGTCCATTCCCGGCCAGGAGGCCTGCACGTGCCTCCATGCACGCTTTGCAGCACCAGAACGTTCCTTCGCGCAATTTTAAATGACTCAGTGATACGCGCCAACGCCGTATCCAATGCCTGCATCCCAATAATGGCAAAACACTTAACACTTAAGATTTTAATAACAACACGAATAGATTAGGAGATTAGAATAGAGATTGAGATTGAGAGCCAACGCATTGGAAGAAGGCAATTCCCTGTGACAACAAATCATCTTCACTCTAGCAGTGGTATGGTGTGTTGTATTTGATATCTATAATTTCAACAACCTGTTCAGGGACTAGATGAGAATGAGCTCTTTAACAACTATGCCACGTTTGCGTCGATGTGGAAAAAAAATAAAAAATAAAACAGAATTGTTGATTGATGTTGTGCAAGTTGTACAACACACACACAGACTCCCTGGGAAATGAATACATAACAGACAATGTTGTCTTTTGTAGTGAGTCTGAGAGATAGGAAAGGCTTGTTTATGTCTGAGATGGATGGATGGTTTGTGCACCTATGGGGTTGAGGCCAAGAACAAGACCAAGACCTAGACCTACAGAGGTTGAGGACAAGAGAGAGACCAAGACCACTGTGAGGCAAGACCAAGTCAAGACATTATTTTTTGTGCTCCATCCATACCTAAATTCTGTCTGTAGCTGTGGACTGCTAGCGATATGCACGTCATCCATCCAGCGCTGCGTACCACTCTGCTGTCTGCCTCATAATGGATATAGAACATTTCCTTTCTCGTCTCGAGTGGTCTCAGTGGCAAAAGAGACTCAAGACATTTGAGACATTTGATTACGACAAGACCAAGACAAAACTGATGGCAAGACCAAGAACATGAGACAATGAAGTGTGAGAGCGGTGAGACCGAGACAACAGGTCAAGAAAATTTGAGGTTGAGGCAAAAACAAGGCCGAGACAAGGAAAATGTGTCTCGAGACCAGCCTCAAAACGAGACAATGTCTTGAGAACGACAACACGTGCTCTGCCACCCGGTTAATGAGGAATTCCACACCAAAACACATTTCTGTGACTCACATCACATCAAGCCACACACTACTAAGATAATTGGACCACTATATGATTTTTAAAAAGTCAGCCGGCACCCGTGCGACAAGACTTTTAACCGGAGTGATTGGAGAGGAGAGTGGCAAAAGCGAGGGGAGGGGAGGAGGAGGAATAGATTACGCCTGGGATTACATGTAAAGGCTCCCCCAGAGTGACATGAAATTCAAGCGTGTTCATCAGTATACTATTAAAGTGTGATGTGTGGAAAAAAATAAGTTTGGAGTTACAGAAATACCCACATTAGAATAAAGACAACCTGCAGCCATGCAAACTGCATTGGCGCAGCTGCAACAGCTGCTGCAACTGCAACTGACCTCATGGTGAAATGTAGAAAATGGGGCATCTGTGACAAAAAACAAGGACATTATGAATCATGTCATAGTAATCAAGGTAGATTGATGCCCAATGTGTTTTGGTGTGGAATTCTCCTTTAAACCCTCTAACTTCTGACAGGGTTGCAAATGGAACCAAATGTACGTTTTTTTGCGGTCAAGAGTCACAGTCAATTAACACTGAGAGATAAATGGTACAGTATATTGACGGAAGATTGTGTCAGTGTGTCCGAGGGGATGGGTTGAAAACGGTGCGGAAACAAAGACCAGCGGCAGACACATGGGACTCGGAGGGGAGGGGGGGACCCATCTGCGTCGTGGCTGATGATATAGCGCTGGCGTTGTGTGTGTTTTTATTGTTTTTATCCTCCCCGGCCGGGGCCTGCTTCACGTACCTAAGGCTGCAAATTCACTCGAAAGGCAGCAGCAGGCATGAATAAATAAAAAAGCAAACCCAAATAGGCAACCGATGCATAAAAACTGCCCGATTAGAGCCCCACGCGCGACAACCAATAAGCCGTCTGCAAAAAAAAAAAAAAAAAAAAAAAAAAAAAAACGTGTCAGGCCCCAAATCGATGTAGCATTAAATTGCCAACGGCCGCATGCATGAGCGATTGCCTTAACAGTGTAATGGAACCTACTGTATGCACAATGCGAGGTGCAGCGTATAGCACTATAGGAGCCTAATTAAACATATGGCAGGTGGCTTGTTTTTGATACAGGGGCGCAGACAGAATGCAAAACCAGCTCGCCAGGTCCTTATGATTAGACCAGTTTGTTGTATGACATGGAGTCATACAATTGTTTTTAGTGCGCAATATCATATATCTAGCTTATTTCTAATGGTTTGAGCCTCAAACACTACTCATATAACCAGTCCTTGTTATTTCTTATGGACAGTTTAGCTGCACACAATGTTCTGAGGGGGTGGGGCGCTGATATGGAGGATATTTTATAATAGTCATTATAATACTGATGCTAGATAAAACCAGGCTTGTTTAAATTCCATGTCAACTTGGAAAATCAACAATGGTGAACATTATAAACAAAATGGAAACGCAAATTTGGAAATTTGGCAGGAGAAGAGGAATTATACGAAGCAGGGTGCATTGATGACATCATTATGAGGCCAAAATCAAGCGAGCTGTTCCTGAGACCAATTTACATTAAAGCTCCTCTCTGATATGAAAGTTAGTAAAAAGCAAGAATTTCATATAACTTAAAGGGATTAGAGGCAACCTTAGTTTACAAACACTGTGTTCGTAAACAGATTTGTTTAAAAACAGAATCTAACTCCAGCTCACCTCCACTCTATTGGCTCTTTATGAAACTGCCGGAGACTGCTGTGCTGTGATTGGCTAAAATGCTGCCTCATCCCGCACAACAGCCCTCCCCCTCTCACATTAGCACCGCCTTCCCTGAGCCCAACGAATGTTTTTGGGGTCTGTCTGCAGGGAAACAGCTGCAGCATCAAAGTAGAAGCAACGTAGAGGGGAAAAAGACAAAAAATTACATCTAAAAAATGAACTATCCCTTTAATGTTGTCCTGTGGAGGCTACGGATTGTTTGGCTGCAGACACCTGAAAATATTTGCATTCGGGACCCCCCTGCATTGATTGAATGTTTCCAAAAAAGCATTCAATATTAATGCCCCCCCTCCCCAAAAAAAAACATTCGCTATTCCACACTTCCTCCCACAGCTTGCACTTTGCACACAGCGAGCTATTTATAAAAAAAAGCCAAAAGGGTTTTTTAGAGCGGATAAACTGACTGCACGCTACATTAACTGTAATTTGACTGTGGGTGGAGGAGGGGACGGCTGATAATACCCCCTCTAGGACCCCTCGAGGGTGGGGTCCCTGGGCCCTGCCCGCTTTTTCTTAGACCACTGACTTCAGACTTTACACGGATGGGACTTCATTTTAACGTGCCAAAATGAATAAATAACAAAAAAGCATCTCCTATCAGCCCTACACAGCCAAACAGCTGCTGCTGAGCTGAGCACCCGGGCTGCAAGGCAGGCAGCCTGCCTTGCAGCCGTGTGCACGAGCCTGCCCTGCAGCCGCAGCAGCCTGAGGCCCTGAAGACACGCTGTATGGCAGGGACGTGCACACATGTGTTATAAAGGGGGCAGGGACTGGAAGCACGTAAGAAGACACTTTTGGGCCCAAAAGTATGTAGATCAGCTACATGTCAGTCCCGACCCACAATAGCTAGAGCTGAGCAGCCTGGCCCCCTTGTGATGTCGCCCCTTGTTCCAGAAATGGATTCCCCCATTCATTTTCCTCACAGACTTCTCGAAAATTATCTATATAAAAGACGATTATGCCACGGACAAAGCCAACTCGGGGTCTCAAGAAATCATGACAATATGCAGAATATTGTCAATGTCATACAATATCTAGTTAGCGAGAAGAAAAAAAATGGCAGGACACAACAGTTTTTGTTGCCTTAGAAATTATTTGATTGTCCCAAAACATTGTGTGTGTTGTCATGATTTGTTGAGAGCCGCGTTGGCTTTGTCCAACTCGGGTAATCCTCTTTATATAGGCTACTGTAGATAATTTTCGACACGTCTATGAGGAAAATGAATGGGAACTCCATTTCTGGAACAAGGGCAACATCACAAGGGGACGGTACTGCTCAGCTCTATAGTAGAGATGCAGGTGTAATGTCACTGCCGTTTCTTTTTCTTTTTTTTTTTTTTTTCAGATTGAGTCCTACGTTTCCCCAGCATCCCTTGGGCTTTAAGACACATTCTGAATCCAGGTGTGTGTGTGTGTGTGTGTGCGTGTGTGTGCGTGTGTGTGCGTGTGTGTGCGTGTGTGCGCGTGTGTGCGCGTGTGTGTGTGTGTCATTTTCCGTGAACCATTTTCCGGGAGCCGTGGGAAACACAGTACCACCATGCTAAATGTCTAAATTGGTATTCTAAAACTGATAGTCCCAATACGTAGGCTAATTATCATTGGCTGGTCACCGTCATGTGACAGTTGAAAACCCCTCCGATAACCCACTGCTGGCCGTCACATGTAGTAGTAGGGCCTATCACTCCATCACTCGGACCTGCTTTGTTGTTGTTATTGTTGTTACGTAATCTTGTCACAGGTGTGTTATTTCTACAGCTGGTTGGCCAGGATGGGAGTTGGGGACTACTTTCTTGTAGCAGCAGCCAACCCCTCCGGGATCTACCAGTCCAATATCATTTCAATATCAATATCATATCAACATTTCAAACCACACGCATCGTTGCCAGCCTGCAGTAACTTCACAACAACACAACACTACTTTGTTTTACCACTTCTTTGTTTTACCACTTTACTTTATGTCCATATAAGCATAACAGACTAATAGAGTTGTCATAAGTAGGCCTACAACAGTACAACATAAGTACAACAGACTTGGACAAACACTGCCATTGCAAATGCAATCATAATAAGAACAGTCCATTATAAGTTGCAGAACAGTCCATTACACGTTGCAGAACAATACTGTTGGCATAATTCAGACAACAATCCTCCAAATGAGCCGCTTCGTAGACAGACAGACAGACACGCGCACACACACACAAAAATCGCTCTTTTTTTCTTTTCCACCCATTTTTTTTTCTTTCCCCCCACATCCCCCGAGATCTACTCGTGGTCAGGCCGAGATCTACCGGTAGATCCCGATCTACTGGTTGGGCTCCCCTGGAGTAGGCTATTTTGTTGCCTATTTCTCATGCGCCATAATAGTAACAAGCAATAACTCCACTCCAGGTCGCAGGTTACAGTGGATTTTATCCTGGAGAAGGCACAGATCTGCCTACGCCTCCCCAGGATAAAATCCATGGTAACCTGCTCCATCGCGTGGCTTATTGCTTTAATCTAAAGAAGTGGCATTATGCATTTCTTTCACCATAATAATTGCTCTGTAGGTGATGTTTTACAGACTGGTCAAAAAAAAGGGGGTAGATCATGATGCCCCCTTTTGACGTCTATGTGAACACGTCCCTGTATGGACGAAGCATAATAACAAAAGCGTCGCGCTTTAATTGCCACCTGGTGCCTCCGCCAGTGCCCAGGGGAGAAGAATCAAATATCGATCTTTACGTCTCCGATGTATGGTGTGATCGCCTAACAATGGACGTTTATATGGGGAGATGGGGATGTGTTGACTCCATTATTAGGCTTTGAGGAGATTATTAACTGGGAAATAAAAAACAAACAACAACCCCGTTTTGTGAGCGCGAGACAAAGAAAGGAAGAAACGGCGCATGTATGCCAGTCTGCCAGCAGCCAGGGGGTCCCTGGACCCCCCCCCCCCCACACACACACACAGCGAATCGAGAACACGCACGCACGCACTCTCCTTCCTCAAAGCATACTGCACAGACACGCGCACAGTCGCGCGCGCACACACGCCCACGAGCGCGATCAGCAGTAGCAGCCAGTGACAGACAGACACACACACACACACACACACACACACACACACACACACACACACACACACACACACACACACACACACACACACACACAAAAGCAACCCTCCAGCTTTGACTGATTGACTATGGATGAGACGATAGGAGCCCTTTATTTCCATATCAGATGCAAAGTTTCCTCCCCTAAAAACCCACCACCACTGTCTGTTTGCCTGTGTCCCGACCCGTGCATGGTGGCGTGAATGCCCTGCACGACACACACAAAGAATGCTGCTTAGATTCTTTGCTGTGTGATATAAAACGGGATCTTTTGTGGAACCAGTCAACAGCGCGGGATTCCACAAAGCAAAAGACAACCCCAACACAACCAAACAAACCAAAACCACCAAAAAAACAACATTGCCAATCTCATTGCATGGACAACAACAACCAGCCGTACGTTACGCAGCGCCAGGCAGCAGCAGCCCCGTGTGTTGGCGTGTTGGCCCGGGCGGCCGTACACTGTGCACCTTGCATTCTCCCTGGTCATCGGCGTATCGGGTTACTCTCTTCTTACCTTGGTGGCGGTGGTGACGAGGAGAGCTCCGTCCTGGTGGCTCTGCTGTGTGTCTGCTAGATTCATGTATGTGGTCGTGGATCCGATGCTGCTGCTGCTGCTGCTGCTGCTGGATCCTTCTTCTGGGGGTAATCCAGTAGTCGGTAGAATCGTGAAGGAGGGACGCACACACATCACATCATGGGCTGCCTATTTTCCCCTGCAATTCTCTTCTCTCCCCCCTAACCCTAATAGAGTACGAGTCACTCAAGACGTATGTGCAGTCGCGACCTCCTTGTTGTTTAGGGCCTGTTGTTTAGGGATCACCTTTACCTCTAAGCCGCTACTGTGGGTCTCCTGTGTCGGGCAGGAGGGAGCAGCATGTCTCGGTCCTCTCTCTCTCGCTCTCTTTCTCTGCTGGGTTGATGTCACTGATACTCTCCCCCCTCTCTCTCCTCCTCCTCCTCCTCCTCCTCTCTCCTCTCTTTCTCTCCTCCCTCTCCCCTCCTCCTCAACACACTGGGCCCTCCCCCTCCCCATCCCTCGCCTCCACCTCCCCATCCATGACGTGATGCAGTGAAGATCTCCAATAGCAACCGTATCCCATCCAATTCCACCCCCACCACCACCACCACCACCCCATCCTTCCTTCCCATCATCCTCAGTCTCATCCCATATCCCATATCCCATCCCCCCATGCTGTTGTGTGTAGAACCTGCATGCATGCCTGCCTGCGTGGCTCCCCAGTGGCTGCCATGTGTTACACACTTCAATCAGTCCATATCAGAGCTAATCCACCAGAATACCAAGCAGAACATGCAGTACGTATCATATGGTCGCATATGGCCATCCTTCCCACCCCAAACATACGCCCATTTAATCCAATATACTGTTTCATATGCCTGTATGAACCCACTTTTGATATCTCACCTGCAAAACATAGATATTCACACACAACGATGAGACACATGTTTTGCCCAGCCCTCACTCAACGGGAATGTACTTACTTCCCCCTTGACCTGACTGTCAGCAACCTACCTCTCACTCGAGTGTATTGCCCTCTAGCGGCGGAAAAGTGCGACTGCACTGTCTGCATGCAAGCAGGCAAGAAATCTACTATTTGAGATAAACCATTACATAAAACAATGACAAAAACAAAATACATATATGCATGAACTTTTATCCTTTTTAACTATTGTGTTTTTAACTATTTTAACTTGTATTCCCATTATGAACTTGTGTAGTATTATTAGAATGGGTAATAGAGAAATCATCACAAGAAATAAACACAAAAAATAGGGGGTGGCTTTGCCTTATCCTACACATGTACTGTCTGTCTGTCTGTCTGTCTGTCTGTCTGTCTGTCTGTCTGTCTGTCTGTCTGTCTGTCTGTCTGTCTGTCTGTCCAAGCAATATCTAACTATAATTAAGCACTCTGTCTGTCTGTCTGTCTGTCTGAAACAGGCATAAGTCGTCACTGACTACAGCAATCATTCTCAGTTTTCACACACTGATTGAACATAACATTAGGAAGAGACTGACGAAGCCCTTATTTCAAATTAACACGTCCTTGATTAATAATGAATTTATTTGTGCGTGTAAATTTCCCCATTAAGTTTATATGGGAAAGTCCGACGGGCCCCCTAACGTTACACAAATCACAGCCCACCACTATCGCTGTTACCCCACTGTCATATTTCCACTGCTACACCAGCACTGGAACAAATGGTGACCCATACAATTTCGCTGGCTATACTGTGGCATGCGCAGTGCACACGGGCCACCGTCATTACTCATTTCCTCCAGGTTTGTTAGCCAACCTGCAACAGCTTTCTAAACTTTGGGACGTGTCGTTGCGTCTCTGTATGTATTTATAGTTTCGATTTAACGGATGGCACGGCATACTGTCCATTTGCCGGCACAGGCTGCGGGCTGGAACGTTAATTCACCCGTTTTATCGACACAGAATATGCTTTTGATACACTTAACTCGACGCGATGTTGGAGCAGCAGGACGGAGGCAGTGTGAAGGGAGCGACAGACACCACTTTACTGTATATACTGATCCAGGCTTCATGGGAACTGTCCGAACTGAACATGCGCTCGAACTGGGAGATATTATTGTCACCGTCACCTTTTAAAAACAAGCAGATCTGCAAGCTAACAACTCCCCCGCTCAGTCTACAGTGAATGGGTATTGCGTTTGCGACTACATTTATTCTTCTATCGTACAGCGGCAGTTTTCGCTAAAAACAAGCTGATCTACAAGCTAACAACAGCCGACTCTTGCGCTGCGCGCTCGGTCCGGTGCAGCAGCTTTTGTACTAGCTCACCGACCGCTGTATTCACGAGATATGTGTTACTTTAGCTGTGCGTGTGCGTGTGTGTGCGCGCGACGCGTACTGCATCGCTAGATAGAACCCCCCCTCCACACACACACACACACACAGTTATTACGTCCCCCTTTGCCAGTGGCTTTATGATGACTGTCCACAGAAACAGCTACTTTAATGCAACAAAAGTGAAATCACATTCATCAACACGTTCCTGACCCCCCTTACTTTGCCTTAATTGTATTCCCATCCCCCCATGATCAAGTATACTCACAGTCACAATTACATTAAAGCAAGCAGAAATTCACATGATCATTGCTATAATCTATTAATTCACTACCTACACTGTTATGATCAATTAATTCACTTTACACTGTATATCATTTGGTGTTCATATATTCACAACGGGTAAGGTCCTAGTATTATATAATAATAAGAGATTCAGCACAAAGACACTAGAAGATGCTTTGAGTTGTGTCAACATTTTGAATATCAGTTTGATAGCCTATTATTATCACACACACACACACACACACACACACACACCACACACACACACACACACACACACACACACACACACACACACACCCCCCCCCCCCACACACACACACACACACACACACACACACACACACACACAACACACACACACAGACACACACACACACACACACACACACACACACACACACACACACAGTCACATATCTAAATATAAATCTAACTATAGGTCTGACTGTAAAAAAAAAAAAAAAAATGGGGGTGTAAACATGCACTGGGGATGGTAAAAAAAAAATCACACCCGTGCGAAAGTAAGTGCTGCGTGTGTGGCTACAGTATACTAAAACACACTTCGTCCCATTGTGCTTGTTTCTCTGAACATGGCAACATCAACAATACACACTTCGTCCCATTGTGCTTGTTTCTCTGAACATGGCAACATCAACATGACTCCACACATGCAGCCAGGTAGACACACACACACACAGGGACGCATGCAGCCAGGTAGACACACACACAGGACGCATGCAGCCAGGTAGGGACACACACACACAGTCTGTGAATCGTTTGATGAAGTGCTTGCTACGCAGCACTTAAAAAGACCAAGAATTTTGAAAAAATGTAAATATCCATGGCTATTGTGTCAGTTTGTGTGTACATAGGCCATGGCCTACTTGTGTTCAACTGACAAGGCTCTCAACAGAGTGCAGTTCTAGTTATTGTTCTTTTGGTGTTGTTGTTGTTGTTGTTGTTGTTGTTGTTGTTGTTGTTGTTGTTGTTGTTGTTGTTAATCCTATTATTATTATTATTAGACCATTTCATTCAATAGCATTTTTGCACTGATTATGATGTTTGAGTCTAATGTTTCTAATCCACACTGGAAAACAAATTCAATTTGGCTAGTTACAAAAACATACAAAGAAATATATAGTCCTATCAATAAATGCAAAATCAGGCCTCTCTGAAGTGAGTGGTACAATAGCACTCCATGTTGGTATCCTATAAACATAAGGACAGACATAAGGACATTGCTGTTCCTTGGGGCGGTTGCACCATGCACTCAAACTGTACGGGACCACAATCAATGCGGTATAGTGGTCTGTTAATGTACGCCTGAGCAAACCATAATGTGAGTCATATCGCAGAGACCACGTTATACAATGAGGGCCCATGCAGTGGATAGAGGGTGTGCATGTGAAATCCTCATCATACCCGGAAGTTATACAGGTGTGGTTAAAAGCTGCTTTCTAGGGGGCATCGGTTAATTGTACTTCTAGGAATGCATAACCTTTTGTTTATGCTTATGCTCCCCTCACATGTTCTCCTCATGTATCCTATACCCTCACTTGTTGTCCCCATGTATCCTAGGGTAGGTACCCTCACATGTTCTCTCCATATCTCCTAGGGTAGGTACCCTGCCCTCCCATGTTCTCCCCATGTCTCCTAGGGTAGGTACCCTCACATGTTCTCCCCATATCTCCTAGGGTAGGTACCCTGCCCTCCCATGTTCTCCCCATGTCTCCTAGGGTAGGTACCCTCACATGTTCTCCCCATATCTCCTAGGGTAGGTACCCCCCCCCCCCCCCAACAAAAGAAGGCAACTTGGGACTCCTCATGCATTGAAGGAAGCATGAGGTGTCAGTCCGCAGCCTCCCCAGGCTGGTGGAGGCCAGGGTGTGCAGAGCCCAGGATCACATTAGGTGATCGGCACTGGGTGAAAAAAAAAAAAAAAACATGGATTAAACAATTGTGGCCTTGACAGCCCATACATCCATGCAAAAAGGCCTTGCAGTAAACAACCTCAAACTCACTT
Organism: Benthosema pterotum; assembly: GCA_039105355.1. Taxonomy (NCBI): domain Eukaryota; kingdom Metazoa; phylum Chordata; class Actinopteri; order Myctophiformes; family Myctophidae; genus Benthosema; species Benthosema pterotum. The sequence continues at coordinate 32,396,893 of CM076976.1, forward strand.
TGCCACTGGATTTGCCATTGACTTTATGCATGTGCATATGCTCAGCTCAGAGTTATGGTGTGGAGACTTAAAGTCTGCACAGACTAAAATGCCTAGCGTTACTTACGGTCAGCAGTGGTAAGTACTGTATATGAATGGTTATTTGTATTTATGTCAGAGTAACGAGGGGACTGTGACATTTTAAAGTTTGTGAACCATTCAAATAATGTATAACGTGAATTGCCTAATAGCCTAGAGACAGAGCAGATTTATTATTTGGCTGTGTGCACATGGCAGCACAAGTTTATAACAAGCAAGCATTATGCTGGGTGAAAACAATACTATATATAGTCTACTGTCACTTCTGTATAGTTAACAGTACGATAACTGTTAACAGGCTTCAAATCAAAATAATATGGCACAATGTTTTGCTATACTGTACGTTGTAGAATTATATATAAAACAGGTTGAATAAATTTAGGCAATTATCAGATCCTGTTTCATGTTTACACTCTCAAGAGTTAAAATAGCCATCATCTGAATCAGCCCAAGTCTACACAACTAGAGAATGTAAAACATTAATGGTCATCTTGGCCTGTATGTTTGCCTGTTTTTGTTTCTGAAATCCAGCTTGGAATTGTGGACAAAAACAAAATAATCTTTAGTTTTGGAGTCTGTGGGGCTAAAATGTGATCAAATGGTGGTCTGTGACTCAAATGCTGAATACATTTTGGGCCCTGGCATCAAAATGGTTGAAAACCAGTGGGCTAGTTAAAATGTTCTATAGTGCTATGTTTTCATGAAATGCTATAACATACATACACGCTATCTAAGTCTACATACAAATTCTATCTAGTATACACGAGTTGAGACATATGCCATATGCCTATAGGGCAGTGGTTTTCAACCAGTGGTTCGGAGACCACCCGTGGTCCTTGAGAGGATTCCATTTCCCCAGCTAAATGTTGGACAGTTGGTAACCAAATGGATCCTTATAGATCGGTAACTCTTGAGAACATAAAATGAAACCAAATGGACCCTAACGGGTCCATTTGGTTTCATACTCCCAAGAGCTAAATTATATTTAAACACCTAATTACAATTATCAAGAATCTACATTTTGTTTTGTTGAACATTTTGCCAGTTATCCCTCCTAAATTGTGGACATAAAATTGAAAATTATAGTTTTGGGTCCGAGACACTAAACTCAAGTCAAATCAAATGGTGGTCCGTGGCTAAAGTGCAGAATAAATAGTGGGACCTGGTATGAACATGATTGAAAACACTGTTATAGAAGTCTAGTCTAGGTCAAATACTACTGCAAGAGGCAAGCAGTCTGAAGAGTTTTCAGATTGCGGCGGAAGATTGGGAGAAAATCTTTATAATTTGGGGGGCAAGTCCACATTCATTTAGCAGAGAATAGATCAAGCAAGCTAAACGTTGTCATTTCCCTCACAAAGCAGTTTGCTTTTTGCCATGTAAACGTGTTTCCTCGTGCCCTTTGAATTGAACTGCACAACCTTTAATTCAGTCAGTCCATCTCCTTAACAAAGACCCCCCAATGGTCTCATGAGTTTCCTCTCACTTTATATCTCATTTGTGATTCAGGGGTTCACACAAAGGCGATGTCATGCCCCCTGTAGATCCTGTGTCAGGTCAGCGGAGGAATGGTTGGGGGGGGTCTAGTTATCAAAAGAGTGACTTCTCTGTCTGCCATCAGTGGGTGACAGTGTTCGGTAAGTCACGTTTGGACATTTGCACACTCTCAGGAAAAAAAGTTCCTAAAAGAGAAATGATTAACATGCTGAAACACAACTTGATGATGTCATCAAGTTTTAGCATGTCAATGATTTTTTTTTTCTCCAGACCACCATTTCTGGGAAACACAAAATGGGAGGACATTTTTATTATGTGTACACAACATCTCTAAGGTCTAGACATACTAAATTTTTGAAATGGGTGAAATTACCCTTTAATGCCGGGCGTCTTCGCCTAATTGTCCAGGCCTGACAGTGTGACGCATAATCGAGTCTGTTCATGGCAACCTTAATTTGCTGCATGTCTCTCGCTTTTAAATAAACTTTATTAAAAATATTCAGGTTTACAATATAGGTATGTGTTGCATTACAATTGCATGATACAATGCAAAATAAAACCTAATACAGGACATATATAAAATGTCCTCTCTCCTTCACATGCCATGCAATGGTATCAGTTTATTTTTTTCTTGAATCAGTAGTTCTTTGTCTTTTTTAGTTCAGTCTGTATTTGTGTAAGGACCACCTGTCCCACCCACCCACTCAGATGATCTCCTGTGAATCATCCATCCATGGCACACCTTGCCTTCCACCACTGTGCAAACAACAGTCCAGTATACAGGGATGGATCTAGGTGTGGGCATGGCTGCCCCACCAAACATGATGGCATCCAAACAACCCAAATTTCAAATTAAAGTGCTTACATTTAAAATGATTTGTAACACGACTACTGCCTAACTACAATTGTGGCACCGCTAAACTTAATAGCTGCATTTCATCATTGAAAACAGAAAACTCTCTGAGTCAGACCTTTAGCTTTATGCATGCTGCGTGTCTGTTGCAACTTCAACAACTGATTGGTTAATATTCATGCTTTACTTAAAAGTCCTGTAACAAAAATGGTATGCGGGCGGTTTGCTTGCCCCCCCTATTGGGAAATGTTACATCCAGCCCTAAAATTCCTGCTCAATTTCATTTTTTTTTTTTCAACAAAGACACCTTGCATTGCTGCATTATACAACACCATTTTAAAGCCTATTGTGTCATTTCCCCCCATACAAATTAGACCTCTGGCAGTCTACCAGCAGGTGATCTACTGTCGCATCCCCATCACAGTATAAAATTTGACATTTTAGTGTTTAACGAAACAGCTCCATTTCACTACTGCTCTAACAGCCAGTCTCCTCATGGAGACCAGCCACATCTCTATATTTGTTTTTACTACTCAGGTTTTTAATACATAGGCTACTCTCTTTTGGTCATCAAACCAACATAAAAGATCTTCACATATTTTAGCCATATATACATTTCCTTGATATTTCAGATTTTGATATTGCAGATTTAGTCTTCAAATCACCATACATAACTTTATAATAAGCCCCTCCAACCCCCCCCCCCCCCCCCCCCCCCCCCCCCCCACACACACACACACACCCCTTGCCCTTCTCTTCTTTTTGGTCCACCAAAAGAGATTTTCAGCTATCAATAACTAGGTGCGAGAGACAAAAAAAAAAAAAAACTAAAAAAAGAGCACTCATGCAACAATAACCATTACTACCATATGGAAAATATGTATATGCAAACATGAAAGTGGCACCTTTCAGATAATAAAGTTAATATAAGATCCATAATGGTTTCTTTGTAAAGTGAAAAACATGTATAATGTTGTGATTTATATTATATATGACATTCAAAAAAGATATAAGATCCATAGTATTTTTTGTCAAGTGGCTTGTATGAAAGGTGCCACTTTCAAGAGTTTGCATATAAAGTTTTTTCGAAATGGGTAATGATATGAATATAATACTTGATGTCCTGCCTATGCATGCACAGTCAGACCTACATCAAAAAGTAGTTTCTTGCAAGGCCATACTTGTAAGTGTGTTATTGACAGGCCACAGTGAAAAGAAAAGCAGCAGCACTCTTTGTTGGGTGCTTCCTTTATGTAGGACACTGCAGGCATGGTGTGCTTTTTGGAGAGGGTTTCAATAATACAGCACAGGAGTTCTTTAAAAGTCCTATTCCTTTGAGTTTAGATCAATGTGGAAGGAGGGGGTATAAGAACAAGGTGGCATACTTTAATGAGGGTCCAAAAGCCTGTGTGGGTGTGTGCATGTGGGTGTGTGTGTGTGTGTGTGTGTGTGTGTGTGTGTGTGTGTGTGTGTGTGTGTGTGTGTGTGTGTGTGTGTGTGTGTGTGTGTGTGTGTGTGTGTGTGTGTGTGTGTGTGTGTGTGTGTGTGTGTGTGTGTGTGCGTGTGTGCGCACACGCTCGGTGTGTATACAGTGCTCAGGTCCATTTCAATGAATTAGAATATTGTGTAAAAGTTCACAATCTTCCATAATTCAAATAGAGAAACTTTCATATATTCTCAGTTCATTGTGCATTATAGAGCCACCTCATCCCTTTTGAGGTCATGAACATCCAGGATGTTCCATCCTGGACTACAAAGTCACTCCTCCATGCAGCCTCTCCTCTCTCCACCAGGTTGATCATCTGTAGACCATCAGTGTTGGTCATCTGTAGTCTACTAGCTGTAGATGTTGGTGTGTTGATCATCTTTAGTCTACTAGCTGTAGATATACTGTATGTTGGTGTGTTGATCATCTTTAGTCTACTAGCTGTAGATGTTGGTGTGTTGATCATCTTTAGTCTACTAGCTGTAGATTCTACTGTATGTTGGTGTGTTGATCATCTGTAGTCTACTAGCTGTAGATTCTACTGTATGTTGGTGTGTTGATCATCTTTAGTCTACTAGCTGTAGATTCTACTGTATGTTGGTGTGTTGGTCATCTGTAGTCTACTAGCTGTAGATTCTATGCTGGTGTGTTGGTCATCGTTAGTCTACTAGCTGTAGATTCTATGTTGGTGTGTTGGTCATCTGTAGTCTAGCTGTAGATTCTATGTTGGTGTGTTGGTCATCTGTAGTCTACTAGCTGTAGATTCTATGTTGGTGTGTTGGTCATCTGTAGTCTACTAGCTGTAGATTCTATGTTGGTGTGTTGGTCATCTGTAGTCTACTAGCTGTAGATTCTATGTTGGTGTGTTGGTCATCTGTAGTCTACTAACTGTAGATTCTATGTTGGTGTGTTGGTCATCTGTAGTCTACTAGCTGTAGATTCTATGTTAGTGTGTTGGTCATCGTTAGTCTACTTAGTAGAGAATCTACAGCTAGTAGACTGTACTAGCTGTAGATTCTCTGTTGGTGTGTTGGTTATCTGTAGTCTACCAAGCTATAGATTCTTTATTTCTCGCATTGAAGATACATAATTTCCCTGGCTCAAAAGGAGGAGATAAAAACAACAAAACAAACATTGTTGTCAGTATTGGCTATTGGCTAATAAGTTATTTTAAAAATCGGTATCGGCCAAGAATTCCCATATCAGTGCACCCCATAGTTTTATTACTTACTTTATTGTTACCGGTAGGCTACTGTGATTGGTTGGTCGCCGGCGGGTTAAACACTGACTGGCTGGTTTAGTTGATGATGTAATGGTGATGCAATTAAGACATCTTCATAAGTATTATCATGGGTATTGTCTCCTGGAGATGTCGGGGATACTTGCCCTCTGCTTGCACACAAGTAGGCCACGCCCTACTTGTGTGCCATGCACAAGTTGGCACTCGGCAGAGTGCAGTTTCAGCTCCTATAACGGTGAACAGGTGCATGTTTTTGTTCGACGCTGATGGTGTAGGTGTTGCATCCTAAGATGAACCCTACGCATCAGCAGCTTTGTGTGCACGCTGAGGAGAAGGCTTACACACACACACACACACACACACACACACACACACACACACACACACACACACACACACACACACACACACACACACACACACACACACACACACACACAAAACACATAAAACTCTGTATGCCCCGCTAGCATCAGCAGAACTGCCTTATAGGCTATATATGAGTGATCTCCAACAGGAAAACATCACTTTATAGGCCTGGATATCCCACAGTTTTTATCCCCTGGTAGATATAGTCCAGTAGTAATAGGGTTACACCCGGAACAAATTAGTAACAAGCTGAAAATTTCAGGATATGTTCAGAATACCTTTAGGAATGACATACTAAAAGTCCCCGTGAATCCCCCTTGTGCTCTCTGAGATATTCAAGATGGCGTACAACTTGCCTATTAGATATAATGGCCCTAAAAATTTTAAACTGAGAGATATTTCTACGAAAATTCACAGGTTGATCAATTATATAAATACAAGCATTTTTTGTATTGGAACTTTCCATGAAATCCAATATGGCTGCCCAATATGGCGACCACAATATTAGTGTATTGGCTATTAGATATAATGGGGGTGAATAGGGCAAAAAATTAAACTGAGAGATATTTCTACAAAAATTCACAGGTTGATCAAGTATATAAATACAAACATTTTTTGTATTGGAACTTTCCATGAAATCCAATATGGCCGTCCAATATGGCGACCAGAATATTAGTGTACCTGTACTATAGTATTAGTGTGCTAATATTAAGAATGCCATATTGGGCGGACATATTGGATTTCATAGAAAGTTGCAATACAAAAAATGTTTGTATTCATATAATTGATCAACCTATGAGTTTTCGTAGAAATATCTCTCAGTTTAAAATTTTGCCTTTTTCACCCCCGATTAGGGCCATCTAATAGGCAAGTTGTACGCCATCTTGAATATCTCAGAGAGCACAAGGGGGATTCACGGGGACTTTTAGTATGTCATTCCTAAAGGTATTCTGAACATATCCTGAAATTTTCAGCTTGTTACTAATTTGTTTCCGGGTTTGACTACATTTTGAGCTAATGCTCTTGGACTACTGGTAGATATAGCCCAGAAGACCGAAGTTAAAGGGACATTTCACTGTAAAAAAAAAAAAAAAAAAAAAAGTTAATGACATTTAGAATATTTCCCTGGTGGTCTTTATATGTGTAATGTCTGATTTTACATATTTTAGATAAGGGGTGGGCAATTATTTTTCCCAAGGGGCCAAATTAGATACATAAAATGGTTTGTTTTCATTTTTATGCTCTCAAAGAGTTATATCTGGTTAACCAACTTTCCATATTTAACTGGAACTCTTTCAAGGACCACTAGTGGTCCTGGTTGAAAACCACAGTACCCTTTCAAGGGCCGGTCAGAGCCAAAGGGCCCCCAGGTATGTTTTAGATGTTAGCGGTGAGCCCAGTGTCTCTGATGTCATGGAAACTACTTCCTGGACTGGAATTCCCAGTTATTTGGTGCACTACTCCTCCTTGTAGCTAGGGGGAGAGGCTTTCTTACTGAGACAGCATGTAGTCCAGGAAATAGTGTCATGACATCAGAGACGCTGCTAACATCTAAAATATATACAGTAAAACTACATACGGCAGGCATAAAGATCACCAGGAAAGTGCTGTAAATCTTATAAATGTCAGTAATATTTTCTTGCAGAAACAGTGATTTGAGCCTTTTCTCTGTGTTATGCCAGAGGGTCACCAAAACTGCATCTGTGGATCCGGATCTTCAAATACCGGTAATAAAAGCCAACAGGAAGTTGACATTTTTATTAAAATTAAAATCACATGAGTTATGGCGATGCTCTATGTAGCAGCAGAACGAATGAAATGAGAAAGAATGCATTGCACAATTGTACATACTGTTGTATTGTTAAAGTACTAAAGTACTTTACTATGCAGATTTATCTTAGGCTGCCCATTCACCACTCACCACTGCACTATGTATGAACATCTTCAGTTGACTTCTCTCACTACAAGAAGACAGTGTCACTGGTATCAGTTCCTTTTTAAATGTATACATTTTAATTATCCTCAATATCTTACACAATTTCTAGAACCACTCATTACCACATATCAACTTAGGCATTCTATCCAACCTTATTTCTCTGTTCCTATAGTCTCTAACTCATTGGGTAAGAATGCATTCATGTTCAAAGCCCCTTCTGACTGGAACAATTTACCAACCAATATTCGTACCATATCATCTTTCCATATATTCAAAAGTACACTGTCTTCTTATGTTACATCTCCTTGTACATGTCGATAACAATCCTATTGATTTATACTGCTTACCACATTTTTCTTTTATACTTACCTATATACTCACCATTGTATACTATTTCTATTACATGCCTACCTACATGCAGCTATATACTCACCTATATGTACTCACCTATATGTACTTGCCTACATCAGTTTATCAACTATATAACTAACTATATATTTACCCAATACCCATGGATGTACATTGACTGCATGTATGTGTGTATGGGTGCATGTAGGCGCGCATGTGTTTATGCAGGTGTGGGTGCATGCATGCGTGGATCCATGCATGCGTGTGTGTGCATGTGTGCACATGTGTGTGCATTTATGCGTGTGTATACATGTATATACAATATCATTATTAACGCTTATTACCTATTATTACATGCTCTATTCATGTGAATGCTGACCTATTGCCATTAATATACAGATATGCCTGTTGTAATACCATGTAATGCCGTGTAATACCCTGTTTTGTTTTGTGTTTTGTGTTTTTGTGTTTTATGTTTAGTCTTGCCTTTGTTTTTTTGGTCTGTAGGCTATATAGCATAAAGAAAATATAAAACACTGAGTAGGCCTATACGTTACAAAAACTGTCTGAATAATGGATGTAAATGAATAATTCCTTTTCTTTCTTCTTCTAGGCCATGTGCTGAAGGCTTAGAAAATGAATTCCGTTCCCATGTCAGGGGACTACAAATGCAATGCATTTTTGCATAGACCATACCCTTCTGAACATTGGGTTAAAAGTTCTACTCATAATATCCTGCAGTATTTTGTCAGGAGCCAGATATGTACAACAAGTCTGTAACTAAAAAACGAAAATTGTATGTTGCTCTTTTTGCTTGTAAAATGTGATCTATTGATTTTGGCAACCCCAAATCTTTCCCAAATGTCATAAATACATATACCTAACATCTAAAACAATTATTGGTGCTATAGTTTACTCATATGTGAATTTAGATCATGAAATATAGCAAATTTGTTAAAAAAAAACGCTTCACCTTAAGTGATTGTCATCCAGCACAATGTAACATGCACATAGTAAATTTAGCCAAAAACTTATGTTTCATACATAAAAATGTTCTCAACCTACTGTGTAATGAAATGCATTAAAGAACATCAACACATCCTACCCCAAAATGGATGATAATCTATGAAAATGTTACCACGCCCCTAAATTGGAATATGGCAAAAATGCACATGACTACAATGAATGCACTGAAAGTCAGAATTATTGCAGCAAATGGTATGAAACATTTATTAAAGTGTCACAGCATCTGTCATTGTGTGTGTGTGTGTGTGTGTGTGTGTGTGTGTGTGTGTGTGTGTGTGTGTGTGTGTGTGTGTGTGTGTGTGTGTGTGTGTGTGTGTGTGTGTGTGTGTTTGGTGGTGCAGACAGTGTTTCGGCTCGAGAAAGTTGATCCTTCGTCCGTTTGCCTCCCATAGTAATATATTTGTCCACTTTTTTACAAAGTATGCAGATGGCTGGAAGCACAGGGCCAGCAGAGCGGACGGGAAGACCCGTCCGAGACCGAAGTTTTTTTCGGGGGGTTTCAGAAGTGGTTACGTCGGGGTGCTGCTCTCGGGCGGACCAGCGACTGCTTCTGGCTCTTCTCTCTCCTCCGTCTGTGCACAGCGTTTCTCGGCCAAACCCAATCGTCTTTTGCAAATAAAACGACGGTAACACATTGCGTGAAAACCAGCATCCTCGGGAACATTATTAAACTCCACGTCCACGCAGTGTTTAAAAGTTTCGGCGATAGCTTTACTTTCGCCGTCCAGACAAAGCCATTGTTTGACGACGGACCTGTAAGTGTCCCACCTTGTTTTAGTAAAATCCTCAACGTCCTCATTCTGTATGGTCAAAAAGTGCATATAGCATCGTTTTGAGTCGCTTGACTGCTTTTTACGTACTTTTCTTCTTTGTTTTGGTTTGTTTTGCTCTGTTTCGCTACTCGAACTGCTCGTCGCCATGTTTCTAAACTTATTATGGCCCAGAGAATAAACCTAGTCCCCTATTGGTCCCCGTGACCAAAACCGCAGCACTCCCCTCGCAGAGATTACTCCGCGCTGAGTGCGCCTTGAAAAAAACAGTGCCGTCTTTGACGACCGATTATAAAAATACTGCAGGATAAAACGAGTAGAACTTTTTTATCTGCACTTTCTACCTATAGATCTATTTTATGAGGTGAAAATTATTTAGTCCGCCTGCCGTGGAAATGGGATTAAACGAAAATCCATATCACAATATGGTCTACATTCTACTGTAATGTATTCCACCTTACACCAACTGTCTTTTCTCAAAAGAGTGACATCTGTTGAGATAATTATGGCACACATAATAATTATAACACAGTATCAAAGTTTTATTACTTGCATCAGTGAGCAGAGCGGGTGCAAGTTAAGCGATTGGTGTGTGTTCGGCGGTCCCTTGGAGTACTCTGATTGGTCGGCTTAGATGGTGACATAATGGTGATGTAAGTACGAAACCTTAATAACTAATGTCATGAGTATTGGCTCGCTCTGCTTACACGAGTAGGCCATCGCCGGCTACTTGTGTGCAACGCTCAAGTTTGCACTCTACTGAGTGCTGATCTAGTGTTATTAGTGGGGTTGCTTGAAGGGGAACCCCACTATTGTTATTGTGATGAGTTTTTTCTGTAACATTTTTTCTCTTTTTTCACCTTGTGATGACAATAGCCTATACGTTGTATAATCGAAATGATTTGATTGGCTGAGCGAGGAAGGTGATGTATGATGATGTAAAACTTTATTTTACTACGTCACCATGTTTTCTCTGTACCATATAAATCCATGTATGATGGATGTCACCCACATGGTGAGTTTATGATCACTGATGTTGTAATGTTGAGATACATCATACTCACGTTCTTTGCTCAGCCAATCGAATCATTTCGATGTTACATCCAGGAAATAATGGTAACCATTACAATATCATCGGGCAACCCCACTTTGCAATTGCATAATTCTATTTCTAGTTTTTACATACGGCCTAGCCTAGTTCATGTTTGACAAAGCTGCTGTCAGAGACTACAGTTCATTATTTCCTGCTATGGATATAGGCCAAATAACAGAACCTTATAGCCATTATGCCTCTCCTCAGACACTCTCTTCTACAGTATATGGCCCCTGTTCTATTAATTAAATGTTTTCCTTATTGGGCAAAGGGTGATGCAAATGAATGGGCTGCATGAATACATTCCCCTTGATTTAATAGACAATATATATTCTTTATTCATTGGATAGGCTGTGTCTCGCCATACACACATGCATAATTGCTATTCCTCATGCAGCATAATATCGGAGAGTAAATTGTAAATTCAGTTAGGGCCTTACACAATGAATCCACACTTTTTCTTTGATAGCCTTCCGTATCTTGTTTAATTTTCTGTCCTAGGAATTGTAGGTCTACTAATGAATCATGGGTATAGGGAGGAGTGGTGTGGTGCTTGTAATGGTGAAGAAATTGGGAGACTGATAGACCATATTGTGATATGGATTTTCGTTTAATCCCATTTCCACGGCAGGCGGACTAAATAATTTTCACCTCATAAAATAGATCTATAGGTAGAAAGTGCAGATAAAAAGTTCTACTCGTTTATCCTGCAGTATTTTTATAATCGGTCGTCAAAGATGGCACTGTTTTTTTCAAGGCGCACTCAGCGCGGAGTAATCTCTGCGAGGGGAGTGCTGCGGTTTTGGTCACGGGGACCAATAGGGGACTAGGTTTATTCTCTGGGCCATAATAAGTTTAGAAACATGGCGACGAGCAGTTCGAGTAGCGAAACAGAGCAAAACAAACCAAAACAAAGAAGAAAAGTACGTAAAAAGCAGTCAAGCGACTCAAAACGATGCTATATGCACTTTTTGACCGTACAGAATGAGGACGTTGAGGATTTTACTAAAACAAGGTGGGACACTTACAGGTCCGTCGTCAAACAATGGCTTTGTCTGGACGGTGAAAGTAAAGCTATCGCCGAAACTTTTAAACACTGCGTGGACGTGGAGTTTAATAATGTTCCCGAGGATGCTGGTTTTCACGCAATGTGTTACCGTCGTTTTATTTGCAAAAGACGATTGGGTTTGGCCGAGAAACGCTGTGCACAGACGGAGGAGAGAGAAGAGCCAGAAGCAGTCGCTGGTCCGCCCGAGAGCAGCACCCCCGACGTAACCACTTCTGAAACCCCCCGAAAAAAACTTCGGTCTCGGACGGGTCTTCCCGTCCGCTCTGCTGGCCCTGTGCTTCCAGCCATCTGCATACTTTGTAAAAAAGTGGACAAATATATTACTATGGGAGGCAAACGGACGAAGGATCAACTTTCTTGAGCAGAAACACTGTCTGCAGGTAAGCCCCCTCCCCCTCTCTCTCTCTCTCTCTCTCTCTCACACACACACACACACACACACACACGCACACACGCACACACACGCGCGCGCATTATGAGACAAAATAATAACAATAAGTTTTAGGTAGGAATGCTGGGAGGTCACACCTTTCAGCTTGCCATCAAGACGCCTTTGTTCACTGTTATTTACAGCCCTCCACCAAACACACACACACACACACACACACACACACACACACACACACACACACACACACACACACACACACACACACACACACACACACAAATGACAGATGCTGTGACACTTTAATAAATGTTTCATACCATTTGCTGCAATAATTCTGACTTTCAGTGCATTCATTTGTAGTCATGTGCATTTTTGCCATATTCCAATTTAGGGGCGTGGTAACATTTTCATAGATTATCATCCATTTTGGGGTAGGATGTGTTGATGTTCTTTAATGCATTTCATTACACAGTAGGTTGAGAACATTTTTATGTATGAAACATAAGTTTTTGGCTAAATTTACTATGTGCATGTTACATTGTGCTGGATGACAATCACTTAAGGTGAAGCGTTTTTTTTTTTTTACAAATTTGCTATATTTCATGATCTAAATTCACATATGAGTAAACTATAGCACCAATAATTGTTTTAGATGTTAGGTATATGTATTTATGACATTTGGGAAAGATTTTGGGTTGCCAAAATCAATAGATGACATTTTACAAGCAAAAAGAGCAACATACGATTTTCGTTTTTTAGTTACAGACTTGTTGTACATATCTGGCTCCTGACAAAATACTGCAGGATATTATGAGTAGAACTTTTAACCCAATGTTCAGAAGGGTATGGTCTATGCAAAAATGCATTGTATTTGTAGTCCCCCTGACATGGGAACGGAATTCATTTTCTAAGCCTTAATCTGGAATCAGCACACGGCCTATTCTACGGTTTTTGCTCCGAATGTAGACACTTTTATTTCATTTGCGTATTTGATATACCGTACTATTGTCATTTATCTTTTTTCCTTTAGTATATTTTAGCCTTTATAAAAAGGTGGGCTAAATAAGCTTCATGCTTCAGCCCATATAGCCTATAGCTTTTCGGTTACTCACCATTGTGACTAAGTGATGTGAATTTGTTTAACAATTATTTTCTTGTGCTTTTTTCACACACACACACACACACGCACACACACACACACACACACACACACACACACACACACACACACACACACACACACACACACACACACACACACACACACACACACACACACACACACACACACACACACTATACAGTAGTAGGCATATATGCAGCATTTTCTTTGGCTGTACTGACACCTAGTGGTTCCAGAAGGGAGCTGCGCTGCCACTATATAACAATATAATTTCTGCTGCACACTTAAAGGGATATTCCACTTTCAAAAAAACTTTTGGTCATTGTATGGTCTACTCAGTCTCATGTGAACACACCGGACAGTTTATAAGTTACTCTATTCAGTATTTAGATATTTGATGTTCATTTTAGCGTTTCCACCTCCTTCCTATACAAATCCACTATAACTTCATTTTAACCATGACACACTATTCAAAAACAACAATCTGATTACTGTTATTGTCTTCCGATTACGTGAGAGGACCATGGAATTTCATTTACAGTTTTCAATTTATTTATTACAATTTATTTTTAAAATATTGTTTTGGAAAATGTAGCACATTTGGGTATGCCCACCCTGATTACAAAACAATATTTTAAAAATAAATGAAAACTGTGAATGGAATTCCACGGCCCTCTCATGTATTAGGAGGACAATATTATTTACCAGAACAAAGATTGGTTGTTTTTGAATAATCTGTTATGGTTAAAATGGAGTTTTAAACTATAATAGGTTTGTACCTATAGGAAGGAGGTGGATACGCTAAAATGAACATCAAATATCTAAATACTGAATAGAGTAAATTATAAAAAGTCTGGAGCGTTCACATGAGACTGAGTAGACCATAAAATGACCAAAAGTGTTTTTGAAAGTGGAATATCCCTTTAATGTACTGTAGCTCTGTAGGCTATATTTTTGTCATGAGTGGCATGGGATGGGATGGGATTGGGCTACAGAAATACCCTGTGGTAGGCTACACACAAGTGAATGAAGTGAGCCCAAAGGACGACGTTCAGTCTATAGTGTGCCCAAGGGGTAACTCTGTCTATACTCAGAGCTGACTTTTATTTGGGACGAGAATTCCTGTTACCAGCTCTGCTGCATCACATACCCACCATGTTGACAACAACAGTGGACTTTCTTACTGCGGCGGACACAGAAATAGAACGTCATCATAAAACAGCATATCACATGAATAGGACCACCTGCTCAGTATCTAGGTAGATTTGGAGTCATACGTTATCTGTAACACTGACTCTACTTGGCACGCAAAGGATCCTCTTATAGTGAACCCCATGCAGCCATCCTGCTCCCCAGACAGACTCCACATCGAGAAACAGCGGATTTATTTATTATCATACCAGTGGATTGACACCACGACTTCAAATCGGGAGATCTTATTATGACCGCAGGCCGCCATCTGAAAATACGTTGTGCCAATTTTGCCAAAGCCTTCCCTCATAAGAGAATAAGAGAACACTTAAAGGGGGAATAACATATGAAATTAAACTATTTTATATCTTTTTTTTTTTTTTCGTTTTTTTTTTTGTTTTTTTTTTTTTTCTTTTTTGCGTTTTTGGTGCTCCCATGTGTGTTTTATATCCCCACAATAACCAAGCCTGAACACCCAGTCTGTCATATCATATAGGAGCTTTAATGGAAATTGCTCTCAGGAACAAGTTGTTTGATTTTGGCCTCATAATGATGCCATCATCGCACCTTACTTTGTATAATTCCTCCTCTCCTTCAGTCTTCACTTTCAAATTTGCATTTCCAGTTTGTTCAATGTCTACCATTGTTGATTCTAAGCTGGAATGGAAAGGATACAAGCCTGGTTTTATGACTCAATGGAAACAAGGCTGGTTTTATCTAGCATCACTATTATAATGACTCAATGGAAACAGGCCTGTTTTTTTTTTATCTAGCATCACTATCATAATGACTCAATTGAAACAAGTCTGGTGTTATCTAGCATCACTATTATAATGACTAAATGGAAACAAGCCTGTTTTTTTCTAGCATCACTATTATAATGATTCAATGGAAACATTAGTATTATCATGACTCAAATATTAAATAATGTGTATCAGTATCTGCAGCTAAACTGCATAAAGTCTGCATAAGGTCCATACAGAAATAACTAACTGGTTGGAGTGAGTCTTAAACCTTAGAAATAAGCTTGAGGGACGTATGTGTTATCCAGCATTAAAAAACTAATTTAAGAATGCATGTTATTTGTGCTTTAATTTTTAAAGGACTACTTCATCACTTTTAAATGGATCTTCATATAATAGGTCCTCACTATTGTACATGATAAAATACCACTATTTTTCTCTGTGCCTCACAGGAGTGCTGTGGGCAGTTCAGAAACCGTCCTCCAATGATATTGGGTGCAATTCTCAATCGCTCTGGTGTAGCAGGTATGGTGTAAGTCTTCTCATTGGCTGCATGGCAGCAAATCAGGTCTGGGGTAGAACGAAAGCCTATACCACCAGCCCTGGGCCTGAGCTTACCAAATAATAATTAGAATAATTAAAACCTGCAAGTCAAAAGGTCCAGAAATCACCTGACCCCCCAATTAAAATGTTACTGTACTCCCCGGCTTTGTTCATCATGAGTTGAAGCTCTTCATGACTGGTTTTAATTATTATGGATAATTATTTGGTAGGCCCAGACCCAGGCCTGGTGGTATAGGCTTTCGGGCCTACCTCAAGGCCCCAGACCTGATTCGCTGCCATGCAGCCAATGAGCACGGCCCCAAACCTGATTTGCTGCCATGCAGCCAATGAGAGGACTTACACCATACCTGGCTACACCACAGCAATTGGGAATTGCAGCCATTATCATTCGCCAGATTTTTTTTCTTCTCTGCCATTTTTGCATTGCAACTTTTCAGGAATAGAAAAGCTGCAATTAGGTTGGATTCTCCATCGATGGTGTCATTGGAGGACGTTTTTTGAAAAAAAAAAAAAAAAAAACGTAAAAATTTTATCATGTACGTACATTAGTGAGGACCTAATATATGAAGACACATTGACAAGTGGTGAAGTTGTCCTTTCTGCTAGTCTCTCCAACTTCATATGTGACCCAAGTCTGTGGATCATTTTCATTATTCATTACTGTTTGTGGCTTTCACTTTTATTTATTTTTTATTGTAGAATCACAGCAGGTTAACAGGAAGTGGGCAGAAAGGTTAGGTGGTGACACATAGTAAAGGCCATCGGGATCAGGATTCGAACTGGCAGCACACAGCCAGACCGGATTAACAGCCAATGTGGCTGAACCACTGAGCCACAACCAAGCCCTTCAAGTCTATGGACTTTGGAGATGGATTGTCATCCATCTACTGGAAACAGGGTTATGGTGCTCACCCCATTCAGCTGGGAGGGGCCCACACAAGGACCCCCTGGCTTTTGTGTTTTTTTTTTTCCAAGGGGTTTCCCTGTGGTTTTCCTAGGCTGGGAGGGGGGTGGGGGTCCTCTGGTCCGGTCTGTGTTGTGACTGCAGTAAGTGTGACCCATGGTGACCTTTATCAAGCACAGCCTCGCACTATTCCAGTATTTCCATCAGCCCAGTGGCGGGTTGGGGTGAAAGCTGCCCTGAAATAGCAGCTCCGTATCCATGCAGCTCCAGGCAGCATGTGGGCCGTGCACACATGCACCATCAGAGGGGGATTTTGGCAGTGTTGCCAACACCCAAAATCCAAAATGCACTAATGGCACTTCCAAAATGCACTAGAATGCGCTAGAGCAGTGGTTTTGCTGCAGCTGTTTCCCTGGAGACAGACACTTGCTTCGTCCTGCAGACGTTCCAGAACTTTGTTGTTCTGTCGATGAAGTACTGTTGGTTTAGTGGCGCCACAATTCTAGTTAGTATTGTGTAGTGAGTCAAATCACTGTAATTTTAAATCTTTGAAATTATGGTTGTTTTTTTTCCATGCCATCATGTTTGGTGGTGTAGTCAGGGCACTTAGGGGGGCATTGCTGCCCATGCCCATACATGCCTAGAGCCAGCCCTGAGTTGTGCGAGTTCTCGACACGTCACAGTGTGACGCACTGGGTCTTGTGAGCTTGTAGATCTGTAGATTTGTCCAAGCTTTCCTCTCAGGGGCTATAGTTAGTCCCTACCCCTCTCTAACCCTCTCTCTTGCACGTCCCTGTATGGCAACCAGCCCCCGCACGCAGCCAGCGTTGCATGGCGGTAATTACTGCAACACATCGCTATATTTACACACCCTGGAAGAGTGCGGGAGCGTGGAAAGATCAAGTTTCTGTTATCTTTTTTTCTTTTTTTCATTCCCGGCTCTGACACACAGAGAAGAAGAGCAACGCAAAGACCGCAAACTCTATGTCGAGTTTGATGCCGAGAAGAAGCTATAAAATATGATACTGTACAAATGTTTCAATGACAATAATAAAAACCTGATATGTATATTTATTTATTTGGGTGTATTATCTTCCCCCCGGCTTGAAATTTAAAACTCCCTAAACCAGCATGCACGTGCCTAGAGAGTTACTGTATGTACTGTATGTATGTAATGTTGGAAGTACTATAGTATTACTATAGTATTATTATAGACATTGTAAAGTCTACAAAAACATTCATGCTGAAAGAACATATTGAAAGAGTTGGGCTGCATTCTCACAATTTCCCCCCGAAAATAGCAAGTGTTCGCGACTCAGCAGCGCGCCACAGAGTGGAGCGCTATGAGTCGTGAACACCTGCTATTTTTCAATGAAAGTTAAAACACCAAAAGTAGAGTACAGTTTAAAACAAAACCAAGACATAAGTGCACGTAAAGCGGTTCCACAATATGAAAAACAAACAAACAAACAAAACTATGCTACAAGGAAAAGGCCTGTATTCAAAGTATGAGCACAGTAGTACACAGATACTGGCATTAAAATATACTAAAGAGCAAAGGTATTTTTGCCACTCACATTAGAAACGTGTCTCATGACAATTCAAGTATGCAACTAGAAAAAGTGCACTTCTGCTGTCGCGCTATAGGCCAATGTCAAAAAGGGTTCCTTTCTTTCGTATACCTTTAATGACAACTGGGTGGATTGAGGCTTTCCCCCACAGAAAATGGTTGGTGGCACTACGACTGGCCGATGCAAAAAGGGTGTGGTTATAATTGTTCGCGGGATTTTGGGACAGAATCTAGAGGAGCAGTTTGGACTATTGTGTTTTACAAAGATTAGCCTCCTGGTGGCGCTATAACTAGAAAAGTGCAAACTTTGGTGACAATTATTTGTATTGAAAGAGTGAAAATGAGATGTAGTAGAGTAGTAGTATAATAGTAAAATATTATATAATAGTAAAATACCGTCAAATTTACTGAAGTACAGTTGCTTTCCAGCACTGGTGATTTTAATTTATTTTAGTTGGATTGTAATAATTCAGTGTTTTTTAATGGCACCAGTCTTTCTAATAAACCAAATAAACAAAACATGCGAGTGGCCAACAGCGTAGGCGACGACTCATGGGTTATTTGCAGAGAGTGTGTGTCTGTCCTTGCGTCACACACACACAACCCTTTCCAATCCATCTAAATATAAGGATGTCCGTAACATGAGTTGGCTCTCTCTCCCTGCAGGGAAGAGAACGGATCACCCAGAACGGCTGCTGACCAATGCAGTCACTTCCAACACATTGACAGAGCAACATGCGGCCTCGTATGGGGGGAGGTAACAAGAAAGGCTCGGCCCAAATAATACTGAGTATGACAGCGTCACGCTGTCACAACCTCAGTTCACTTTGTGTTTCACTATGTGAATGATTTTTCTGAGAGTGTACAAATGGAACCAAATGGACTGGAGTTTTAACACAGTCCAGTACTATGGCCTTTCTCTTGACCAAGTCTGTACCGTGGCCCTGCTCTGGTCCAAAAGAGCTGCCCAGCTGTCTGAACTAACCTCACAGATAAATCTACAGAGGGAGGGAGAGCCCTTTTCATTTTCAGGATGGAGGATGGAGAGGGTCTGAAAGTGGATTTGAGGAAAACAACACAGCGTGTCGCTGGTACAGCAGTATGTTTGCAGGAGTCACAGATGACAGGAGTGTGAAATCTGTCCCAGAATATCACCTGATTTCAATCAACACATTCTGTCCACTAAAGATGCATCGACATCCCTGGATGAATGTCATGTCACTGGAGTCACTTATGCAATTTTCAGGACATTTTCACCATTTGAAATTAGCTTATTCTGGACCAGATCTGACAAGTTATGATTGATTTATGTTAATCTGGTCTCAATCTGAGTATCTACAATTCATCCAGGGATGTCCGTCTTTCGTGGACAGGATTTGTTTTGGTTTAAATCGGGCTAGTCTGGGCCAGTTTTAAAGAGAATTGCACACCAAAACACTTTGGGAATCAACCTTGATTCCTGTGACATGATACATAATGCCTTGATTTTTGTCACAGATGCCCCCTTTTCTACATTTCACCATTAGGTTCCCCTCCCTCCAATGCAAACTGCATTGGATGGAGGGGAACCTCATGGTGAGGTTCTCTTTATTCTTTTTTAGCAGCTCCAAACTTAGTGACCTAATAGTTGGCTTTCTGTAATCTCATTTCCTGCTATAGACGTTAAATAAAAAATAAAAATCTGATAGTATAGTAAGATCTGATAGTAAGTATCCCCCCCCCCATGGTGCCACTAAACTGTATTTCAACATTCACTTCAGAGGGGTCACATTGCATACTGTCATATGCAATATCATTTGCTATATTTGATTTGAAATCCTAAATTATTTTTGGAATATCGAGATATTAATATTTTTCTAGCTCCACACAGGCAACACTTCTGTCCCTTAAATGAAGAGTCTGGATCTGGTCACCCTATATGGTTATAATGTGGTAATATATACATGTATCTGAAGTAGGGCATTTAACCAAACATGTTTTTGGTAGTCGAATCAATTACAAATATTGATAGCCGAATAATTTTTTACTAGTCTATAGTGATATAGACTAGTAAAAAAAATATATATATATATATATATATATATATATATATATATATATATATATATATATTATATATATATATATATATATATATATATATATATATTTGTTTTTTAGAAAATAAAAGTGTGATTCGTGACTTCTCATTGAAACACTGCATGCCTGTAACTCCTACTGTAACTCAGTTTCAGTACGACATGAAAAACAATCAATCAACCAACAATCACTACCAACACCACAGCACACATCCACAATGTAGAAAATATATATTCAAAGATATTATTAGCGAATAACGAATAATGAATTAATAGTCGAGGTTTTGCTAGTCAAATATTTAGTTAATGCGCTAATGTGAAGTCGATCGTCAATTCCACGTCTGAAAACGCTATGTTATGTGCAAATATTTTTTTTCACAGCCGCTGTGTTAATAGTAGCGGCCAAACTACTACTACTACTTGTTTTGTCGCAATTGTTTTTCCAGGATAGATTTTTTTTTACAGTACATAATGCATCACTACAGTAATGCGTCCACAGGAGGCAGAAGGACTATATTAGGTCAATGCATCCAAAACATTGCATTTTTTAAACAGAGAAAGGATACCGGTAAATAGAGAGTGAACGGCTACACAACCGTCATTCCGATTCTGAATTTTATTCATCATCTCCAACACTTTTTTTATACTTTTCTTTTTTCTGAGGTTATCGTCAACACCAGTTAAATGAATCAATACCAATCGATCAGGAGAGAGAGAGAGAGAGAGAGAGAGAGAGAGAGAGAGAGAGAGAGAGAGAGAGAGAGAGAGAGAGAGAGAGAGAGAGAATAAACAGTTTATCGCCAGAGGTGGTCTCAGTTCTAGGATTCAGAGCATTTTTCAAAGTGCATTTGATTTCCGCGATGCTTCGATGACAGACATGAATTCAAACATACATTGTGATGAAACTAGATAATAATAATAATTAAACCCAAGATATTATACCACCAAAAGAATAAGACTAAAGATAAGGTATGGTCAGAGAACAATCCATACCTTTGTTGTTGTTATGAGAGAATAAAAAGGGGGTACAAAACTATCAGATGGCACATAGTGGAAGGGTGTCTGTGACTCTGTGCCAGTGTGAATGACAATAGCAGTACCAGAGGATCATGATTCATGATTTGAGCTACCATTTAGTTTGTCCAGGATCATTTGGACAGCATGGGATAAGCTAGATTCTCAAGAAACTCAAACGATTATTATTATTATCATTACAATTGTCTTTTTCCATTTACGTCACCAATAGTAAAAAAAAAAAAAAAAGTAAACAGCTAAAACGTTGCCTAGAACACCTTTAACACTGTGTGTCTTTCACTGGTTATGACACAATAACAAGGGAGTTGTTCTGTTAAGTTCTAGTTAACGTTTGCTTTCTTGGTGAGCAAAACATTTGGGGAAAAAAGAGGCCTTGGATTTGGCCAATATTTTGTTAATTGGTGCCCCCCCCCCCCCCCCCCCCCCCCCCAAAAAAAAAAAAAATAATAATAATAATAAAAAAAAATATATATATATATATATATATATATATATATATATAATATATATATATATATATATATATATATATATATATATATATATATAATCCTTGTAAACCTTTGCAACATTTCTTTATTGAAAAAAAAAAGGATATTACTGGCACCAATTCTGATACCAAACGATTAGATTTACAGACAGGCAGCGTGTGTGTGTGTATGAATATCTGGGAACACACTTATCATTCGCACTCTGATCCTAGTCCTATAGACACTGCAGGCTGACCAGTCCGGCCCGGTCGGGTCCAGTCCGGTCGTTGATCCGAGAGAACGGAACCCACGACCGGAATTGCTGCCCAGACAGCCCACTTTCATAAAGTGTACAAGCAACCCCCCCCCCCCCCCCCCCCCCCCCCCCCCCACACACACACACACACACAAAAAGCCACAGCTTCACGTTTTAGTATAGCCTTCCACCTCCTCCTTCTCCTCACAAGAACAAAACACAAACAGTCCTGATCCAAGCTGGCCTAACAGCTTTATAACAGGCTACACAAAATGCAACCTTTTAGTAATTATGGCTCATAATCGAACACAGTGGATTAAGAAGGGGTTCGCCGCAACAAGACGAGTCTCAAACGTCAGTGGAATAATGGAAAAGAATAATGCTACGTTCGTTGGCTTTGAAAAATGGCGGAGCGGTCATGCGGCGAAGAAAACAAACAAGCAAACTGGAGTGTTTGTTTTTCTTAGTCTGACAATCAAACTGGTTTTCTCTTTTTTCCATGGATAAACTTGCGTTGTGCACGCCCGGCAAAGTCATGCAGGCGATCGGGCCGATCATCAGCGATAAGATAAAACTCACATCTCTGATGCACACGGAGCTGGCCTGTCGCACATAATACATACATAAGTACATAGAGACAGGCACTGCCAGATAACGCAAGGCAGGGGTCTTCAACATTTTCTAGTGTTGGGCAGTAACTAGTTACTAGTAATATATTACTGTAATATTATTACATTTCCCTGTCACATGTAAAGTAAGGGGTTACTCTGCCAAAACAGTAATAAGTAACTAGTTACTTGTAAAAAAAAAAAAAAAAAAAAAAAAGAATATATTGCTTATTACTTTTTTATTTTTTGTTTTGTTATGTGTTGGCTTGTAATCATTTTATTTGAATGGTTGATTGAGATTGCTGCTATATACGTGACTCTTCTTCTTATTGAAAATAATTGGAGTCAGTCCTAAGAGTAATGTAATTATACTTTTCTAAGGAGTAATAAGCAACACATTACTCTCCAAAGTAATATTGCCCGACACTGCAATGGACCCCTCAAGCAGAGCAAGACCACATCCCTACTACACAGTTTATGAAATTGTGTTGCATATTTAACCTTTTTAACCCTTTAAATGTACTTAAACCATTTTGACGTGACAATAGATTTGACAAAACGTTTGCTCTTGAAAAAATAGCAGCCGTGAACGCCTGCTATTTTGTCATTAAAATAAAACAATAAAACAAAAAGCATTCCGATACAGAATTACTTAAACCCCCCATTAGCCGAACGTTTGACTCTGTATTGGTCTGCTCTTCCCCATTCTAGGACAAAAATAGCCGATCTACAAGCTCACACGTACATCTGCTATTTTCGACCGACCGCCCTGTTGAAGACCCCTGCCGTGAGGAAAAAAAGAAAAAGAGAGTCTCTCCCCCTTTTGACCGGGGGGAAAAACTGAAGGAAAAATGTATATATATTAAAACCCCTCAAAATGCATTAAAACCAAGAGTTAAGAGTTTTGAATAGCAGATAGAAACCTATAGCATCACATTGTCTGTAATAAATCTATCGACCGCAGATAGAAAGGAGGTCTTTCTATTTCTATGTAGTGTTGTTTTTTTACGCACCAGGAGGAAGCAGGTTGATTTATTGCTGTGTTCTGTCCCAAAACAGAACGTAGGAGGGTTTTTTTTAATCGATGGGAATGGCGGGTTGATATCTGAGGGCTGCAACCATCCATTAGCTTCTAAGACAATGACGATCGATTACCTTTGATTCATTGAATAATGGACAATCACTTTTTAGTTTGTTAGGTATGTCTATCGACTAGGGCTGTTGAATGATTAAAACTTTGATTAATCACAGCTTCAACATCAATTTAATCAGGATTAATCACCATTGTATTTGGAACTATGTCCAAACTATACCATGGTTGTTTTTAACAGGATTGATTTGAACATTTAAAAAAAGCCCCCAATGCTTCCCTCGAAGCATCCCTCGAGCTATACTCTATGTGCTCTGGTTACAGAAAAGAGACACACAAAAAGCATGCTCAAAATTGCTCAGTGGGTTGAGTCAGTGTGCACATGAGTTAATTGTTTTAACATTAGATATC
This sequence comes from Benthosema pterotum, assembly GCA_039105355.1. NCBI lineage: Eukaryota > Metazoa > Chordata > Actinopteri > Myctophiformes > Myctophidae > Benthosema > Benthosema pterotum. Next base: position 32,421,092 of record CM076976.1, read on the forward strand.
AGTTTAATACACAACACAATTAATTAATGCCATCAACTTGGTATTCAACAGCCCCAATATCAACGTAATAACAATTAATCTGGACATCAATGAGTTGTTTAATTATTTACTCCCTTTGACAGTTGCAACCCTGCCGATATCAACAGGGATAAACACAGGGTTGTCGGGTGGCAGGTGGGTGAGGATAGCCTAGGGATGCACCGGAAAGGGACATTCTTGTCCAAAAAACGGAATACAAAATATATTCTTTATACAGTATTCGTAAGGCCTATCGTTGCTGTCATGGCCGCAACCTTAAAGCTACCTGATTTTTAGACATGCAAAAAACTTGACTTAAATAATAATCACTGCCTGTTATGAGGGTCCATGAAACATTTATTCGGCACTCTTGAACGCGCTCATTGCATCGTTTTGCGTTTTGATCTGTGTCACCATAACACAACATTAGGTTATGGTGATATTTTTTAACCAACCAATTCACCTATAGCTAAGCCCCGCCCCTCTCCTACTTAAGACACTCCCAATTCAACACTTTCCAGCCAGGCTCATTCATTCCAATATAAATACCATGGATGTGTACACAGTAAATACGTACTGGTTCATTTTTGGAACTAAAACCTCTTCCAAATCTGCCAACAAGGCCATACTGCCATACAGTATATGCACTGGGGAATATGTGTGTGGCATTTCTATTATTCAATAAAACAATGTTTTATTATAGAGGATTGGTTGAGAGGTTTGTCTGTCACATGCTATGCTTAGCTGCGATTGGGCCACAAGAGTTTGGGGCGGAGCTTTGCTATATATGTCAATTCAGGCTGAAACACCACAGTTGGTTTATTTCCACAATTCCATTCAAAATCCCGAACTTTCATTAATTATAGATCCAGTGCTCATATTGTAAATGATTTCAAGTATTTATTTGTTTATTTTTACACAATTTTGGCTTCCAGCTCATAAAACCCACCAAATCAGGATTTCAAAAAATTAGAATATTTTATGAGACAACTAAAAAAAATGTGTTTTAAACATGAAATGTTGACTATCTGAAAAGTATATTAATTTATGCAGTTAATACTTGGTCTAGGCTACTTTAGAACAAATTATTTCATTAATGGGGCGGGGCATGGAGGTGATCAACCTGTGGCACTGTTGAGGTGTTATGGAAGCCCAGTTTTGCTTCAATAACAGCCATAAATGAATTTGTATTTTTCAGTCTTATGTCTCACACCTTCCTCTTGACAATACAACCCAGATTCTCTGTTGGGTTAAAGTCAGGACAGTTTGCAGGTCAGTTAAGTGCAGTAATACCATGGTCGGTACAGCAGCTACTAGTAGTTTTAGCTCTGTAGGCAGGTGCCAAATCGAGCTGGAAAGGAAAATTAGCATCTCCATGAAGCTTGTCAGCATACCGAAGCATAGGGTACTCTAAAAGATGGCTGTGTTGCAACCACTGGTGAGTTTTCACTGTCAGTGGATTAACACCAGCCAATAACATGGCTTGGAGACTGGACATGGCAAAACACATGATTTAGGCCATGTTATCGGCTGAAAACTTCAACACAGCCATCTTTTTAGAGTACTTTGTGCTTCGGTATGTTGACAAGCTTGATGGGGATGCTAATTTTCCTTTCCAGCTCGATTTGGCACCTACCCACAGAGCTAAAACTACTAGTAGCGGCTGTACTGACCATGGCATTACTGCGCTTAACTGACCTGCCAACTGTCCTGACTTTAACCCAACAGAGAATCTGGCTTGTATTGTCAAGAGGAAGGTGTGAGACATAAGACTGAAAAATTCATTTATGGCTGTTATTGAAGCAAAACTGGGCTTCCATAACACCTCAACAGTGCCACAGGTTGATCACCTCCATGCCCCGCCCCATTAATGAAATAATTTGTTCTAAAGTAGCCCAGACCAAGTATTAACTGCATACATTCATATACTTTTCAGATAGTCAACATTTCTTGTTTAAAACACATTTTTTTTAGTTGGTTCATAAAATATTCTAATTTTTTGAAATCCTGATTTGGTGGGTTTTATGAGCTGGAAGCCAAAATTGTGTAAAAATAAACAAATAAATACTTGAAATCATTTACAATATGAGCACTGGATCTATAATTAATGAAAGTTCGGGATTTTGAATGGAATTGTGGAAATAAACCAACTTTTCGTTGATATTCTAATTTTTTGGAAAGGACCTGTATATATATTTGTTGCCATGTTCTGGCAAATATTTTCTGCAGCTGAGCATTCGGTGCATCACTAGTTGTGTCGGTGGGGGTGGGGGGGTGTGCTGGTTGTTTGGGGGCCAGTTTAGGGGGGACAGGAGGGAGGGAGGTGTTTTTTTAAGCGGATCAGTTAAGCCTAAGCCTAAGATTTAGACTCCCGTCAATAGGCATGTTTGGATGCTGACGTCATTGCGCTACGAGTCTAACTGCACATCCGTTTTTGCTTGCTCTGCCTCAAAGTAACTGTTTTACAAATTCAACATCTAAGGCAGTAGTTTTCAACCAGTGGTCCGGGGACCACCAGTGGTCCTTGAGCAGGATTCCAACCCATTCTTTGAGATTGTAAAATTAAACCAAATGGACCCTCCCTATTTAAAGGTAGGGGAAGTGATTTCACTTTTGTCAGATATCACCCATTTTTTTCTGTTAAAATGCTCTATTATAAGGTGTGCAGACCAGTCTTGAAGGTGCTGTTCCACTTGTCCGATCACTATTCACCAAGAACTTGCAATTCAGAGCAAAAAAAAAGTGTTTTGATCCACTCCAAAGTCTACTCTTAGGTCTGTCTATGGATCTTTTTTTGCAAAACGAATATTTTCCTACTGTTCTATTTGCTTCACACTTATGGAGGTGCCAAATACATTCGCCCGACACAAGAATAAATAAAAATACAAACCTTAATGGCCTCATGGACCAGTAGGCTGGTATTATTTGACTGGCCAAATGGAACTCCAATTTCAGGGCCTTAGATGTTGCGTTTGTACAAGGTAAGAGTTAATATGAAGCAGAAACGGTCTTTCCACTGCAAGCAAAACAACGCATACTGTACGTGCACTTAGACTAGAGTGACGTCGTCAGAATCGAAAGATCTCTGCAAGAGTCTCAATCTTAGATTAGGGAACAGTGTAGGTGGACAGTAAGGTAGAGGACAGGGTAGTGCAATGCAACTCTAGATTCTTTTATGATTGGGCTGAATCTAGAGTTGCAAATCGGCCCATCGACTGCCCCATAGCAAGAATTTTCACCTGCGATTTGCTTGTATTAAGATAGAAAGAGGATAATTCAACCTTTCCATAGAGCTGCAATGTTGTGAGTTTAACGTTGTTTCATACAAGCGAATTGCAGATGAAAATTCTTGTCATGGGGGAGTCGATGGAGCGAATTGCAACTCTAGATTGAGCCCAATTATAAAAGAATCTAGAGTTGCATTGCGGCTAGGTGGTCAGGGGGGCTGGTTGTAGCCGTCTGGGACCGTAGGGAGGGGTATGGGGTGGGGGGCGAACAGTGTAGGGGTCAGTGCAGCTCTATGAAGGCCTCCATCTCCTCCGAGATGAGCCCCTTGTAGGGCAGTCTGTGTCGCTCGATGGCGCGCGCCGCCAGGCACTGCAGCGTGACGTAGTTCAGCGGGTACAGGGTGCCCGGGTGGTGCCCGGCGCCGTTACCTCCTCCTCCTCCTCCCCCTCCTCCTCCTCCCCCTCCCCCACCTCCCTGTTCGTCCAGCAGCTCGTAGGCCGTCCGGCGGTGGGCGTTGGTGGCGTCGAAGTGGGCGCCGCCCCGCAGCAGCAGTGCCATGAGGTCGGGGCAGCCGTTGAGCGCCGCCACGTGCAGCGGCGTGTTGTTGTCCGAGTCGCGCGAGTCCACGTCGGCGCCGCACTCCAGCAGCAGCTGGGCCACGGGCCGCGACGGGAAGCGCCCCACCGGGTAGCGGCCCACCGCCGTCGTGTCCTTGTCCACCTGGGGTGGTCAGCGGAGGGGGGGGGGATTATTTGTTATTATTTAGGAATGCAAGATTAATCGCTAGCATGATCGGAATAGGAAATATTGTCCATAAGAGCAAAATCAAATAGGCACTTTTTACAATAGTAGTTAGCTGCTGCCGTTTTTTTACAATGAGATTTACAATGACTTTTGGAGTCATTGATTTACAACCGTTGGCTGCTTATCACTTAGTCTTTTTTAGTAATAAGCTTAAGATTAACTCAGGGCCTCATAAAGTCCCTAGATTCTACTACAATATCCAGAAAACCCCTTGCATACTTTGCAACTTTAATTGAAAAAACAATACATGCTATAACTTTGCATTCATCCCTGAACAAGTCCTGCCAACATAGGATGTGAAAATACAGCCTGTTTGTCAATTTTATATACAAATCTAAATATAAAAAATAGAAATTCACAAGAGAGGAATTTCTATGAATTATTTCATTAGCATTCACCCTAATGGGACCTGCTCAGATAATAATAATAATAATAATACATACGATTTGTATAGCGCTTTTCAAGATACCCAAAGTCGCTTTACATAGGTAGAAAATAAAATAAAATAAAAGACAGATCGGTACTACTGTCAACCTGTCATAGTTAAAGAGCCAAGTTTACGACCTGAAGGGGATATATTAGTTCAGCGGTCAGGCCAGTCTTTTTACCCTGCAGTAAGATGAACCCGGGTAGCCCCCCCCCTGGGTTCAGTAAATGGCGTATGTAGTCCAGGAGTTGACACTAAGGGTACGTCCACACGGAGACGATCCGCAGTGTAAACGCAAAACTTTTTTAACGATTCGCCCTTTCATTCCCACTGAAACGCCCAAAACGGTAAACGAAACCGACAAACTTTGAATCGGCCTTCCAGAGTGGATTGAAACTTATCCGGTCATTTTGCGTCTCCGTGTGGACAGTCGAAACGGGCGAAACCGTATAGTTTTTTAACTGAGATCCCACAGCGCATGCTCACCCCTGAACAACAATAAACAAACATGGCGGCACCCAGCGTTTGCATTCATTGCATTAATGCTGTAGAAAATAGTTCACAGTTGGTGCGTTTCCAACAACATGTACTGCTTCTATGCAACAACACCACCAACAACACCACAACACCACTGCTGTAACAAGTGTCTGTTCGGTCTGTTCCATGGTCTGTTGCTCATGTTTACGTTGTCAAAGGCAGTGTTGCCAGAATGTGAGCGAGAAATAAGCGCCCGGGCCTATACTAGCCCAAACGCGACCAGGTTATTTGAGAACAGCAGATCATAGTGTTGCCACAGGTCCCGGATTTTCCTGATTGTCCCGGATTTTCATGGTCTGTCCAGGAAAAAATAAAATAAATCCTGGACACTTGAATGTCCCGGATTTTTATACATGGTCAAAAGTAGACTAGAGACCGCAACTAACCTGACTTGCGTCACTCACACTCTCAGATCAGTATGATAGTATTATCATACTGATTACCTATTAAATTGTACCTATTAAATTGTAGCGTGCCTGTACGTACCAGTGTTGCCAACTTGGCACATTTGTCGCTATATTTACCTCTTTTGCAGACCCCCCTACCGCCAAAATCTGTGGAAAACTCCTGAATCTAAATCTGTTTATCTAAAGATAACTGAGATGAGAAAAATGAAAACTGGACTGCTCCAGAAAGTGTTGAAAATTAATGGTTAAGTAGCCTAATTATTAATCTGATATGTAAAAGAATAATAAAATAATGAGAGCAGTAACATTTCAGTGTAAAAGTGTGATATATTTCTGGGTTAGATGTTTAAAGAGGTGCGTTGCTTCCGACCAAAAGGCCGATAATCGCCGCCGATAATAGGCCGCTAATTGGTGGTCAAAATGTCCAGGATTTTTGTCAGACACATGTGGCAACCCTAGCAGATCAACAAGTTTGCGGCTCGAGTCGTGACATGATGTTGCATTTTGTGAGCTTGTTGATCTTCTCTCTAAAACAAACATATATACCCTATTGGCCTGAATATAAGAACATTTTCCCCAAAGGAAATATCGTAAAAACAGGCTAAGTGAGGACTAGACATTTGACATCCAATGTTATTTTTCCACAAATTTGTCTAGAGAAATGAATGTTGTCTTATATTTGGTTTAAAACGGTGCATTTATGCATATAGGCTACCATGGAAAAAAAGTGACATTTTTTTTTATTAATGATTTTAACAACACAAATTTGGTATGGTGGTCACTTCCTTTATCTTAAGTCAAGTTATACTTTCAACAAATCCTCAATAGGCTACACAAAATCACAAGACTAGACAGTCTGTTACAGCTCATATATATAATATAGTCATATATATATATATATATATATATATATATATATATATTTAGTCTTTAATTGTTTAGTTTTTATAATGAGCTAAAACAAATCCAATGAAACAGGCTCAACTAATACTATATACACTCTGAAGAAACAGGCCCAAAGTCACTTATAATACGCAAACATGGCAACCGCTTATCTTTCCTCTTCTTGATATTTGTGCCAACGAGTTGCTACAGCGACACCTACAGGCCCGGCATATATACTGCACCCTTCTCAATGCGTTTTCAGTGGTCAGTGGAGACGGTAAACTTTTTGAGACCGTTTTCATTTTTGCACGGCGGATCGTCTTAGTGGAAACGGGGCCTAAGGTCTCAGAGGCACTTGACCGTTGGGCAAGTACAGCTACTTGCCTTCAGGCCATGGCCACTTGCAAAAATATTGTTAATTACCATTCAGTTTAACTTGTATAACATTAGTGTTTTGTTTGTGTTTTTAATTGATAAAAACAACACTATAACAAAGTAGCCTAACAAAGTAATTAGGGCCGCAACTAATCATTATTTTCGATTATCGATTCATCCCTAACCCCATTACTTATTCATTGATTAATCGGATTACGACACCTCTTTAAATATCACCTTTAGACATGTTCTAACCAAGGCTGTTGATTAGGCTGCTATTCTATTATTTAATTACGGCAACTCATTGTGTCTGATGTTTTGATCTTGATACTGTAATCTTTGTGTCATATTTTGCTGTGCAGTTGCTACTGTACTGTACTGTGGTTGCAACTAATTCAATTATCGATTTGAGTACGACTGATCAATGAATCGTTGCAGCCCTAAAACTAAATGCATGTTAGGGAAGCTTTTTCATGGCAAGGGCCGCAACATTTTGAAAATAAAGGATAATTTCAAAGACCCCCAGTTTGACATGCACAACATAAAAGGACAGCCGCAAAGGTGTTTTAAAGGTGCACAGATCACATTTCAGGTGCATTTTGCAAAACCAAAATGGTTGAGGCCTGGCTCTAGAAAACCTGTGGCTTTTGCAAACTGCTGGTGTTGCGATCTTGTACCCTTGTGGATTCACAATAAAAGTGTGTAACCAAGTAATAGACTTCACCTGGGCTACCATTTTATTTACCTGTCCCAGGAAGGAGGGCAGGTGTTAGTGTCAACTAGGGCTGCAACGATTAATCGTGATCAAAACGATTATTCAATTAATTGTCAACTATTTTAGTAATCGATTCAACCAATCACTGAAGTTTTTACCAGCTTTACCACTTAACCATAGTCTTTCCAGTGTTAAGTGTAACAAATTCTACCTATTTTCAACATTTTACTGTCATTAATTAATACACTAGAGATGCTGTGTGGGCATGATAAAAAAAAAGTTCTGCCCATTCTGTGCTTCCTACAAATGAAGGTCTGAAAAATCAGTAAATGAGTTACACGTGTAATAAAACGGAGTGTCAGACTGCTTTACGTACTGCCATGTGCAGCGGCGTGTAGCCCTGGCGCCCTCGCGGGTTGAGCTTCAGCAGCCGGTAGACCGTCTGCTTCTTCAGGTGCTCCTGCTCAGGGCTGGAGGTCTCCAGCTTCTCCAGCAGGAAGATCAGGTGCAGGATGATGGCCAGAGCCTTGCTGAACTGAGGAGCCTCCGGAGGGTTGTCCCGCTGAGCTACCGCACGCTCCACCTGCAAGCACAGAGACGAGAGAGAGAGAGAGAGAGAGAGAGAGAGAGAGAGAGAGAGAGAGAGAGAGAGAGAGAGAGAGAGAGAGATGATCAAGCAGAACATTGATTGAATGCTTTTTTTCATGCTAACAAATAGGCCTGTCGGCATTTGTTAGCCAATCAGGAAGAGTCTCGCTGAGTTGCCTCTGTTTAAGGAAAAATGGAGGACTGGTGGAGTCAACTGTGGAGGTGCTATGATTTTTAACCCATTTTGTCCTGGCACTAGATTATAGTTTCCGGCACTAGATTCTAGTTACTGACACTAGATTATAGTTTCTGGCACTCGATTATAGTTTCCAACAGGGATTCTAATTTTTTGAGTTAAAAATGTTTGCTGCTGAAATAATATATTGAAAAGATTTGCGCCGCATTTTCATGATTTTTCAAAAATAGCAGACCTACAAGCTCGTAGATCTGCGCTTGTAGATCTGCTATTTTCAATAGCTGAAGTATGACATAATGCTACGAACAGCAATACGCGATACAGTACAGAGGGTAATGATTAAAGGGCCACTGCGGCTCCTATGGTTGTCATACTATAGATACTAGATATTTACAGGAAGTGATATAATAATGAAACGGTATTAGATAAAGAAAAAGAGGGAAAGAATGCCACTAAAATTCCGAGATGCATTGCTTATATATACTTTAAGGCTCAAAAGACTTGTTTCCAGCAGATAAAACAATTAGCACAACAATGCATCAACAACTACAAAACACATAATGGGCTCCATTTTCATTACCCCTTATCTCTCAACTTCTTTGCCTTTTTAAACTATTTAAAATTTTTCAGTAGTTCAAATGGCCAGTCTACAAACTCACAATAATTAACTCAATGTTAATAGATTGGCAGGTTGAAATATTCCAATACGTTTTTGAAAACAGTAAAAACAAACTAAGGGATTTGGGATAAGGGGTTTAGCATGTAACGAAAATGGAGCCCATTATGTGCAAAGGAGATACATGGGGGAAAAAAACAGTGGCAGAGATTGACCTTTCTGTCATTTCTATGGGGAGATTTACTTTGACCTCCTTTGAAAGACACTCAGAGAGTGTTTCACTTTTTTGTGTCAGAGCAGTAAAATGTGTTAAAGGTTAGTTGGTGCCTCCCTGTAAGGTAAGGTGTGTGAGGTTACTGTAGGGTTACTGTGCCGACAATAAGTAAAAGTGGGTCATATTCGTTGTTATGTGTGCTAGGTTAAGTTGAGTCAAGTTCAAAAACAGTCATCTGTGTGGCGTGTCATAATGTCCAAGATGAGTTGCAAATGCAAGTCTCTCTACGGATGATCAAGTTGAGGCTAAAGTCGTCAAATGTTGACAATGAAGTTCAAGTCTCAACGTCCACATCTCTGTGGATATACAGTACCACTACAGACCCATTGTGGAAACATAGTCATAGTCTTTTTCTGGCTTGCACAAATTGGGAAAATACCTGATCTTGTAACTATAACAGTGGTTTGACAAACAATTAGAAATTACATTTTTGGATATTATTTATATTATTCAACCCATCGTCCAAAAGGTTGCCCGATTACCTCCCGTCGACTTCCTTGCACTATTGCCAATTTCCCATCGTCCAAATGGTCGCCCCTGATTGCTGATTGGTGTCAGGTGAATCTCCATGGGAACAGAGTTCCAAAGTGTAATTCCGAACAGCACGTTGTTTTGGAAATGTCACGTTATGCATAAGCTATACAGCAACACGTGCCATGAACTTTTACAACGGCTACATTCTCCTACCGGTGGAACCCACACGCATAATACCGCGGACCCCCACTCATTCGCCAAACTCTGTCCCCATTGTACCAGTGGTGGACCCCTCCTTGCACTTTCTCCTGTGAGGTCTCCTCCCTCGGAAAAGAAACACAACCTTACCTTGTCAGTGCCTATAAGGTGGATAATAATAATGTAACATGTTCGTGTTGATGACATGACAAAACAATAATTATATGGGTGGAGAAAACAGCAATTATTTGACCTGATTATATGGGATTAATTCTCCTTTCTACATTCGTATTGTGTAGAATAATTGTAAACCCGAGCAGGTTCATTTGGTTTTATTTCATGCTCTCAGGGGTTAATATATTCTGTACACAGGAACCCCTTCTGCTATTAGTATTAGCTACGGGGAAATATCAGACCTACAAGCTTGTAGTGTGCCACTCGGTGAGTGGTGGAAAATCCTGAAAATTGGGCTCCATATTTTTTTTTGTTTTTAGAAAACTGAAATCGGGTAAAGATCCCAAATCTCTCATCATGTATCTGGGGACGACCTGCCGGGACTCCCTCAAGGACCACTGGTTGAAAACCACTGATACAGTAAGGTAGGTCACATCAGCTCGCACAGCAATGCTCGAGATCGGTTGTTTATCAATTTGATTCCCAGAATCCAAATTGATTTGAAGTCATATAATCACCCGGCCCTGCCGTCCTCTTGACACCAGTATACTATTTATTCCTGTGTTGTATAATCACTCAGGCCTGCTGTGGTGACTCAGGGATGGGGTGACAGCAGTGTGTGCCATTGCGATAGTGTGTGTATTAGCATATGTGCAGTACAGTCCCTGCCTAATAAGCACAGGAGTAACAGGAAGGCTCGGCCCAAGTAATACTCGACCCCGAGTTATGCTGTCGCGTGATTTTTCTCCCTCTTTCAGGCTGCAACAGGCACAGTTTTCTAACACATCAATGCAAAGCAATATTTCGGCTGGTCTGAGTATTATTTGGGACAAGCCTTCATGTATTCAGCACAGGGTGGGGTGGAGTAGGGATTGGGTTACTGGGACTGTGTGTGTTTTATTCTGCATACTGGTCACATAAACATGTATACTTGTTCCTTGGTAGTGTTATTATGCGGTGACAGAACCAAAAACCCAAAAGTTAAATTTCTCCACTCACCTCGCGGACGCTCTTGGCCAGCACACCCATCAGGTCGTGGAAGGTGACGCGCGTGGCCAGCGTGCCCTTGGCGCGGTCCTGCAGTACGAAGGAGAAGAGCTCGGCGAAGCTGAGGAAGCTGGAGGCCGTCATGGGGCTGAGCGGGTCCAGGTTGCTCTGCTGCATGTCCAGCGCGTACTTCCACAGCGCGATGCAGCGCTCGAAGTTGCCCGAGTCGGCGTAGACGGCGCCGCGGTAACGGATGTAGTAGGAGGTGTCGGGGTGCGACGGCCCCAGGATGCGCTCGCGCACCAGCAGCGCCTGCATGCGCATCTCGTCCGGGTCTGTGATCAGCGCCTCCAGCTCCTCCACAGTGCTCACCTAAAAGACACAGATTAGGAAAATGCGCACGATTTAATTGGTAGCATAATCGGAATTGGATCGGAATCGATCATCAGCCCTGGTGTTGAAGTTGCAACAGGCACGCAGCATGCATAAAGCTAAAGGTCTGACTCAGAGAGTTTGGGCTCCATTTTCGTTACATGCTAAACCCCTTATCCCAGATCCCTTATTTCGTTTTTTACTATTTTGAAAAACTTTTTGGAATATTTCAACATGTCAGTCTATTAACACGTTGTGAGCTTGTAGACTGGCCTTTTGAACTACTGAAAAATGTTTGTTTAAATAGTTTAAAAAGGCAAAGAAGTTAAGGGATAAGGGGTTTAGCGGTAACGAAAATGGAGCCCTTTATGTTTTTCAATGATGAAATGCTGTTGGTCAGAGTGGTGCCACAATTCTAGCCATTAGCAGTAGTTGAAGTGTTTTGAAATCATTTTAAATATATAGGCACTTTAATTTGAAATATCTTTGAAATTCGGGTAGTTTGCATGCACGCGGTCATGTTTGGTGGGGAAGTCTGGGCAACATAGTTAGAATCTAGTGACAAAAACTTGAATCTAGAGTTAGAAACTATAATCTAGTATCAGATACTGCAATCTAGTGTTAGAGCCTAGAATCTAGTGTCATGACAAAATGGGTTAAGTAGCAAGACAGAGACATATGAAACTAGGTTGGTTGTATGGTATGATGATGAATCCAAAATTATTTTTGTACAAAACTCCTTAGGCTAAAAATGGCCAAGTTAATGTCCCCAAATGTGCTACAACATTATACAACATTATACTTGTGATGATGTCTCATGTCTATGGCTGTTCTCGTCCTTTTTGGGACCAATGATAATGATTGGAATGGATTCAGCATCATGGAACCCAAGTAGTAAGTCACTTGCTACTTAAACAGTGACGAGATTTAGGTCATGTTTTGCCTTAAATAGTATGTTTATGGTATGGTCACATATTCTGCTAATATCCCTAACATTTATGGTTCAAATGTCATCTATCGATGACATTTGAACCATAAATGTTTACATTAAACCATCTCTACAACATCTACAAATGTCTTCTAAATCCTGACAGTTTTCTGAAAAACCTCACGTTTCCCCAGCTTTTACATTACTTGGTTCAGTATTTACTAGATATTTGACGTTCATTTTATCTGCCCCACCCCCTTCCCACACAAACCCATTATAACTTAAAACTCATTTCAACCATGATAGATTCATCAAAAACACCCAATCTGTTTTCCTGGTGACTGATACTGTCTAACTAATAGGGCCATGTTCAAAAAAACTGATCTACGATCCAATATCGATTCACGCTCAAAAAACACGATATCGATACAAAAATGTGTGGATCGATCTTCTCCAGGCGACTGGCACTATTTTCTTTTACGCGGAGGCGCACTATAGAAAGCGAGTGCCGGCATTGTATTTTTTACTAAAATAAATACTTGATACTTGACTCTTCTCTCTCTGTGTCCCTCTTACACATACACAGATACAATCACCAACACATGGGGCCGTCTTGTCTATTGGACAGCATTTATTTCCATTATGTCTACAAATAGTTCGATATCGAATCGAATCGGATCGAATCGTGGATCGAATCGGATCGTGACCTTGTGAATCGAAATCGAAACGATCTCAGGGATTAAAGTAAAAAAAAATCTTGAGACTGAAAATGATCTTTTGCAAATAAGCACTGAGCTAATTAAATGACCCCTGTGAAATCCTCAGGACTGAAATCAGTACCCAGTACTGAGAACTTAAATCGAAACGATCTAGGGAATTCGGATCGATTCCCAGCCCTACTAACTAATACGTGAAGGGGGCGTGCTTTTTCATTTATCGCTTTCATTTATTTTTAAAATATTGATTTATTCCTGTTTGTCCCCACCACCATGGTGCCGCAGAGACTGCTACAGTTTGAAATGACAAAATGACATTTTAAAGATAAATGAAAACAGTTAAAGGAAAAGGCATGCCCCCCTCACATATTTGTAGGACAAGATCATCACCAGAAAAACAGATTGGGCGTTTTTGATAAATTGTCAAAGTCATTTTTGAAATACGAAAAAAAAAGTAGGAAGGTGGCCAGGCAGCTAATAAATAAATAAATAAATAAATAAATAAATACATACATACATACATACATACTGACAAACTGTCTGGTGCTCACATGAGACTGAGTAGACCATAAAATCGAAGTTGAATGTGAAATATCCCTTTAACAGGCTTTAAAACACATGTTGCAGGAAAGGAAACAATGAGAGATCTTTACAGCAGAAAGACAGCTATATTAGGGGTCTATGGGCTCCATTTTCGTCATCACTAAACCCCTTATCCCTAAGCTTCTTTGCTCTTTTTAACCATTTTGAAGAAAAAAAAAATGGAATAGTTCAATGTGGCAATCTATTGACACCTTGTGAGTTTAAACTGGCCATTTTAACTATTGAAAAATAGTTAGAATAATACATTTTAAAAGGCAAAAAAAGTTAATGTGAGACGGCTGAAAATGTTCTTGAGAAAAAATGAAGGGACCGTCCCCACACAAAGGCCCGACATCGGGGATATCGGGGACGTCCAACCCTGACAGACTCACCTCGCGGGCGCAGTCGTAGGCGGGCACGGGGGCTCCGCAGGGCGCCGGCTTGGCCAGGCCTCCACCACCGTCGCCACCTCCCTTCTCCCCCGCCTGCGGCTGCCGCAGCTCCATGGCGCGCCGCCAGTAGCGCATGGCGCCGAGGAGGTCGCGCTTCTTGTCCACAAAGGTGGCACCCAGCAGCTCCAGTGCGTCCACACGCTCCTCGCGTGAGGCGCGTGGCTGGTGTGCCAGGTACTCCACAATGTTGGTGTGGCCCGTCACGCTGGCCGCCAGGAGCGGCGTCATGCCGTAGCCGTCGCGCTCCATGCGCGCGTCGCACTTGAGCAGCATCTTCATGATGTCCAGGCTGCCCGACTCGGCGCAGTCGTGCAGCGCCGTGTTGCCCTTCACGCTCTTGCGGTTGACGTCGGCGCCGCGCTCCAGCAGGAAGCGGGCGATCTCCTTGTGGCCCTTTTTCGATTGGTCGTGTGTGGGGAGGGGAGATAGAGAAAAAATACCGGCGCTCGCGTTAGGCTCGTCAAATTGTTTTTTTCTGGTTTGTTGTCTGGCAAAAAAACAAGCAATATACGTTTTGACCAAGATTGGAAGGCCGTTTTGGCCTTCCAATGTTTAACCCATTTTAACCTGACACTATACCTGTAGGTTCTATGTTCACTCTGAAAGAACATATAATATTCAAAGATTTTCACTGAGTTATCACAATTTCCCCAAAAATAGCAGATGTACACAGCTCATAGCGCAATACAGAGCTGTGATTAATTGCTACAATAATCTAGAATAACGTTAATAATAGAGAAAATATACACTAAATATGTACTAAAACAATATTGACACTGGTGTCGCTTATCAGTGGGACCTCAGTGCCACACACAAAGTTCCAGACTCTATATATAGCTTTAGGAGATTGTGCAATAGTTGTCTGGCTACCCGAGCGTACCTACCCTATAGCACAAGATCATGAGGCAGGTGTGTGAGCTAATATCTTACCTCATAACCAGTGATGGGCTAAGCTATGTAGCTAAGCTACATAGCTTAACTACATTTCCCTGTAGCTGGTAGTGTGTGTGTGTGTGTGTGTGTATATATATATATATATATATATATATATATATATATATATATATATATATATATATATATATATATATATATATATATATATATATATATATATATATATATATATATATATATTAGGGCTGTTGAATGATTAAAAATTTTAACCAAATTAATCACAGCTTCAAAATTAATTTAATCATGATTAATCACCAATCGAACTATGTCCAAAATATGCATGTTTTCCTGTACAGGATTCCAACATTTAAAAAAGAAACAGAATCTGTGGGGAAAAAATAACCATTTATCTTTAAAATATTTATCAAAATAGGTGATCTACAAGCCCTCAATGCTTGTAGATCCTCCAGCTATACTCTATGGCTCTGGTTACAGGGAGACACACAGCTATATGTCTCCATAAAACCGTGCTCTACCCATTTCTTTCAATGAGAAAATGCTCAGTGAGTTGAGTCAGTGTGCACATGAGTTAATTGCGTTAAATTTTTTAATCAGATTAATCAACAAAATTAATTTAATCCCATTAATTAACTATTTTCAACAGCCTTTATATATATATATATATATATATATATATATATATATATATATATATATATATATATATATATATATACAAACACTGTAGTGTACACTATACTGTATAGTGTTGTTGTGTGGCCTGTAGTGTAGCTTGCTACAATTTCCCAGTAACTTGCCCATCACTGCTTATAACTCTAGATATTGCGGTACAGGTGTGTGAGGCACTACCGTACCTTATAACAGGAGATCATGAGGCAGGTGTGTCCGTGGCGGTTGGCCACCTCCATGTCGGCACGGTGCTCCACCAGGTACTTGACAATGTCCAGATGTCCGTCGAAGCAGGCGGCGCGCAGCGGAGTGGAGTTGGTGAGCGTGGTGTTGTTGACAGCGGCGCCGTGCCGCAGCAGCGTGCGCACCACGGGCAGGTGGCCGGCTGCCGACGCCGCCCACAGCGGCGGGGCGCCCTCGATTGTCTCGCCGTCGAAGTTCACTGAGCCGCCCAGCTCCACGCCGGCCCTGCAACAATTCAGGCATTTAGTAGACGCTCTTAATCCAGAGCGACTGTAAAAACATTGCAATACATCATACAGATTTAAGCAGAATTTACACTACACCTTACAAAGTAAGCACTAAAACATGGTAATTGATTAGACATCCTATGTAAGTCACTGCTATCTAAGTCTAATGAGGTCCTAGCTAAACTACCAACAGTAGTAGGGTACTGCGAGTACTATGGGTTGGTATGTAACAAGTGCTAGCTATATGGGTTGAGATGGAGTCTGAAGAGGTGTGTTTTCAGACTGTGGTGGAAGATAGGGAATGAGTCTGTGGTTCTGATTGCAGTGGGAAGTGCATTCCATAGTTTTGGAACCAGGAGGGAGAAGAGCTTGGGGCAAGCAGAGTGTTGACCAGGCGTAGCAGGCAACGGACGTCAGGCAGCATGATGAGACCATGTGAATGATGAATTAAAAAAAAAAAGACACTTTAGTTCTGAAACACTCTGTAACCTTTCCCACAAATAGCCAATGGCCAAACATGTCATGACAAACATGTCATTTTCCACAAAGGAATCCTGAAAAATGGGCGTCTTATAACCAGAATACTCTTATTTTGGACAATACGGTACTTCATTTTTAGTACTTGCCGAATGCCGATACCCAGTACCGATATGAGTACTTTTTTGTTGTTGAATAACCCCTTTTTTATCCTATTTATTTTCATTGTCATGCCTTGTACTAGTAATGGAATTGTAATGTATAGTTTGTTATGTTCAGTTACCACAATAGTGTGCAGTAAGCACACTGAGCCCTCCACCACACAGATGGGGGCAGAAAGTGGTTGTTTTTCACCAGAGGAAAAATATTTTCTATGAAAGTTTTTTTTCTGGTCAATGTCGGTAGAGGGTGAAGTTGAGAGGATATGTGGGCACTATAGGGACATCCTGGAGAGTGGGTACCTCAATGTAAAATAGACTGTTTGAACCAAAACATGTACAGTGCATCATTATTTTACCCATCAATGTCTTGTTTATGCAACAAAATGACTGATAAATATACAGGTTTCGCAGCAATTTGTAGCAACTGTAGATATATTTGACCTAACATAAACTTATTTGTTGCCTGTTTAAGCAAATAACGCAGATAATACCATGCCCGCCTATCGTGTTACCACTAGAGATTGATCAGACCTGTAACTGTTATGACAACAGTTATGCCAGGGCTGTAACTCGGAGCACACATGCACCAAATGGACCCCTATAATTCCACTACTGCTACCACTACCACTACTACTACTAATAATAATTAATCCACCAACACCACCAAGTATAATAATTAATATTAAAGGGGGATTTCCACCCACTTTCAACTTTTTTTTGAGAACGTACACTCTCAGAAAAACAGGGCCTAAAAGAAAAAGCATTCACATGGTGAGACACAACTTGATGATGTCATCAAGCTGTGTTGTGTGTTCAGACCTCCATTTCTAGAAACACAGAATGGGGGGACTTTTTTTTATTATTATGTTCATACAATATCGTACATATGTATTGATGACATGCTGTAGTAAAATGTTGAAAATAGGTAGAATCGCCCTTTAATAATCTTATTATCTTATTGATAATGACAACTAGCAGTGCTCCAGCAGGCAGTCCACCCCAATAATAATATTATTAATAGTAACAATAACACTAAACTGCAGCGCTAATAACAGTAGTCTACCTGCAGTGTTCCAGCAGGTAGTCCACCACCTCCAAGTGTAATGTTTATAATAATACGAGTATAATAACAGTAGTCTACCTTCAGTCTGCTCCAGCAGGTAGTCCACCACCTCCAAGTGTAATGTTTATAATAATACGAGTATAATAACAGTAATCTACCTGCAGTGCTCCAGCAGGTAGTCCACCACCTCCAGGTGACCGTAGCGGGCGGCCACCAGCAGCGGGGTCCCACCCTGGGTCTTCTCCTCGGCCAGAGCTTCCAGCTCCTCGGCGCTCTTGTTGCTCAGCAGCTTCTGGATGAGCTTCAGCTTGCCGTCCCGGGCGGCGTTGAACACCGCCGTGCTGATATCCATGGTGGTGTCCCGACCCGCTGTCCCTTTCAGACGAGTGGCTTGTTGTTTGGGTTGAGTTACTTGTTGTTTTTTTGTATTTTCTTGTCCCGACTCTTTTCTGGACTAAACTATAACTAAACTAACTACCCCCCTGGGACTGCGTGGTCCGCGGCCGCCCTAGTGCCGCTCATACCCTCCTCTTCGTCTCCGTCCTGGAAGGTTGTTTAGGAGGAATCGAATGATCTTTAATACTGTAATAATGTTTTAAACCCGGCCTGGGCTCTGTCTACTCTGTGTCCCTTTCTGCCATTTTGAGCAGGAGCAGTAGGAGGGGGTGGGGGGAGCTGTCAAGATGGCGTCCTCCTGCTGCTGCCTGTTTGTTTGACAGTTCTATGTTTACACCAGAGCCTTATTAGAGAGTGTAGACATTAGATGGAGTTCATGACAACTCCGTTCGCTTCGCAGGGCCAGTCTCATGGAGGCTACTACTCGACTTGGACTGCTATTGAGAATGGGGACAACGAATGGGGACAGCCGAGTTTACGGAATGCATTGGAGTCCATCGGCGCCACGCCGAGTACATAAACCACGTGACCAGGGCTGCTCTCTGCCCCCTCAATGTCGCATTTTTCTTTTTTTTAACCAAACCAGAGCCATCTAGGCACTCGTTTAGCCTAGAGTGTAGACGGATTTGCGCAAACTGCGTTCACTTCATTGGGTCAGTCCAATGGAGGCTCTTCCACGTAGGGAGTCCTACCTGAAGTCAGCGCGGATGAGAGCCTGGAGATCGAGGCTAACCTGAAGTAGGCAGAAATGCACTGGACTCATGCTTTTATGTTAAGTCGTTTTGTAGTAATAGACAGTGCAACATTACAGAGACTGTACTTGTTACTGTACAATCGCCTACTTTAAAACAGTTGTCATGCTGCACACACGCCCTAAAATAGCTCTTATTTGCACCGCCCTCGTTGAAAACAATGCATTTCCAACTCCAGTTTGTCCCCATCCAAGCTGCAGTGCACTGTGCTCAGTTTCTGGCCCCTCAATGCCGCAACTCCTCTACTAGATGGCCCTGGTTTATACCACGGCGCAGGGCATTGTGGGACGTGCAGTTTTCTTATGAGACGTGCCCTTTTCTGTTCCAATCGGATTCCAGTCGGTTGGCACAATGGAGTTGTAAATAACTCCGTTTCCCACAATGCTTCTTGATAGGGTGACCCAGAGCAATCTAGTAGAAGAGTTATGACATCGAGGGGTCAGAAACACTACTCAAGTACTCAAGTGCTGTCCCTACTCCCTATTCATCACCCTTAAACTTTAGCTCTGGCCCGTAGCTCCACTATATCTGATTATGGCTCCATAGAATCACTGGAGCTATGGACCGGAGATGGGGACAAACCGGAAAGCTGGAAATTGTTTTCAACGAGGGCGGTGCAAATAAGAACTATTCTAGGCATATGCAACTTGTCAGCTGTTTTATTGTACAGTAACAACTAAAGCCCGTTTAATGTTTATCTTGTAGCCTACTAGTATTAGGCTACTACAAAACGAGGACATGCATGGTCCAGGACTCGTCCCTCTGTGTAGCCTACATGGATGGAACCGGGGCTTTGCTCTGGCCAGAGCTATAGAGTAAGACAGAGTTGGGTCTATAGGCCTACAGTAGATGGCAGCAAAGCATTCTTTGTAGCTGAAGAGCAGATGGACAGAAAGCAGCACTAATGTCTATTAGGTGTAATAGTGCCCTATATTGCCTATAATATTATTATGATGTATTTTACCTAGCCTACAATAATCTGCAACACTAATCTATGACTGCCGATCATGGGTCAATGTTTAGGCCAGAGGATTTCAGCCATTTTTTTTAAGAAAATGAACTGCTATTTTCACCATGCTACTGCTTATACAAGTTTGTATATTCTTTCTTTCTTTCTTTCTTTCTTTCTTTCTTTCTTTCTTTCTTTCTTTCTTTCTTTCTTTCTTTCTTTCTTTCTTTCTTTCTTTCTTTCTTCTTCAAATTTTCCATTTTTTTCCTTCCATTCCAATCCTTGATGGCTTGCATTGTGGTCAATTCATCATGAACTCAAGAAAGACAAGGCAATACAAATCAAATCATCATTAGCATTTGGTAACAAGCTAGGATACACTGTTGTGAGACGCTACAGCTCAGGTATAGACTATTGAAGTGTTACTTACAGCCCTATCATACCAGCAAGCTAAGAGAAGTAGGCTTTAATAGGCTATAAGTCGTTCTTCATGTTCGACACGAGGGTGTATGCAGTCCATGTCACTGTTATTAACAATGTTTTTTTTTTTTTTTTTTTTTTTTTTTTTTTTTGTGTCAATAAAATAACCCCAAAAATCCTACACCACCATGATATGATACATTACTGCAAGTGTTTAAACCTTTTGCATTCATTTGGCTTAGTTATATTCGGTGCTTATTATTTTCATGTACACAAAGTAAATCTTATAATATCACAGCATATTTGAAGCATTTCCTAAAGGCGATTTAAATGAATATTTCACTTTCATCTAAACTTTCGACTAAACCTCAGACAGCTTATAATGTTCTCCATTCAGTAGGCTATTTAGATTTTTAGCTGCCGTGTACCCCTTCCTACAGCATACAAACCCACTATAACTTAAAACTCAATTTTAACCATAATAGTTCAAAAACATCCGTCTTTTTAACAACTTTTTGGTGACTGATAAGGTCCTAATAATACATGAGGAAGTTACCCCAATTCCGTTGAAATTGGGACGTTGTGTAAAATGTAAATAAAAACAGAATGCATTGATTTGCAAATCGTTTTCAACCTCTATTCAGTTGAATACACCACAAAGACAATATATTTAATGTTCAAACTGATAAACTTTATTGTTTTTTGAAATTATACAATCTTTTGTAATTTGATCCCTGCAACACGTACCAAAAAAGTTGGGACGGGGGCAACAAAAGACTGGGAAAGGTCATGAATGCACAAATAACGCCTGTTTGGAACATTCCACAGGTAAACAGGTTAATCTTAAACAGTTTAATATTGTGATTGGGTATAACAGGACCATCCCAGTCGTTCACAATCAAAGATGGGGCGAGGTTCACCACTTTGTGAACAATTCTGTGAGAAAATCATCCAACGGTTTAAAAACAATGTTTCTCAACATTCAATTGCAAGCAATTTGGTGATTTCATCATCTACAGTCCATAATATAATCAAAACGTTCAAAGAATCTGAATAACCTGCTATACTAAAGCGACAAGGCTGAAAACCAACACAGAATACTTGTGACCTTTGATCCCTCAGGTGGCTCTGCATTAAAAACTGACGTCATTGTGTAAAGGATATTACTGTGAGGACTCAGGAACACTCAGAAAACCATTGTCAGTTTACATAATTTGTCGCTACACCTGCGAGTGCAAGTTAAAACTCTACCATGCAAAGCAAAGCCATACACCAGAAAGGTTGGTTTGAAAAACAACCAGAAAAACAACCAGAAATACCTTCTCTGGGTCCACTATCATTAGAAATGTGGACTCATCAGACCACAGCACACTTTTCCACTTTGTGTCTAACCATTTCAAATGATATTGTACCCAGAGAAGGCATTTCTGGTTGTTTTTGTGGTTGTTTTTTCAAACCAACCTTTCTGATGTATGGCTTTGCTTTGCATGGTACAGTTTTAACGCAGTTTTATCGCAGGTGTAGCGACAAATTATGTAAACTGACAATGGTTTTCTGAGTGTTCCTGAGTCCTCACAGTAATATCCTTTACACAATGATGTCAGGTTTTAATGCAGAGCCACCTGAGGGATCAAAGGTCACAAGTGTTCGGTGTTGGTTTTCGGCCTTGTCGCTTTAGTATAGCAAGTTCTTCAGATTCTTTGAATGTTTTGATTATATTATGGACTGTAGATGATGAAATCACCAAATTGCTTGCAATTGAATGTTGAGAAACATTGTCTTTAAACCGTTGGATGATTTTCTCACAGAATTGTTCACAAAGTGGTGAACCTCGCCCCATCTTTGATTGTGAACGACTGGGATGGTCCTGTTATACCCAATCACGATATTAAACTGTTTAAGATTAACCTGTTTACCTGTGGAATGTTCCAAACAGGCGTTATTTGTGCATTCATGACCTTTCCCAGTCTTTTGTTGCCCCCGTCCCAACTTTTTTGGTACGTGTTGCAGGGATCAAATTACAAAAGATTGTATAATTTCAAAAAACAATAAAGTTTATCAGTTTGAACATTAAATATATTGTCTTTGTGATGTATTCAACTGAATAGAGGTTGAAAACGATTTGCAAATCAATGCATTCTGTTTTTATTTACATTTTACACAACGTCCCAATTTCAACGGAATTGGGGTAATACATGAGGAAGTTATACTTTTTCATTTAATGTTTTCAATTATTTTTAAAATATTGCTGTATTCCTTCTTGCTCACCAGCGTGTCGCAGAGGCTGCTACATTTTTCACTCACTTATTGGTAAATTGATGATTCTACCATGGTTAAAGTAAAGTTTTAAGTTGAGGCAGCTAAAATAAACATGTTCACATGAGCCTGAGTAGACAATACAATGAATTAAATATTTCTTTAAGATGAACTTTTTGTACAAACATGTTATTTCTTCGTGGTTTTGTTGACCTTGGCGTAGAGGTCGTTTGGAGAAGGATGTTTAACGGTAGAGTAGGTCACTATATCTTTATCATCGTCACGTGTCTTGGCTCCTCCCACCACAGGCCTGGTCAACTGATGGGTGTGGACGACAGACGCGTAGGTCAGATCGCCGTCGGGGTCAATGCGATCTGCCGATGGGCCGGGACGGCTTGTGGTTGTTGTGCTGTGATTGGTTGAGGTCTGCAGGGGAACGTCACGGATGGGCGTGGTCTTCCTCTTGACGACAAAACTGGTCAGCAGTGCAGTTGCCATGACTATGACCACAACTACCACCACAACTACCACAGGGATGATGACACCAGTCTGCTTCTGATCTGGTGGAGAGGAGAGGAGAGGAGAGGAGAGGAGAGGAGAGGAGAGGAGAGGAGAGGAGAGGAGAGGAGAGGAGAGGAGAGGAGAGGAGAGGAGAGGAGAGGAGGAAAGCCACACTATAATTATGCAACTGGCTGTCTGAATGTCTGTCTGATAGTGCCGTACCTCCTCACTGGCTGCACCAATCGCTCGACTTTTCATTAAAATCTCCCATCCACTTCCTACAAAAAAAAAATATCCTACAAAAAAGTGCCCGATACCAACTAGGCCAGGCTACTATGTATTTATTTATACATTAATTATTTGATTTATTTTTTTATTTTTACGAAAAGTCCAGGCCAGTTTGAGCATCATTGTTTTACAAGATAATGAGGCTCTATTCATAATTGTAATGCACAAAATAGTTGGTTAGTACTCACAAAATAGGAATTAAATAATTATTTAATTTAAAAAAAGTTCCGGTGTATGATTCCCCAGCCTGATTTGGTGCTCCAGTCTGCCAGTGGGTCCTAGACTAGTGCATTAAATCACTAGAGTCTGCATTTAATTAAACATAAACATGGGAAAGAAAAACAGGGAATTCATGGAGGAATGCGATGATCTACATGTATATAGACCCCCGCAGTCCTGCCGCCGCAATTCCTGGGGAATTCACTACAGGTGTACAACAACATGAGTTGCCATCAAACCACCACCCTGACTGTGTCAATCAACCAGGGGAGTGCACAGGGACCACTGTTTGGAGGGGGCATGAAGGCATAGTGTGGCAGATTAGCTTGAAATTAAATATTGACCATTAAGTCGTTTAATTCATTAGTGAGAAGGGTGGATAAATCAAGCTCTTATGTCATTATTTAATTAACTGTAGTATAGGTCCAGAACCCCAGAGATTGAGACCACTTTTCCTTTCACATCATGGTTGCTCTTATTCTGTTCTCTTGACCCCATATATTCATACAGCAGAGCTGAGCAGACACATGTGATTGCATAATATGCATATTGCTACCGCCAGAACCAACGTGCATAATAATAGTAGTAAACCAGTCTATGCTGCCTGTTGCTGTTCACTGTTACACTGCTGATCTTTCACTAAAGAACTACTGAGGAATATAACATTGTGTGGACATTCAGTCAATAACAATACTATTACATGGTGTCAGAAGCACTTGACGGACTCATCGCTGCAGAAAAATGGCAAGATTTCCTGACAGTTTTGCATTCGATCGCCCAAATGAATGGGAGGGCTGGAAAGAACGCTTCGGACGGTATCACTTCGCTTCGAAACTACACAAAGAGGACGGCGAAGTTCAGGTCAGCTCCCTGATATATGCTATGGGCCCGGAGGCTGAAAACATCTTCAAGTCATTCGCGTTATCGGCGGAGGATCAGAAGAAGTACGACGAGGTGTTGAAAAAGTACGACGATTACTTCTGTCCGAAACGGAATGTTGTCCACGAGCGCGCCTGTTTCCACCAGAGAGTACAGCGGCCCGGTGAGAAAGTTGAGATGTTTATCAGAGCCCTTTATGATTTATCAGAGCACTGTGACTTTAAAGACGCCAGGGATGGAAATATTCGGGATCGCATTATTGTGGGCATCCTAGACAAGGAACTGTCGCGCAAACTACAGCTCGAGGCTGACCTGACGTTATCCCAAACCATCCAAGCCGTTCGCCAGTCCGAAGAGGTGACAGCACAAGTAAACAAGCAGCAAGCGGAGACGTGCGCGGCCATGCAGGAGGTCACGCGAGGACGTGGAAAGCCCTCATACAAAGGAAAATCACAATGGAAAAATAAAAGTGGAGAGCACGGAGGACCAAAATGTGGCAGGTGCGGGAAAATGCAGCACAAAGACCAAGAGAGGTGCCCAGCCCTGAAATCAACATGCAACAAGTGCAAAAAGGTGGGTCACTGGGAAGCAAAATGTCATACTAAAGCAGTCAGAGAAGTGACAGAGACAGATGATGTTTCACAGACCCCATACGTCCTAGGAGCAGTGACAGACACTAACAGAGACAATGATAAGTGGACTGTACAGATTGTCATTGGAAAGACACCAGTGCAATTTAAAATTGATACAGGGGCAGATCTGAACGTCATGGAAGAAGAAGCATTCAACATGTTATGCCCTAAACAGCCACTAGTCCAGTCCAATATCCCACCAATGAGCAGCCCCGGTGGTCAGTTAGTGTGTTTGGGGAAGTTTCAAGCAAATGCACAGTACAAGAAGAAGCATTACTCATTCCCAGTATATGTGATCCGCAGCCAGACTGCAAGCAATCTGCTAGGCAGAGACACAGCATGTGTTATGGGGCTGGTGAAGCGCATTGAAGAAGTGCACGGTGCATTCGGAGAGCATGGAACTCTCAAGACAGACCCTGTTAAAATACGACTGAAGGAGAACGCTGAGCCATATGCAGTGCACACAGCACGCAGAGTCCCCCTACCTCTCGTACAGAAAGTAAAGGAGGAGATACTGCGCATGGAGGAGAACGGAGTGATTGAAAAGGTGACTGAACCTACAGACTGGTGTGCACCAATGGTGCCAGTTCCGAGAAAGAACGGCAAAGTGCGCATCTGCGTGGATCTGAAAAGGCTAAACGAGGCTGTAAGGAGAGAGAGGTACGTCCTCCCAACTGCAGAGGAAATTACTGCAAAGCTGAGTGGAGCTACAATGTTCACATCACTCGACGCGGCCTCAGGATTTTGGCAGATACCCCTACACCCCGAAAGCAGCAAGTTAACCAGCTTCATAACACCTTTCGGGAGGTACTCCTTCAAGCGACTCCCCTTCGGCATTACTAGTGCCCCGGAAATATTCCAACGCAAAATGGCAGAGACTCTAAATGGTCTTCAGGGGGTAGCTGTCTTCATGGATGACATTCTGGTGTATGGAAACACTCCAGAACAACACGACCAGTACCTGAGCGAGGTGCTGGAGAGGATCGAGGCAGCTGGCTTGAAGCTAAACAAAGAAAAGTGTGTGTTCAGACAGGAACAGCTTCACTTCCTCGGTCAGGTGATTGACAAAACCGGAGTGAAACCCGATCCAGATAAAGTCAAAGCGATCAGAGAGCTGCCTTCGCCACAGAACGTGGCGGAACTGAGACGTGTTCTAGGCATGTTCACGTACCTGGGGAAATACATCCCTAATCTGTCGACAGTGGGCCAGCCACTTTATGAACTGTTGAGATCCGAAACTGCATGGACGTGGGACCACCCACAGCAGGAGGCGTTCCAGCGCATCAAAGACATCCGTCTACCTCACCAGTTCTGAAGTTCTACGACGTGAATCGACCTACTGCGGTGTCGGCTGACGCCAGCAGCTATGGCATCGGTGGCGTGCTGCTGCAGCAACACGACGGCGACTGGAAACCAGTGGCCTATTGTTCACGTCGTCTGTCTGAAGCCGAAACCAGATACGCCCAGATCGAAAAGGAGTGCCTAGCAAGCGTTTGGGCATGTGAAAGGTTCGAGAAGTACCTTGTGGGCCTGGAGAGCTTTAGACTAGTCACCGATCACAAGCCCTTAGTTCCACTGATGAACAAAAAGGACCTGGACAATGTGCCAATACGGTGCCAGAGACTGTTAATGAGACTGATGAGATTCAAACCAACGGCTGAATACGCACCAGGCAAGACCTTGACTGTAGCGGACACCCTGTCACGTAGTCCACTGCGGTGCGTGGCAGAGGAGACTGAAACTCACTCTGAAGTGGAGTGCTACATCGCAGCCGTTGTCAACAACATGCCAGCTACACCACAAAGGCTGGAGAACATAAGAGCAGCCACAGCAGCTGACAGCAGCGTACAGATGCTGCTGCAACGCATCAAGTCAGGATGGCCAAGCTGCGTGTCCAGCGTTCCACTAGCCATCAAAGACTATTTCCCTGTGCGGAGTGAGCTGTCGGAGTACAATGGAATTGTGACAAGAGGATGTCGCATGCTAATCCCAAGCTCTCTAAGAGCAGAAGTCCTGGATCGCATCCATGATGGACATCAGGGTCTGACAAAATGCAGAGAGCGGGCTAACACTTCAGTGTGGTGGCCTGGCATATCTTCGGACATCAAACAGAAAGTCCGGACCTGTCAGGTTTGCCGCGAGATGAGACACACGCAGCGCAAAGAGCCCCTCATCTCGACCCCTCTGCCTGACCGGCCCTGGAAAAGACTCGCTATTGACCTGTGTGATCACGACAAGCACACTTACCTCGTCGTGTCAGACTACTTCTCTAGATTCATCGAGATACTCCACATGCCTACCATCACTGCCTCGCAGGTGGTGCTGAAGCTAAAGACCCTCTTCGCAAGATTTGGTTGCCCGGACCAGGTGGTTTCGGATAACGGCCGCCAATTTGCATGTGAGGAGTTCCGAGATTTCGCAAGAGAGTTCGACTTTCAGCACATCACGTCAAGTCCCCATAATCCGCAAGGAAATGGACACGCAGAGAGAGGAGTTCAAATCGCAAAGACAATTCTACAGCAGAAAGACCCTCTACTCGCTCTCATGATCTACCGCTCTACACCTTGCACCACTACGGGAGTGAGCCCAGCCGAACTGTTAATGGGCCGGAAAATAAAGACAACACTCCCAACACTCGAGAAAAACCTGCAACCTCGCTGGCCTAACCTGAAAGCCGTTAGGAGCAAGGATGCACACGTGAAGGAGAAACAGGCTTTCTACTTCAATCTTCGCCATGGAGCAAAGACCCTACCACCGCTGGAGCCTGGCGATCCTGTCCTTGTGAAGTTGGACCATCAACACGCGTGGGGAACACCTGCTGTCATCGCCGGTGACAGTTCTACTCCACGTTCCTACGTCGTCGAGACACAACAAGGAGCGACGCTGAGGCGCAACCGTCGTCACCTGCAACGCGTTCCTGCGCCAGCCGCTGAACCGCCAGCGCCGGAACCGAATGGAGAGCATCAGGAAGCTGCTATGCAGCAGCCTGACCCTAACGTTGCCACTGATACTGCCTCTCCAAGACCCAATGCTCGTCTGCCACCAGCTCAGGATGGACTGTTGTTCACTAGATCTGGCAGACTGAGAAAACCCGTGAACAGGCTGGATTTGTGAGTATGTGACAAAAGACACACACAAAAAAAAAAAGAAAAATAAAAAAGAGAAATGTGAAATGTGATGTTCTATGCATTGTTGATGTATGCTGTTTTGAGTTTTGTTCTATTGAAAAGTGAAGAACCGTAATTGCACTTATACACAGTATATTTTGTTTTTGTTTACATGAAGAGAAAAAAAAAAAAAAGCAATACTTGAAAAGTGATTTGCTATTGTTCTGCACTTTTGAAATACATTTATAAACTAGTTTTGTTTACAGGTGAAAACAAAAGTTAAAAGGGGGGATGTCATATATGTGATATATGTATCATGCACCTTTATCTGACAGTATAGCTACTGCACGACACTTGCCGTAAAGCGCTACTGTTATTGCCGTAAAGCAGTTTGCTGTGTGTGCTACCGCCAGAACCAACGTGCATAATAATAGTCGTAAACCAGTCTATGCTGCCTGTTGCTGTTCACTGTTACACTGCTGATCTTTCACTAAAGAACTACTGAGGAATATAACATTGTGTGGACATTCAGTCAATAACAATACTATTACACTCGATAAAGCCACGTAGTTGATGTACAGCCAGGACTGCCAGGGAAGTTGTCACATCTCAGATTGACAGTATCTCCAGGTTTTCTGTAAGGGTAAACATTGTTTTGTTCAGTTCTGTCAACTCCAAGCAGCAGCATGGATATCAACTGAATCCATTTGATCCCAGACATTCCGGTCTCAAATATGTCTGAGATAGTCTGTCTGTCCGTCTGTCTCAGTGTGCAGTATAATAATGAGTCTGATAGGAAGCTGCAGTAATGCTGCTAAAACCAATGTCTGAAACTATGTTTTCTTCCTGAAACAACCAGTGCGATCACTTTCTCTGCAATTATAGTGCATCCTCTTTTTTATTTTCTTCTTTTTGTGACATTTGTGGGTTTGACATTACCTTACCTGTGAAGTTGTTCAGTTAATTACAGTAGACTATATCAAGTCCAAGTCTGAACAAGCACATTTGCGTGTGTTCATTTGTATATAAAACCTACTGTATTTGTTCTTACTAATACAGTTAGATACACTGTCCATAATGGTGAATTGAAAGTTAATAAATTAATACATTCTAATGTTCTCATAAACAACAGTATAAACATTTTTCATTATTGTATTAATGACTATACCTTTGCAGAAAATAATCATTACATACAGATGAAAGAAGACATGTCACAGGTTATTTTTGGATACTTTGTTTGCATTATATTGATGCCTTGAAAGAGGGGAATAATAGTTTCTCCAATAACAATTCATTCCCCACTATGGTGGGGAAGCATAGCGCGCGCGCGCACATACACACACACACACACACACACACACACACACACACACACACACACACACACACACACACACACACACACACACAGCAGTGTTGCCATGTCTGCTTATTATTTTATGTTAAGCTAACTCGCAAATAAATTATTGGTAGTTGCTGGTTGGATGACCTTTTGGGCTTGTTTAAACCAGCATTTTCCCACGTTCATGCCAATTAAACCCCAGTTTAATAATTGTCCAGGCACAACTATCATAAAATATTTTGCTTATAAGTTTGCATATACTTTTATTTCTTTTTTGTCCATTTGCAGATTTTCACAATGCATTATTATTATTATGAGGTATGATACAGGTGAAGAAGCAACAACTTCACTCCAACCTTGCCAACCTTATTCTTATTCTTTTAATCATTACGCACACTCCACTCCAGAGAGTTTACAATGTTGGTACTATTTAATATAACTTCAGACATGTTTCAAGTAAGTAATTTTGAAGGATAAATTATTTATCAGGGTGTATTAGTAGCAGCAGATACAAACGTCTTAACCATATCTAACCTAAACCTAGTCAATCAAAAGTGTACATACTTTCTATTCCAGTTATTATTATTCATCATCATGAGAACTAAGAGTGTTAAAATGCATGATAAAAAAGGAACTAGCAAGATAACAGTCATGGGTGTGACCATAGGGTATATAAACTTGCATCACATAGCATAAAAACAAATTGCACCAGTAGAGACAGTGATCCTACCTGGTGTGTGTTTGGTGGTAGAGACAGTGGACAGTGGATCAACAGGTGGTTGGATGAAGGAGGCAGTCATAGAACGAGGTGGAGTTCCAGTGGGACGGTTGTTTGTTGGTGTCGTCATTAAGTCTCCTGGGAAGTCAATTAATATCCCATCATTGTCTGGCTTTTTCACCTGACATCTTCGGAACTTCATCTGCTCGTTGCTGATGGTCAGAATGGTAGAACATCCAGGCTTGTTTTCTATCAGGGTTCCATCCTCCCCCAGCCAGCTCAGCGTAGCACAGCTTTCATACGGTTCAAACAGAGAGCATGTTAAGGTCTGTTCTGTCCCACTGTTTCCTCTGGTGATGCTCAGTACAGACAGATAAAACAGTTGCTTGTACTCTATTTCATTCACATATCGCTGACAGGTGTAAAGACCAACATCTTCAGCCTTGATGTCTTTAACAGTCAGAGAGCAGTTAGACTCCATTTTCATTCTGTCTGCTTTAGATGGGGATCGAATCAAACCATCCGCAGCCACGACAACACCAGAATTGTTTACTTCATAAAGCCACATAGTTGATGTACAGTCAGGATCATTAGCTAATCTCCACCGATTGTTGTTACATGGCAGAACGACAGTATCTCCAGTCTTTCTGTAGAGGTCAACTGCGTTCTGCTGGTGAGTTTTGTCGACTCCAAGCAGCAGCACAGAAAACAGCTGAATCCATTTGATCCCAGACATTCTGATCTCAACTTTCTCTCTGCCTGTCTGCCTGTCTGCCTGCCTGCTTGTCTGTCTCAGTGTGCAGTGTAATAATGAGACTGACAGGAAGCTATAGTTTTTAATGCCGCAAAACCAATGTCAGATATGGCCTCTTTTTGAAACGAAGAATGCTGAGTGTGACCTATTTATCCCACGCCACGGCCTGCAACTTGGTGTGAAATGACAGATTCTGACACCATTTTGCGTAATACCCGCCTCATGGAAATTTAATTATTTTGTCTTCTATGGCTGTTAGATACATTTATTACACATCACATATTATGCCAATTAAGACGTTAGCATATCTGGCGGTTTCTACATCCTGGGGACCCCTACTCAACATTTTAGTTTTTACATGCTAACATAAAACCTTGGTGTACTCAAAATGTCCAGGTTGACATTCTGGCAAGTGGACTATACTACAGTATGTATGTAACAACCTATAGAATGCAAAATAGTCAAATTTTGACACAATTTGACACAATTAAAACATACAGACATATTTAGAAACAGGGTTTACAATGCTTAATTGTATCCATAAAAGGAATGACAAATCATAAAACATATTTTGCCCAAAACAATACCCCCCCCCCCCCACTACACCCCTGGTGTTTGGTGGTAGAGACAGTGGACAGTGATCCTACCTGGTGTGTGATAGAGACAGTGGGCAGTGATCCTACCTGGTGTGTGTTGGGTGATAGAGACAGTGGGCAGTGATCCTACCTAGTGTGTGTTGGGTGATAGAGACAGTGGGCAGTGATCCTATATTGTGTGTTGGGTGATAGAGACAGTGGACAGTGATCCTACCTGGTGGGTGTTGGGTGATAGAGACAGTGATCCTACCTGGTGTGTGTTGGGTGATAGAGACAGTGGGCAGTGATCCTACCTGGTGTGTGTTGGGTGATAGAGACAGTGGACAGTGCTCCTACCTGGTGGGTGTTGGGAGGTAGAGACAGTGGGCAGTGGAACAACAGGTGGTTGGAAGGCGGAGGCAGCCGTTGAACAAGGTACAGTTTGAGTGGGATGGTTGGTTGTTGGTATCATCATCAAGTCTCTTGGGAAGTCAATGAATGTCACCTCATTGTTTGACTTTTTCACCTGACATCTTCGGAACTTCGGAATCTTCTTGTAGCTGATGGTCACAGTGGTAGAACATCGAGGCTTGTTTTTTTCTAAGAGCGTTCCATCCTTCTTCAGCCAGTTCAGTGTAGCACAGCTTTTATACGGTTCAAACAGAGAGCATGTTAAGGTATGTTTTGTCCCACTGTTTCCCTTGTTGATGCTCAGTACAGACAGATGAAACGCTATTTTATGTCGCTCACAGGTGTAAATACCAACATCTTCAGCTGTGACGTCTTTAACAGTCAGAGAACAGTTAGATTCCACACTCATTCTGTTTGCTATAGATGCATCTAATTTCCAGCTTTGAATCAAACCACAAACAGCCACAACTACACCAATATTATTTTTTTCATAAAGCCACATAGTTGAATCTTCAGCTGTGACGTCTTTAACAGTCAGAGAACAGTTAGATTCCACACTCATTCTGTTTGCTATAGATGCATCTAATTTCCAGCTTTGAATCAAACCACAAACAGCCACAACTACACCAATATTATTTTTTTCATAAAGCCACATAGTTGAATTACAGTCAGGAACATCAGGTAAATTGTTGTTACATGGCATATTGACAGTATCTCCAGGCTTTCTGTAGAGGTCAACACGGTCCTGGTGAGCTTTCCCCATTCCAACCAGCAAAATGGAAATCAACAGAATACATTTGATCCCAGCCATTATGATCATTCTAAGACTAAGTCTAAGACTAAGTCTGTCTGTCTGTCCGTTGGCACGTCTCAGTGTGCAGTGTGATAACGAGTCTGAAAGGGATGCTAGAAAAAACAATGTCTATAGTCTTCTTCCTGAAACAGCAGTGTGATCTTTCTCTGCGATAGTGATGTGCTGTGCATCCCCTATTTTTGGAGTGGGTTTGTCATTTCCCCTTGCCTGTGAAATCATTCAGTTTAAAAGTACAGTAGTAGTATCATGTATAGCTCCAAGTGTGAACAAGCACATATTATGTGTGTGTATTTATTTGTATATAAACGCTATATGTCTCTTTGTAATGCACAATTAGAGAAATTCATAGTGGTAAATGTTCAGTATATCAGTATAGCAGTGGACACCATGCTCCCAACCTGCACATCAGCAGCAGCTAGGGCTTCAGTGTCTTGCTCATTTTGCACAATTTTATTATTAGGGCCCGAGCACTGTAAAGCAAGTGCGAAGCCCTATTGAAACCGTTAGGATTATTATTATTATTATTTTATCTGAAAAAAAAATGCACCTTGCAAAGTCACGTAACTTGGCACGCACGTTACTAGTGGCGAAAAATTACTTATTTTAAAATTGTTAAAAGTGGGCGTGGCCTAATTGTGCAATAGCGCCCCCTAGAAAACTTTGTGCCTCAATCCCCACCGTACGGTTTGACGTAGATGCATGAAAATCGGCACACACCTGTATCATGTCGCAACTTAAAAAAAGTCTCTTGGTGCAATGTCCGAAACCAAACAGGAAGTCGGTTATTTCAAAATAAATGTTGTGTTTTGGTGCAATTTAGTCCATTTCCACATGTCCAACTCCTCGGAGCAGGAACATCCGTTCGGAAAATAGCCCAGCATGCAGAAAAGACCTTAACGATGAAAAGTTATCAAAATCGTTAGTTGACGTAAAATGGCGTGACCGTGGCGGAGCACAAAACTTCACCGCCAAACAGGAAGTGGTACTTGCACCTAATTGGTCGATACTATTTTCTGCCATAACTTCCCAATGCTATGTCATATAGACATAATGGTGGTATCATTGGACTCGGTATTGGGTCCTTGTAACTTAGCCGCGTCCCCTCTTCTGATTGGCCAATATTTGCCTGAAACTTGCACGATCGAGGGCCCGTTAATTGCTGCTTGCAGCTTTAATTTTCATTTAGTTTCACTCCTTTTTGAAGTAATTTAGAATGATACATTTTGGGTACCAGAAGATAGGTGTAACGTTACAGTAGTAGCAAATGCAAACGTCCAGAGTAGCTCAACCATATATTCTACATCCAGTCAACCAAAAGTTGTACATGCATCTATATTGGAGATTGTTGAAAGATCATGATAAAAAGGAACTAGCAGGATAACAGTCAATTGCTTAACCACAACCCAGACGCTGAGAACTACTACTGTGTATGTTGATAATAGTGTCTCTTCACTCTTCCTCAATATGGTGAAACAGTAACTGCATACGTATTACAATTATTTGTAGATCAATTACAGTGCTACAGTGATGCCTTTCCACCAGTAAACCAGTTCTGTGGAATATTTTCAGATTTTCGGGGAACGGAGGAAAAGCACACTGGTTCACTCAGGAAGTGTTGCCATGCCTACTTATTATAGGCAACATTTTACTTTTTTCATGAATGTAATCCAAACTTGGCATGCAGAAGATCTACCAAGGACGGTGCACGTGTATTCCGACTAATGGCATTATATGAAAGTCCTCCTCCAAACTACGTGAGAGGAGTTGTACAGGTCCCATAGCTCATGGTGATGTGGGGCTTAATTGCCATAGCAACCGGATCAATGTTAAAAGCTGCTCTGGGGCTCAACCATTGTATACTGTTTACCTTATTGTCTCCACCAGGCCGAAGGCATGGTGGGGAATATGTTTTGCACTCCGTCCGTGTGTGTGTGTGTGTGTGTGTGTGTCCACGTGTCCGTCTGTTACCAGGTAATCTCCGGCGCCGTTAACCCGATCAATGCCAAAATTTGCACACATACTCCCTGGGTGCCAACGATGAATCTCTGCCCCTAAGTTTCCCCAACGGCATGTTATAGCGCCACCAGGCGGCCTATTTTGGCCATTTTTTGACAAAAATCTGTGTGTTTGTCTGTCTGTTACCACCTAATCTCCCAAACCGTTAACCCGATCGATGCCACAATTTGCAGACACACTCCCTGGATGCCAACCATGAACCTCTGCCCCAACTTTTTGACCCACGGCATGTTATAGCGCCACCAGGAGGCCGATTTGTGCATCCTTTTGCAAAAATCTGTGTGTATGTCTGTCTGTTACCAGCTAATCTCCCAAACCGTTAACCCGATCGATGCCACAATTTGTAGACACACTCCATGGATGCCAACCATGAACCTCTGCTTCAAATTTTCCAGAAGGGCTTCTTATAGCGCCACCAGGAGGCAGATTCTTGCAATTATTTGGCAAAAATCTGTATGTATGTCTGTCTGTTACCAGCTAATCTCCCAAACCGTTAACCCGATCGATGCCAGAATTTGCACACACACTCCCTGGATGCCAACCATGAACCTCTGCCTCGAATTTTCCACAACAGCCTGTTATAGCGCCACCAGGAGGCTAATTTTTGCCATTGTTTTGCAAAAATCTGCATGTGTGTCCGTCTGTTACCAGCTAATCTCCCAAACCATTAACCCGATCAACACCACAATTTGCACACACATTCCCTGGATTGCAACCATGAACCTCTGCCCCAAATTTTCCACAACGGCCTGTTATAGCGCCACCAGGAGGCCGATTTTTGGCATCTTTGTGCAAAAATTCTGTATGTGTGTCCGTCTGTTACCAGCTAATCTCCCAAACTGTTAACCCGATCGACGCCAGAATTTGCACACACACTTCCTGGATGCCATCCATGAACCTCTGCTCCAAATTTCCGACAATGCCATGTTATAGCGCCACCAGGAGGCGTATTTTGAAAAAATGATGAACACAGCAGGCAATTTACATAAAATCTTTAACACACTAAAATACTAGGCTCTCTCCAATCTACTCTTCTCACAATGGCTTGTTATATCGCCACCAACAGGTGGACATTTGCAAAACATTTTTTTTTTTTTTTTTACAAAATGCCTCAAATCATCCAAATGCTAAAGTCATGCGAAGAAATGGCACCCTTTTAACATTGGCATATTATAGCGCCACCAGGAGGCCACAACCTGAACTGGCCTGGTGGAGACCTGTGCCCAGAAGGGCACTTTTCTTATATTATATATTATTTGTTGCTGGGGGTACGAGCAGGATATATTCATACATTAACTTAAACTAATTCATTCAATAAACACAGATATTCAGACAGTATATATTCACAGGGATTATGCGGAGAAACCAGAAGCTGGAACCTTGTTTTTAGACTGATTGATTGATTGATTGATTTGGTCACTTATTTCCCACATAATTAAGGTATATTTATGACATCGCACAGTGTTGAAAATGGGTGGAATGGACTACTGTAGCCACCAATGCACTCACTTATAGGGGCACAAAATACAGAAAAGGAATATATGTTGTTTTAGCACAAGATGAAGGGGTCAGCTGATTCTATGCTTTGGACCTGAATCTTTGTGAGAATTTCTGTACACTGTGATTGTTACTGAAAACACAAGATTATCCACACAAAGAAAATACAATTTGAGAGGGGAGATGGCAGTTGTTAAAAATGGTGTGTTCACATTGGGGCTGGTGGCTGGGCTGAGTGAAACCCATCCACCATGCGCATCATCGATGGAGAATTTGTGTTCCAATGTGAAAATGGAACCCACCAAGACAAATATAATTATTCTTTCAAAATAATATTATTAAAAAAAATAATAATAATAATCTGCCTAACGATGATGTGCATGGTGGACAGGTTTGTGAACTGGCCAGAAACATAGCTGGAATGTTATCATTAGCTATGTAACATTACAGTAACATTAGCAGGACCAATTGTGTTAGGAGTAGTACTGGGACTTTGTTGTAAGAGTAAATAGTGCAAATAAAGAATGTTTATTTTTGTTTTAGTTTGATGTGTTTATATTTACAAATTATACAGAAAATGAGTCACCAACAAATCCATTTAATTATGTTATTAACACTCTCCAGTAAGTCTCTCTGTGAGATCGAGTGAGCCTGGCAGAGGAATGACCACAACGAACATCAGCCCCACCTCACCTATCTTGACCTGGTCCCATGTCCCTGATGGAAATCAGACAGGTGCAAATCACATTGTTTTGCATGGATCCTTGGTAAACAGAGCTGGCAGGAGTCAATAGGAGCTGCGAGTCCCCCCCCCCCCTATTAATGACCACCAGAGTTGGGAATATTACTTTACCTTGTTAATATATTACTTATTAAATATTAACTTAATTTTAAAGCAATATATTATATATAGCCCCCATTATGTTACATCCCGGCCTAGGGGTTACACCTGGTAACCCGTAGGCCGGGATGTAACATAATGGGGGTAATGGGGGCTCGTCCCTAACTAATTTGTGTTTTGTTTTGACTATAGTGAGTTATTGTGTTTGAGGTGTGTGCAGACATTTTTACTGTTGAAAGTTTAGTGTGCATTGCAATATTGTGTTGCTAAATTTTGTGAAATCTCCGTCTTGACAGGCAACTGGCATGGCAGTGGAAAGTGATTTGTGTGTTGCAGCAGCTTTCTGACTATCCTGGATGTAGTATCAGTGCTGGGCCAGTGGTGAGTGTGTATTTGGCTGAGGGGGTGGATGTGGCCACTGAAACCTTCTTTCTAATGCACAGCAACTGTGAGGACGGAGGGGGCACCGTCTCGCCTCATGGATTGAGTACAGAGCCACTGACTAGCATTGTTTAGGGGGTGGGGGGACTCAACAGTCTAGGCTGGCCTTCCATCTCTGAGAGGTGGAGCTCTCACCAAGGAGTTGATGCTGGTGTGCATTAGGGCTAAAGCTGACACCCTGCCCCTTAGTAATGGCAATTTGGTTGAAAAATTTGATATCAGTAAGCTGACTGTTTTGTGAAAATTAAAGTGCTAAGGTTAATTTGGTCTGCTTGCTTTTGGCCGGGATGTAACACAATATTATTATCTAAGCAAGTGTATATTAATATTACTATTACTTATTACTTTCTTTTTTCTTTTTTTTTTCTTTTTTACAAAATATATAATTAAATATTTAGTTAATTAATCAAATATTCATAAAATAGGCCAGTGGCATGCCTACAATAAAGCAAGCACACTTGGCTATCTGGCCAAGTCCATATGAAATCAACTTGGAAAAAAAAGTCACTCCTGAAAACAGTCCTGGCATAGACCTACATCATCCTACTCAGCTATGGACAGTTAACACAGGAGTTAAATGTAGACCTACCTCATCCAAGGAAAAAAACATCCTCGATTATCTGCCTCGCGCCGGGGGAAAGAGCTCTGTCGCCGGGGGAAAGTCCACTCATTCCCCCGTCTCTCTCTCTGCTCTGTGGCCGGGGGAAAAGTCCACTCATTCCCCCGTCTCTCTCTCTGCTCTGTGGCCGGGGGAAAGAGCTCTGTGGCCGGGGGAAAAGTCCACTCATTCCCCCGTCTCTCTCTCTGCTCTGTGGCCGGGGGAAAGAGCTCTGTGGCCGGGGGAAAAGTCCACTCATTCCCCCGTCTCTCTCTCTGCTCTGTGGCCGGGGGAAAGAGCTCTGTGGCCGGGGGAAAGAGCTCTGTGGCCGGGGGAAAAGTCCACTCATTCCCCCGTCTCTCTCTCTGCTCTGTGGCCGGGGGAAAGAGCTCTGTGGCCGGGGTAAAGTCCACTCATTCCCCCGTCTCTCTCTGTGCTCTGTGGCCGGGGGAAAGAGCTCTGTGGCCGGGGTAAAGTCCACTCATTCCCCCGTCTCTCTCTGTGCTCTGTGGCCGGGGAAAGAGCTCTGTCACCGGACGTCACACCGACCCAACATGGAATATCATTGCGGGGACACGAGTGAGACGCGAGCGCAACGACTACAACGAATCGCTGAATAGTAGAGACGTGCATAATGCCTTAAAACAGTGGTTCTCAACCAGTGATCCGCGTGGTCCCTGAGAGGATTCCAGGAGGTCCTCAGGCTACATGATGGAAATTTGCTTAACCAGATGTAACTCTTTGACAGTGTAAAACATCTGAATTAGCCCAAGTCTACACGACTACAGAATGTAGATTATTAGTCATTTTGATCGCGTGCGTGCGGGGGGCGGGGCACACGCCAAGTTGTGTGTTTGTGTGGGGGGATCGTGCGACACTGAGAGAGAGAGAGTGTGTGTGTGTGTGTGTGTGTGTGTGTGTGTGTGTGTGTGTGTGTGTGTGTGTGTGTGTGTGTGTGTGTGTGTGTGTTACTAAGACTCACCACCCTCCACTTTCTAAACCAGTGGTTTCATGATGTTCACACAAACACCTACTTTAATGCTACAAAAATATGTTGCATTAAAGTGTACCTTGCTTTGCTATGACTGCTTCCCCTTTTCCCATGATCAAGTATCCACAACTACAGCAGTACTTCATCAAAATACTTACATTATTGGTATTGATATTAGGCTAAATCACATTAACCACACTGTAGATCATTTGGTGTTCATATATTCACAACGGGTAAGGTACTATATTATGTAATATATTAAGTTACATACTGCACATGTCCCAAGACTGATGACCACACTGTTTTCAAAAGTTTACATCATGGATGTCAAACTCTGGCCCGCGGGCAGGATTTGGCCCGCCGTGTAATTTCATTTGGCCCTTGAGACATTATCAGACATCGCCAAGATGTCTTTCACTTTGTTTGATTTTTCTTTCAGACACATTTTGCCTGAGAGGGTACAAATGGAACCAAATGGACCCGCTAGGGTCCATTTGGTTCACATTTGTACCCTCTCAGGAAAATTTTGAAAATGGGTGGAATTCCCCTTTAAAAGCTTAGTTAGTTCAAACTTGGCCCACGGCTTTGTTCAGTTTTAAATTTTGGCCCACTCTGTATCTGAGTTTTAAGCCCCTGGTTTACATGGTCCATGCACACATCTAGACAATGTGAAACAACACAGCAGTAAGTGTGCAGTAAGCGTGCAGTAAGTGCACAACTTGCACACCCCTGTCTAGTCAATCCAGCCTGATAAAGATCACCCTTCTCTATAAAGTGGCCAAATAGACAGTGTACATTTCTGAAATGCCCAAACACAACCGAGTTTGACCCAACCCGACATTTTAGGGCCGGGTTGGGCCTAAAATCTTTGTTGGGTCTCAATGTTCAGGCCCGTTGACAACTCTAGTGTGTGAGGGCTTCAGACCAAATGCCATGGCAGCCAACATGAGCCAAGCTGTAGCAACTATCAATCAATATGTCACTGAAACTTTTCCATACTATTTGCATCTGTAAAATAAACAATTGTAATCGAGAGGTACCAGCACTGAGAGATTCACTCCATAGCTAGAGTTCTAGTTCTTCAACATCGGACACTGGGATTTCAAATAGTGAGTGTATTTTTTACTGTAGACTACATTGATTTGCAGGTGGTTGGTTGTTTGGTTAGACAACTAATACCTCAGTGTCATCTTACATCAAAACGAATAATCTGAATTTTATTATATTTTTCTACAGTAGTACATCACAAAGTTGGCCTGAGCTGAAACAGAATTTTCTCTGCGAGGGGAAGTAGGTCAATATTAAAATAATTCTTTCAATGACAGGGATTTTTTGTCCTTTTCTCTTTTCTTGTTCTCATATATTAGAATATTATTGAGACGTTTAGTTGGTTGAATTGTACAACGTACTTACATATTGCATATACAGTATATTTACAGTGTTTATAGTATAAGTGTTGTTTATTTCCTTTAAGAGAAACAACACTATGGATCTGAAATTACTTCTCATCATCCTCCTATCTGGTAAGACGTGTTGTTTTTCTGTGGTTATGGCATTCAAATTATCTTTCTTTGAATATATTGTATCATGGTGTAATAGAGGCTTTTCCATGTTGTCTACAAAAGCTAAATGGGAAACAGTTTTCAAAGAAGAGGAGTCTAATCCAATGTATTTACCGTATATTGCACATTTCAGAAACACAGTTTTTCCAAAGTACTATACACTTCACAACAGTGGGTAATAACGATATGGTCAAGCATGCCTTTTGAATCGCATAAGAGCTTACATATTGCATACCATAGACTACTCCTGTTTTGGGAGCATGTCTTGACCTTAAAAGGGACACATTTCGCTAATGAACAGTTTCCTTGTGGTCATGTGTGAAATATGTGGCTTTAGAATTATATTTGTCTCCACCATATGGTGGAGGGTATGTTTTGCTCCCTGTCCGTCCGTCCGTCTGTGCACGGTCCAGGTCGCACTCGATTGGCCGGTTTAGGTGATGTCATCGTATTA
Organism: Benthosema pterotum; assembly: GCA_039105355.1. Classification (NCBI taxonomy): domain Eukaryota; kingdom Metazoa; phylum Chordata; class Actinopteri; order Myctophiformes; family Myctophidae; genus Benthosema; species Benthosema pterotum. Next base: position 32,462,216 of record CM076976.1, read on the forward strand.
GCTCACTCCGCTCACGAGTAGGCCATGGTCTACTTGTTCGCTCTGCTCACGTACACTTGCTCCGATGTCATCAGAGCCACAACCTGATCTGACCTGGTGGAGACCTGTGCCATCAGGGGCACCCATCTAGTTGTTTAATTTAGATCAGGGGTGGGCAATTATTTTTCCCAAGGTGCCAAATGAGATATATAAAATATTGTGGAGGGCCAAGACTAAAGGCTGAACTAAATACTGCATAATATTAATTTAATTTCAAGATAAAAGTAAGAGTAAGACCGACCATTTTCTCCAGGGCCCACTATTTATTCAGTATTTGAGCCACGGACCACCATTTGATACATTTTAGCCCCACAAATCCCAAAACTTTCTTCAAGATTTCTTTTGTTTTTGTCAACAATTCCAGGCTGGATTTGGGAAACAAATCAGGATAACAAAAATGACCATTCTCTTACATTCTCTGATTGAATGTCTAGACTTTGGGCTAATTCAGATGATGAATATTTTAACTCTTGAGAGTGTAAAAATGAAACCAAATGGACCCGCAAGGGTCCATTTAGGAAATATCACACGTCATTGCTATCTGTGTCTACATCCATCCGATGTGAAACAATACATTCAACCGTGGCTAGACTACAGTGCAGACACAACATCCAGATGCTTTTATTATTGGGAGATTTCAATCATGTAACCCTGGATTCGACACTCACTGCCTTCCATCAGTTTGTGGGCTGTCCAACCATGAAGACTTGTTAAATGCAAATATTGAGGATGCATACATAGCCACCACCCTCCCTTGCCCAGCCGGGGAAGTCCGATCACAACTTGGTTTAGTTACAGCCCCAGTATATTATAGTAGTCCAAAGGCAGCCCGCTACATCGCGGCCCTTTAGTTCCTTGCTATGGGTCTACTGAATGAAGTGTCTCCCAGTCATCGCATAGTGCGGGCATTGAAGGTCTATCACAATGCTGATTGGATTGTGAACTTCTGTTTGGATGTGGTTGTTACAGTACATTGCTTCCCTAACAATAATCTATCTATTCCCATAATGGCTTGGTGCACTGCTTCTCCCTGTGGATAGGGGAATGGATGTCTTACTGAGACAACATGTATGGATGACATCAGAGGCACTGGGCTCACTGCTAAAATCTAAAACCACATATTACACAAAAGGTCTTTAAGGTCTTTGCACCGCACACAGGTGCTGAATGTCAAGAGCAAATTTCGGAGGACATAAAAAAGAAAGTCAACGTCACTTTATGTCAATCACGTTTGCAAAATGTTGTCACATATTTCATTGTTGGGTAACGGATGGATATGGGTGAGAAATTAATATTTATCCAGGTCTAATTTCATTATTCTTGACCATCTTCAGGATTCTACATACCCTCCTGTTGTGTGCTTCGTGAATATCACTTTGTTAACTCGATGATGACCTGGAACGATGCTCAGAGCTACTGCAGAGAGAAGTACACTGACCTGGCCACCGTAGAGAACATGGAAGACGTGAAGAGTCTCAAAGCTGTCAACACCGACCACCCTGGGAGATATATATGGTTTGGACTGCATGATGACACCACATCCTGGCAGGGAACCATAGGCCGTGAGGTCAACTCTTGGAGATGGTCAACAGCTGGTGCACCGATCTTGACAGAGTATCATAACTGGGCTTCTGGCGAGCCAAATAATGGTTTGGGAAAAGAGTTCTGTGGGACAATCGGACGGGATGTTTTTTGGAGGGACGCCGCATGTGAACGGACAAAATATTTCATCTGTTACGGTAAGAACGGTGTTGCATGCCTATACAATCAAAAACGTCTATTCATACGTCTTGTCACACACAGGAAGGCCTGAGCACATGTGTCAGGACACATACAGAGATTTACAGTAATTTACAGCAATTAGCCCTTCTCAAAAGGCGGGGTTCAGTCACTGTCCAATGCCAATCCAAATAGTTTAGCAATTGTTGCTATGCAGGTCAAGCTTTCCTGGACAAGCTTTCCTCTGACAGCGTGCCTATTGGACAAGGAGAGTTGAGGGACTTAGTGAAGGGCTCATTGGTCTGTATAGTGACACTAGTTCACTGTTCTCTCCCGTAGATAAAAATCAAATCCAGCAGAAATTTATGATGGTCAGGAAGATGTTATCCTGGAAGGCGGCCCAGCAACACTGCAGACTTCATTACACGGACCTGGCTGTTATCAAAAATGCTGAAGAGAGCAGCAAAGTTGCATCTTTATTGAGATCACACGAACGACCATGGATCGGCCTTCACAGAGTAGCATGGAGATGGTCTGACCAGACCAACCTGTCCTTCACACACTGGGTGAGCGGAGAGCCCAATAATTGGCGTGACAATCAACACTGTGGAGCCGTTGATCTGCGGAGCCAAGAGTTTAATTGGGCCGATGATGACTGTGTTAAAGGGCATGCGTTCTTCTGCCACAGAGGTGAGTCTTCCTCACAACACAACTGATGTTTCACTTTTTTTTTTTTTGGTGCAGAAGATCTAGTGAAGTAGATTTGTCCTATACGCATCTTCAAGGGATAGTCTGGGATTTTTGAACATAAGTTGTATGAAATACTTGCCATTAATACATTGGTGTCAACTGTATTAATTGATTTCCAGAGTCCCGTGGTGGGAGTTCTGCTCTGTTCTTGGTGGTTCTGGCCATTTTTGTTCTGCTCTGTTTTTGGTAGTTCTGGCCATTTTTGGGGGTCACTGGCAGCCACACAGTGAAAGTAAATTAATCAAAAAAACTAACTTGCTTCGTGTTGTTGACCTATTTCTAAAATATTAGCACATCCTTTGTTCATTTTTTACCCCTCTATCACAGGGAACTATGCATTTTGTGTCCGTATCACTATGCCCAAAAAGTAGTTAGTTCCATGTGATAGGAGGGTCAACAATGAGAGAATACAACAATACAAATAACGTTAGTTTTGTGGATTAATTTACTTTTACTCCGTGGCCCCAGTGACCCCCCAAAAATGACCGTAACTACTTAGTATTTCACCAAAACCAGAGCAGAACTCCCACCACGGGACCCTAGACATCAATTATTGACACACTATATTAATGGCTGTATTTCATACGGCTTAACTTAAAAAAATCCAAACTATCCCTTTATAGTTCTACTTTTCATGTCGTACTGTACTGTACTGGACACACACACACACACACACACACACACACACACACACACACACACACACACACACACACACACACACACACACACACACACACACAAACAGCTGTTCAGGAAGTGAAGGTGATGAGGATGAAGATTCAGACTGATGCTGACCTGACAGATCGAGACGTTAATGACCAATTCCTACAGCAGGTAATCAACCCTTTAGGACAAATTTGAATGATTCACAGGATGTGTTTTGCGGGATGACACTTTAATCAGGGAAGGGGGGGGGTGGTAGAAAATGTTTTAATAATTATGCAAAAAATATGCATATTTATCACATTATTCTATTCCTCTACAGTTACATGAAGCTCTAGCCAAACAGGGAGTGACTAACTTTCGACTGCGCTGGAAGAACTCGACCCACAAAACGGAGTTATGAGGTTGAAGAACACCACTTTACTGCAAACTCCACAACAAGTCTATAGTTTTTACCTTATAATGGAAGATGATATTAGTCTACCATGTGATAGACATAGAGACAGATTATTTTCAAATTAAACAGATAAAAGAGTAGTCAAGTGGTCAGTGGTATTGCTATGCTGCAGTTTGAGCAATAATATAAACTAAATTATGGCAATACAACGGTTAATGATATCAACTAATGAAGACACACACACACACACACACGCACGCACGCACGCACGCACGCACGCACACACACACACACACACACACACACACACACACACACACACACACACACACACACACACACACACACACACACACACACACACACACACACACACATAAAGGAAGCAGAAGGGGGGTTGTGGTAATTCTGTGTATTGTCTGAATCTACTTTGTATTTGTTTACATACTAAAGGAGTGTCTTTGAGCTGTTTTAGCATACAATGTAAACCAATGAGAAATTTTTGAAGCATCAATTTCTAATCACTGGAACAATGTTTCTATAGAATGTTCCTGTTGTGTGTTAAATAAACCTGAACATGTTGTGTCTAACACGTGCTGTTTCCAGAGCACTTCAGTCAAATGGTATGGTCAAATTACAAGTGAGAGGTTCTACTTCATTACTGGAGTATTTGCTCTTAACAATTAAAATAACAAAAAGTTCCCAAAGTACATTTTGAATAGGTGGGCTCAAAAACTTGAGGCTGCATTAAATTTCTACAGTACATGCCCTGTGAGTGAAGCATTTGTTTTTGAAATGTAGTGAGGTGAAGTCATGAATCCCGAAATGCAAACGCAATGCAAAGTCAGGTACTGATCAAAATTGAGTGCACTGCTAAAGTAAATGTACTTTTTACTGTTGATTGCTTTTAGGACTACAGAAGAACACAGTTGTAAAACAAAGGGTTAGAATCACACAAGCACACAAAAGCACACAAAAGCACACACACACACACACACACACACACACACACACACACACACACACACACACACACACACACACACACACACACACACACACACACACACACAGTACTTGCAACTGTGTCTGTGCGCGCGTGTGTGTGTTTTTTTTGTAATTTCGTTACATGCATGTGTTGTGCGTGATGCGGCCAGCAACCCGCAACAAATTCCCTTATTGCTATTTTCGTCGCCTTTCCTCTTAACAGTCACACAAAGTTGGTGCTCAAAATAACGACATCACAATCAGTCCAATAGTCACAGCTGTGCTCCCAAGTGGAACAGTCTCTCAGAGATTCTCAATGTATGAATATACAGTATGCCATCTTGCATTGGTGTCGTTATAGGCCAAATGGATACAAATGGTCTCCTAAATAGGCATGGTTTTCTCCTCTCAGAGCTCCCTATCTGTCGAATGTCAAATTGCTGATTAGAAAGAGACTTCCTGATTCCTAACAGTTTGTTGCTGGGATACAGAAAAGGTTGAAATCTCTCCTGATTTGTCTCGCTAAAAGAAGACATTTTAGTGAAAATATGTAAATATTGTGCCTGTGTGCTTTGTGGTGATCGGGTCCAGTATTTAGTTCAGTGTCCATGGAGTTAAGGAATGGATCCTAAGTTGTGTTCACGTTCATTCTACCATTGGAAATTAATAGACTCCAACATTCTTCCAGTTTCCTAATATTGTAGCCGCCCCCTTCACCTAGATTCAGGAAGCAAAGCAAGTTGCCATTGGCCTCTTAGGTCGCACCTCTGATTGGCCTACCGAACGTCCATTTCTGTTCTTCTGTTTGGTTTCTTCTGTCCTATCAGCTTCACAAGGAATCTCAGGGAAGGCTTATACAATGCATTGCCTCCCGTTGCCTCCATGTTGCCTTCCGTTGAGATACAGACGGCCCAGATTTGGTACAGGCCATTTATATGAAGGAAAAACATCACAGGGCAGCAAGGGGAAAAGCATAAGGAAACCCAGGCATGGCATGCAACATGCACAGCTTTGGGAGGTTATGGTTAAATATCTGCTCATCGTTACAGGGTGATATAATTAGCCGATTATAATGGGTTAAGTAGGCCTTCTTTTACAATGCATTATGTTATACAGACAGCAGATGTACTGTAATAGAAGCATTTTGCAAATCAGTGGAGATGAAATTAGATTTAACATTACACTTATGTACAAACATGTCACTTGCTGTTGTTGCACTAGTATTCTAACAAGCGAGTGGCGACACTGGCATTGACTCCCATTGTAAATGTGCACATGCTCCATCTCTGTGGGATATTTCGAATGTTTGGATCTGTAGCCCATAGGCACCTGCATTGCAGTGAGATCAAGGTGTGTCGCCACTCTCCCTTGATAGCATGATAGTTGCACTCTAATTGGCTGAGGTCAGGGGGATGTCATTGGTGCGTAGGGTCTTCCTCTTGGTAACGCAGTAGACCGCCAGGGCTGTTGTTGCCATGGCTACGACCGCAACCACCACCCTGATGATGGTGACATGGGTCTGTGGTGCTGTGGAGAGGAGAAGAGGGCCACACATTTGACTCTGATACGGTGATGGTTTGTATACTGTACAAATTTCAATTAAGGGAGAGTACCGGTATGTTTTTAAGTCAGGGGAAATGTATACTGTATGTGTGCCATAATAAATCACCACCCTACCTGCTAATTAAAATAAAAATCCAGTCCCATCCCCAAGTGATTAAACATGAAGTGATTAAACATAAATCACCCTCCTATATTAATTAACATCACCTTTGCCACAGTAGTTATTCTTAATGCCAGTATTCGTAACAATTTATGTGAGAAAATAGGATGGCTGCAGTCATTTCTTGACCGAAGCAAAAGCTCGACCTGTGTCTTACCACACATATGGGAACTCCTGAACAATAATAAACAAACATGGCGGCACCCAGATTTGCATTCATTGCATTAATGCTACAGAAAGTAGTTAATGTGTTAGTTAGGGCTTTAGCAAAATGTACTGCTCTTATACTCCAGGTAAATCAGGACTATAAAAAACAGGCCCAAAAGCAAACAGAGTATTTGAGAATAGATGAAAAAATATAAAATACATCATATGTTATATATATTCATATAATTCCAGATTCAGGGACATTTAAAGGTCAGAGGTCAAAAGTCTGAATATGAAAGTTGTTCAGCATAAGGAGATATAGGGAAGGGAATATAATTTACATTGCTAACGGTCAAGCGGTTCATGAGTTTTCATTTTCAGGTGAGTGCTATAGCGCCACCATTTGGTCAATGGTCACAGGCTTCTCACCTTCAATGTTTGGCATCACCGCTACAGTTTTGCGAAAACCAACTGCACGGTTAAGCCAGAACAGCGATTTTTGGCAAAAGAAGGAGAAGGAAAAAAAATGTCAAAAATAAGAATGAGACCGAATCACTTCTTGGTCCCTTAAACATTGACAAAAACATGACAGGACCATGGTCCTGCCATGCTTGGTCTCTTAATAAAGGAAAGTGAAAATATTGTGTGTGTTTTCGATTAATGAAGTTTCACAGTGATACAACCTAGTGTGGTAGAGACAGTAGACACTAGTGATCCTACCTGGTGTGTGTTGGGTGTAGAAACAGTGGACACTACTAGACAGTGACCCTACCTGATGTGGTCTTCAAGTCACCTGGGAAGTCAATGAATGCCCCCTCATTGTTTGACCTTTTCACCTGACATCTTCGGAATTTCATCTGCTTGTTGCTGATGGTCAGAGTGGTAGAACATCCAGGCTTGTTGTTTTCTATCAGCGTTCCATTCTCCCCCAGCCAGCTCAGCGTAGCACAGCTTTCATACGGTTCAAACAGAGAGCATGTTAAGGTCTGTTCTGTCCCACTGCTTCCTCTGGTGATGCTCAGTACAGACAGATAATTTAGTCGATCATATTGGTTTGTATTCACATATTGTTGACAGGTGTAAAGACCAACATCTTCAGCTGTGATGTCTTTAACAGTCAGAGAGCAGTTAGACTCCATTTTCATTCTGTCTGCTTTAGATGGGGATAGAATCAAACCACCCGCAGCCACGACAACACCAGAATTGTTTACTTCATAAAGCCACATAGTTGATGTACAGTCAGGATCATCAGGTAAGTTATTCTTACATTGCAGATTGACACTATCTCCAGGTTTTCTGTAGAGGTCAACAAGGTCCCGTTGGTAAGTTGTGAACACTCCAAGCAGCAACATGGAAAGCAACTGAATCCATTTGAACCTAGACATTTTGATCTCAACTTTCTGTCTGTACAGTACAGGATGTCTGCCTGTCTGTCTCAGGGCGCAGTGTAATAATGAAACTGCGCTGAGGAAGCTGCAGTAGTTTTTAATGGTGCAAAACCAATGTCAGTGTCCATTCCTCAATGTGGTGGAACAGTGACTGCATTGCGTTTATGTGTAGACCTATTAATACAGAACACACAGTGACACAGTCCACCAGGGTTAAACCGGTCGGAGTTGTGTGAAATATTTTCACATGCGGAGTACCATGACAAAATAGCCTATCCACGTTTCCCCCCCGCCGAGGTACTGGTGGGGAAGCAAAACACGCACGCACACATGCACACGCACACACACGCTAGACTATAATGGGGATTTAAACTTGTACGTGGTTAGGTCTCTAACAAGCATTTCTAAGATAATCCTGACTTCATTAGCCTATTACTGAAAAAAATACTGAGGAAAAAAAAGGTAATTTTAGGTAGTTTTTAATGGACACAGAAATGTAACTTTTAAGCCATAGAATGCCTCGGAATCAATAATTTCTCTGCGGAATATTGACTTTTTTCCTGCAGATTCCTGCAGGAATTACTCAGTTATAAGACTATTGAAGTGTTACAGCCCAATCAACAGCAAATGTTCAGAGCAATATAAGTCTAACGATTAACTAGGAAGTATGCTACTCTGAACAAGAGCCATAAAGGAAGCAAGAGTTATGACGTTGAGGGACAGAAAACAGCCTGGTAATGTGTTTGTCAGTGTGTAGTGTACTGTAAAGCCCAAAAACTGGCCCCATGAAGTGAACAGAGAGTCATCATGAATCTGTCTTACCCTATGGCTCTGTTCAGAGCCTATAGTCACATGTTTTAAAATCATAAAATCATATACACATATACAGTCATAAAATCCAATACACTATAACAGCCACAATTGCGCCATCGATCAGTGAATCCAGGGACCTTTAATTAATTTGCAAAGAAAAGTGGGATGGGTGTTCTTCCTGCGTCTACACGAGAGAGTGTGTACACACAGTAATTTCACGGGAATCGAATGTTGGTTGCATTTGTGAATTGAGGGATTTGTTCATACAAACCCCTCCTGCATAATCTGAAAGGTGTGTTGCATTAAATATCGAACATAGAGTGCTATACCTAGGGTTACTATAGAAGTGTTACATGTTCATATAGCTGGACGTCACTAATGCTCATCATGATATGGTTTATCTATACACTATGGCTCAGAGAAGGATATTTCAGAAACCCATCTACTATGCAGCTCGTGACATCATAAATAGAAAATATTAAATATATAGACAGTTAATCTGATAATATCAAAGCGTATTTTAAGCATTTCCTGAAGGCGATTTAAGACGTTTGTACAAACATGTAATTTCTTGGTGGTTTGTTGACCTTGGCGTAGAGGTCATTTAAAGAAGAAGGTTTAACGGTAGCGTAGGTCACCGTATCTTCATCCACTCTGTGTGTCTTGGCTCCTCCCATCGCGGTCCTGCTCGTCTGATTGGTGTGTACGACAGACGCGTAGGTCAGATCGCTGTCGGGGTCGATCCGATTGGCCGGCGGGCCGGGACGGCTCGCAGTTACCGTGTTGTGATCGGTTGAGGTCTGCAGGGGAACGTCACGGAGGGGTGTGTTCTTCCTCTTGACGACGAAGATCAGCAGTGCCGTTGCCATGACTACGACCACAACCACCACCACAACCACCACAGGGATGATGACACCAGTCTGGTTCTGGTCTGGAGGAGAGGAGAGGAGAGGAGAGGAGAGGAGAGGAGAGGAGAGGAGAGGAGAGGAGAGGAGAGGAGAGGAGAGGAGAGGAGAGGAGAGGAGAGGAGAGGAGAGGAGAGGAGAGGAGACCTTCACTGTTACAATGGTGCTCCAGTTCCCAGTTTATTCACTGTTACAATGGTGCTCCAGTTCCCAGTTTAGCCGCTCAATTATTTGTTGTCAAGTCCAGCTAAAAAAAAGGCTGGAGAGACACGCAGACCGCTGCACGTTACTAAACAAACAAAACAGGTATACTGTTCATCAATTTAGGGATTCTTGACATGAATAGGTTTGACATGAACCCCTTTCAACGGATAATGAACCAGTGACCACCACCCCGACTGTGTGAATTAACCCTGTGACTGCACAGGGACCACTGTTTGGAGGGTACAGGAACATGAATGAGGGCATGGTGTGGTCGAAAAGACTGACATTAACTTTTTCATTGCCAAACCCGCCCTTTCTGCCATTTTGGGAAATAGTTTTCATAGCCAAACCCGTCCTTTCCGCCTTTTAATGTTAAAATATTGACCATTGAGGGTTTTCATTTCATTAATTTATTCATTAAGTGAAAAGGGTGAATTAAATCAAGAAGCCCTTATGTCATTAGTGGGCATAAGTTAAGAGATGAGTGCGTGGTGGTGTGTGGTGCATGGTTGGTCGTCCCTCGGGGTACTCCAATTGGCTGGTTTAGGTGATAACGTAATGGTGACATAATAACTATAGTGTCATGAGTACCCTATTCGCTCACTCTGCTCACACGCAAGTAGGCCATGGCCTCTTGTGCGCAACACACAAGTTTGCACTCTGCCAAGTGCTGATCTAGTTAGTGGGGTTGCCTGAAGGGGAACTTCACTACAGTTATTGTGATCACTTCTTCGTGATGATAACACGAGGTGGTGACGTAGTAAAAGAAAGTTTTACATTGTCATACATCAAAATGATTTGATTGCTTGAGCAAGGAACGGGATGTATGGTGTGTGTCACCATTCACCATTACAACAATAGTGACCATTAACCCACCATGCATGTAAAACTTTCTTTTACTACGTCATCACGTCGCCATTACAACATCAGTGGTGCTAGCATCTCGGTCGCAGACATACCATCTAAATTACATCCTCCACATACTTACCTGTGGAGGACATCGAAATGTTTTCTTTCACTACCTCACCTCGTCACAATTACAATATCATCGGGGCAACTCCACTTAACTTAACGCAAAATTGCATTCGTTCTAGTTATTTAACTGTGCTAGACGTCCATAGTGCCAGAGACCAACGGCTCTATTCTTCTTTTTAATCATGGTTGTCCTTATTCTGTTCTCTTAACCTCCCATAATCTCATACAGCAGACACATGTGATTGCATGATTATATGGGCACATTTCTTAATAATGGTGACTTAACCTGCCGTCAATGTGGTACACTTTACCATGCATGAAATTCTCTCTGTTCTCTCTCTTGATATCCGGCTTCCCAGTAAATAACGGCATTGATGTGTTGACATCATACGCCGCCATCTTGTTTCTCAACGAGTGCTCAATAACAAAAAATCACCAATGTTCTTATGTAGCCTAAATTCTAAATGCATGTCGGGGCCCACATGCAATACCTTCACGGACCACTATTTGAAAACCTCTGCAAAATATAGTAAGCAGCAAATCAATTACCCTGCCATTAAAACAACCCAACTTGCCATTGTTGTGCCATGTTAAACTGACCATGTTAAAAATGATGCCATAATAAAACTGACACTGTGCACACAGCTCTAAAGTGGAGCCTTTATAATAGAGGGTAAGCTTTAATGCAATGCACATGGCTTGTTAGAATGCTTTGTAACAGTGATCCTACCTGGTATGTGTTTGGTGGTAGATACAGTGGACAGTGTATCAACAGGTGGTTGGATGGACGAGACAGTTGTCGAACAAGGTGGAGTTCCAGTGGGACGGTTGGTAGTTTTTGTCGTCTTCAAGTCTTCTGGGAAGTCAATGGATGCCTTCACCTTGTTGTCCACCTGACATCTGAACTTCATCATGTTGTTGGTGATGGTCATTGTGGTAGAACATTTAAATGTAATGCTTTCTCTGATCAGGGTTCCATCCTCTTCCAACCAGCTCAGCTTACGACAGTGAGTTGGGTCATATTCAAACAGAGTGCATGTTAATGAATGGTTTCTCAATCTGATGTTCAGGACAGACAGAAAAATCACACGGTCCTCTCCAGAGTCTGTGAATTGTCGGCATGTATAACGGCCAGCATCTTCAACTTCCATGTCTTCAACAGTCAGAGAGCAGTCAGACTCCAAACTAATCCTGTTTACTGTAGGTAAGGTTATTTCACCATTCTTAGCCACAACAGCAGCAGGCTGTAACTTATTTGCTTTGTAATGCCACGTAGTTGATTTACAGCCAGGATCAGGTAAGTTGTCGTTGTTCTTACACCAAAGATTGACAGTATCCCCATGTTTTCTGTAGAGGTGAACAGGTTTCTGTTGGTGAGTTTTGTTGACTCCAAGCAGCAGCACAGAAAACAAATGAATCCATTTGATCCCAGACATTCTCATCTGTCTGTCACTTTCTGTCTGTCTGCCTGTCTGCCTGCCTGCCTGCCTACGTGATCTGTCTGTCTCAGTACGTGACGCTGACTAGAAACCAAAGTTTTCTAACACATGCAGGTGTGCTTCCTCAAATGAGCAGTACCATCTCTTTCTTTCTTCTTTAAAGCTATTCTTGGTCATCGTCAGCACCTCAACTATCGGTGTGCATCAATTTGTGCTTGTGGTTTTGTCATTTCCTCATTTATTAACGTCATTATGCAGAGAGTTTCCTGTGGAAACATTCAGGCCCTCCCTTATGAAAGGAGCACAAATTCTTCCTCAAAGTCCACACAGTGCACACATGTCCACACGGCATATGTGAAGCAATGGCAAACAGCTGATTCTTTCCTAACTTGACACAGATGCAGGTGGACGCATGCAGATGCATGAAGGCACCCGCAACTGTCTTAAATAAAGGTAGTCCTCCTGTATTGTTGAACTCTCTTCTTCATGCCCATCAATCTGTCATGTATGTGCGCGCACATATATAACCTATAAATATAGCCTGTGAAATGTGCAAATTAATTAGCACACATGAAATGAAACGAAACGCCATCAAGGATTACAAACTTACATCGACATGAATAGAATAGGCTACAAGTCTACACTGTACTACATTTATTTACCCCATGCATTGCACTTGCAACCCCCACCCCCATTACCCCCTCGCCATGAGTTAACTGTTGTGAGTGAAGCCATGTATAATGATGGATAGCTTGCACAGATAGTGGAATTTCATGATGTCATAATATTATTATGACATCATGAAAGGGGTCCACCAGACTTTAAAGAGGGGGTGCCGTGATTTTTGTATTTTTTCCAAATTTGTACATGTTTAAGAGGTGACAGTATGTAAATAGACCCCTTAGTGTGTTTTTTATGTGCAATGATGTCTTCCCTTTGTATTTAGGGTTTCTTCCTGATGCCTGAACCTTTCCAGTCAAACGTGACAATGGAAAAATCTTCAATATAGTGACATCATGTGCTCAGCCCCTCCCCTAACTCATCCCCCTTTATCATGCAACTAAAGCAGTGGGTGTGGCTTCAGTTTAGGTGGATCTCCACTCATCACCACCCACCAGGCAAACCAGGCATACTTAATGAACTGGTAGGGTGGCATCATAAAAATGACAGTTTAACAAACACTCTGCACTTTTTGGGAAGAAATCTTACTTTTCCTATAACATTAATATATGATAATCATGTTTTAGGGTAGAAAAAAATCATGGGACATCATCTTTAACACTTTTATTATTATTTACTGACACAAAGTAGCTCATGTCTCATGTAGCTCATGTCCATGGTGGATTTTTCAAACATGCGCTTCACAGATAACACAATAATTCAACCTTTCCATAGAGCTGCAATTTTGGTGTGTTTAACGTTGTTTAATACACACAGATCGCATATGTTTTGTTTTTTGTTGTTTTTTTATGAGGGAGTCAGGAACTCTACATTTAACCCATTATAAAAGCAATCTAGAGTTGCATTGCCACTACTTGGAACCAGTGCAACTTTTGAAAAGGTTCGCCAGGAGCCCTGAATCCACATCTACAAAATCTAGCCATTATCTGACAGCAGCTAATTCATTACTCCTGTGGTTTATGAAATATCCATTTCATGTAATTTAATAACCCAAATCCACAATAACTGCAGTTACCCACACCAACTGCGCCTACACACACGGACAGAGTGCAAAACATACTCTTCACCAGGGCTAATTGTCTGCAGGCTGAAGCCTGCAGACAATTAGTTAGCAGACAAAACAGTTGACCTGATGGCACTTTACTATATATTCATATACATATATGTGATATTTATTTTGGAGGGTTTACAAAGGGGCTGATATATATATATATATATATATATATATATATATATATATATATATATATATATATATATATATATATATATATATATATATATATATATATATATATATATATATATAGGGGCTGATTGTCGTTCACAACTGTAAAACACACTCCAGACTTCTCACCATGCATGTCTCAAAGATGTTGGGAACTGCTGCTGTGTGCTGCTAATGTTGACACTGAAGTGAAGTTAAGGTTAGCATGACATCTTCTCCTCCTCTAATTGTACATCATTTCACCATTTTTAAAGAAACACCACCTCATTTTGGGCTACTGCATCAAAGATTTAGTTGATCTACATTATATGGATTACAATTTCTTTACACATTTAACTCATTCTTATATCCTAGTATTACAGAAAATACCAAGCTATTAATCTGGTTACGTGAGCTGACTTCCAGATAAAATTATCTTTTTTATGCACTGTCAATTGCAACCAAAGCCAGTAAAATTCATTTTGAATGCTTATCTCAATCTGCATCAATAATTACTCTCATCCGATGTCACCTTAGGCAGAAAATCTGTTAAATATTTAAACATGTATAACTCAACAAAGCCACAATAGCATTATACTGCCATTTAAAGCCAACCCATGGTTGGAATTACCTTTTCCGTGTATGGAATGTATGGAAATCATTTGATTTATGTTTTGCTACTGTACATTAAGTCTCTCTTGAAACACAGAAATGTTGACTGTATGCGCCTTACAGGGCACAGCTAATCCTATGAGTGTGGACATCAAGTCACCCATTCCACCTGCAGGATAGACTGCTTTTACTAGATCAATTATGTCACATAACATCACATAATGTCACATACTGTAAGGTCACATTGTGTTCCTGCATGAATGTAGAACTCGTAATGTTATAATGGGAACATTTACTTATTGTACATTGGCGCCACCCAGTGGAACAGCCTTGTCACAGCAATCCTCAAAAGAGACTGTCAACCTGAGAGCTTTAAAAAATGTAAACATTTTCACTTCTGTGTATTTTTATATCAAAACTCCATGAAAATCGATTTTTAATTACTTCCTGTAGACAAAAACTGTTGTGTGGTGATGTCGTGAGGCCCACAACAATAAAAGCCAATGATGATGTAATGGTGACGTAAGTAAAAGACCTTTATACCTGAAGTCATGAGTATTAGCTTGCTCCACTCATGCAGACCATGGCCTTTAATTGCCTTTAATTGTGCGCAATGCTCTAGTTTTTGTTATTAAATCATCAGTTCTGCAAAACAGTCTTTTTTATTCATACTGCAGCATAGTGAGAACGCAGAAGGATTGCTCCGGAGATGAGAGACACGGTGGCTATAGCTTCTGTCATGACCCAAGCCTTAGGGCCATGAAAGACTGAGGAGGACACAGGTTTGATGTTCGAATAACAATAATTTATTTAACTAAAAGTAGCTTAAACTAATGAATGGTTGCTTGTTGTATGATGTGTGTAAGTCAGTGAAGTCAGTAGTGTCAGTGTGGATGTGTGGTTGATATGATGTGGGGGTGTTGCATGTTATGGACTTAAACAGTAAGGAGAAACAAACAAAAGAGTGCTGTCATCATGGGGAGAGAGTGAGAGCAAATGGCAGCCGGCTCTCTTTTATAGGCCTCCCGGAGCACTGGCCAGGTGCTCCTGGGTCAATATCAAATTGCGGGACTTTTCATGTCCAAGGGATATATCTAGCATGTGTTTGCATTAAAAGTAAAAAAATAAAGCTTTTTATGTTCATTATGATCATGTCTTTTCAAATACCATAGTCATTTACTATGAAAACAGTCACTTATTAATACAAATTGGCTGAATATCACTAAAATGTCAACTAAATAACTGTCCGAATGTAACAACAACCACCTTCTATTTAGTTAAACAATAATTAAATGAATTGAATCAAATATTTTTTTAATCATTTTATTATAATGAAGTTAAGCTAATCCCGTTAGATATGATTATTTTTGGAATATATAAAATATAACCTGAAAAATAAGACATTTTGTCTGTGTCCGAGAAATCACTGTCAACTAAGTTACCCATCACAAAACCCCCTCCCAAGGAGATGTGTTATGTCCAAATCACATGACCTGCTCCACCTGATGTCATTTCATCCTGATGAAAAGTTTGGGAAAGCCACATGTATGAGTTATCTTCTCTTTTTTAGTTATTTAACATAAAGTAGGGTGAAAGTCAGGTGTAAACTTTTAAGATGTCAACAGTGTTACTACAGTTTCATAATAAATAACATTAAATTTAAAAAGAAATCAATTGTATATCGAATATTTAGAAGTATCTTTCTGTAAAAATGCCATGTGGTGTAGGCTGATAGCCAGCCATGTTGATTTTATACCTGAAAACAGTAAAAATGTCAACTATGTTATGTCAACTATGTTACCCTGTAAAAGGTAACTTAGTTGACATAGTTTGACAGTTTTGCCATGTTCTGTCTGACTGTTTCTGATTTGAGTGAGAAATGGTCAAAGAGAAAGTACTGGAGAAGAGGCTCAGCAAGAGAGCAGAAAAAAAGAAGATGGCTGTTGATTTTATACCTGAAAACAGTAAATATGTCAACTATGTTATGTCAACTATGTTACCCTGTAAAAGGTAACATAGTTGACACTTGGGTAACATAGTTGACACTTGTGCCATGTTAATACCATGCTGTCAACTACAACCCCAATTCCGTTGAAGTTGGGACGTTGTGTAAAATGTAAATAAAAACAGAATGCATTGATTTGCAAATCGTTTTCAACCTCTATTCAGTTGAATACACCACAAAGACAATATATTCATTGTTCAAACTGATAAACTTTATTGTTTTTTTGAAATTATACAATCTTTTGTAAATTGATGCCTGCAACACGTACCAAAAAAGTTGGAACAGGGGCAACAAAAGACTGGGAAAGGTCATGAATGCACAAATAACGCCTGTTTGGAACATTCCACAGGTAAACAGGTTAATCTTAAACAGTTTAATATCGTGATTGGGTATAACAGGACCATCCCAGTCGTTCACAATCAAAGATGGGGCGAGGTTCACCACTTTGTGAACAATTCTGTGAGAAAATCATCCAACGGTTTAAAAACAATGTTTCTCAACATTCAATTGTAAGGAATTTGGTGATTTCATCATCTACAGTCCATAATATTATCAAAACGTTCAAAGAATCTGAAGAACTTGCTATACTAAAGCGACAAGGCTGAAAACCAACACAGAATACTTGTGACCTTTGATCCCTCAGGTGGCTCTGCATTAAAAACTGACGTCATTGTGTAAAGGATATTACTGTGAGGACTCAGGAACACTCAGAAAACCATTGTCAGTTTACATAATTTGTCGCGACACCTGCGAGTGCAAGTTAAAACTCTACCATGCAAAGCAAAGCAAAACAACCAGAAATGCCTTCTCTGGGTCCACTATCATTAGAAATGTGGACTCATCAGACCACAGCACACTTTTCCACTTTGTGTCTAACCATTTCAAATGATATTGTACCCAGAGAAGGCATTTCTGGTTGTTTTTCTGGTTGTTTTTTCAAACCAACCTTTCTTATGTATGGCTTTGCTTTGCATGGTAGAGTTTTAACTTGCAATCGCAGGTGTAGCGACAAATTATGTAAACTGACAATGGTTTTCTGAGTGTTCCTGAGTCCTCACAGTAATATCCTTTACACAATGATGTCAGTTTTTAATGCAGAGCCACCTGAGGGATCAAAGGTCACAAGTGTTCGGTGTTGGTTTTCGGCCTTGTCGCTTTAGTATAGCAAGTTCTTCAGATTCTTTGAATGTTTTGATTATATTATGGACTGTAGATGATGAAATCACCAAATTCCTTGCAATTGAATGTTGAGAAACATTGTTTTTAAACCGTTAGATGATTTTCTCACAGAATTGTTCACAAAGTGGTGAACCTTGTCCCATCTTTGATTGTGAACGACTGGGATGGTCCTGTTATACCCAATCACGATATTAAACTGTTTAAGATGTTTACCTGTGGAATGTTCCAAACAGGCGTTATTTGTGCATTCATGACCTTTCCCAGTCTTTTGTTGCCCCCGTCCCAACTTTTTTGGTACGTGTTGCAGGGATCAATTTACAAAAGATTGTATAATTTCAAAAAACAATAAAGTTTATCAGTTTGAACATTAAATATATTGTCTTTGTGGTGTATTCAACTGAATAGAGGTTGAAAACGATTTGCAAATCAATGCATTCTGTTTTTATTTACATTTTACACAACGTCCCAACTTCAACGGAATTGGGGTTGTAAGTTACTGTAAAGTTTTTCTTTTAAAAATATGAATTTAATTGTTCCCAAAACAAAGTAAAGGACTAAAACAATTAATAGCTGTGAACTATGTAGCCTCATATAATTTGATCGAGAAAATATCATTAATTCTAGCAGTTTGTGGAGAAAATATCTAGACTTGGAATTGCATTTTGCAAATGTGGGTGTTTTAATGGGGAAAAAAGAAAAATGTCTTTATTAATTGGGGATTGTAATCACAAATGTAGGTAATAGGACAGATATTCTTCCAAGAACAGTGATTTGTTTAAATACTTTACATTTATTTAATGCTAAAAATGTACACTTTTTGTCCGTAACATAGTTGACCAAATAAGGACCCAACAACTCAGTTTTTTAAATAAATAAATGAAATCACTTATGCCTGAGCTTGGCAATTAATGGAAACATAATCTGTAAGGAATACTTTAGAGGAAAAAATAATAATATATAGGAAAAAATAAACTTTTTTTTCCTGAAATTTTCAAACCCAAAAAGTCCCGCAATTTGATATTGACCCACCTAATGCATTATTGACCTAATGGGGAGCCTCAGAGGTGGGACACACCCACAGGATCTGTAGGGGGAAAGATGCACAGTATGCAAAGACAGCACAGGCCCTGCAGGCAAAGCCAAGGGGTGTGACACTTCAAACTTATTTCTTTCTGCACATCATATAGCATGCTGGTACACACACATGCATTGTACGTCACTCTGGGACAGCCTTTTATGTAATCGATCCTCTTCCTCTCCTCCCCTCCGAGGGAGAATGACATGAAATTCAACTCTTTAATTTTGTTTCTGTTTTTGGTGCTTTTGTGTTTTCTATCCTCACACATTATCGACTTTGAACAATCAGTCTTTCATATCATATAGGGGCTTTAATTGTCAATTGCTCTCAGGAACAGCTCATTTGATTTTGACCTCATAATGATGTCATCAATGCACCCTTCTTTGGAGAATTCCTGCTCTCCTTCAGTCTTCAGTTCCAAATTTGGATTTCCACCTTGTTTATAATGTCCACCATTGTTGATTTTCCAGGTTGAGATGGAATTTAAACAAGCCTGGTTTTATCAGACTCTAACATTAAAATATCCCCCATATCAGCGTCCCCACCACATCACAACATTGTTGTACTGCAGCTAAACCCTCCATAAAGAAATGACAAGGACTGGTTATGTCAGTGGGTTTAATGGCTCAAACCATTAGAAATATAACTATAACTTTTTTTGGATGTTTACTTATTTTATTGATATTTTTAGTAAGGCTATAAGTACTCCATTCCTCCAACATATGGGCAAACAGTTTTGTTTGTTGTCTCCACTAACAGTAATAGAAGTTGCAGCTGCTGTAGCCTAGTCTCTGTCGTTGTTAATTAACCCATCCAATCTGGTAAGAAATGTTAGAAATACACAAGACCAGCTGGAGTTCTGTGACACACACACACACACACACACACACACACACACACACACACACACACACACACACACACACACACACACACACACACACACACACGCGCGCGCGCGCGCCGTCACTAGGGACACTGCGTCTCGGTGAAGGATACTTGGACATGAAGTCAGAACCATGCAGGGAGGAAAGTCTCCTCCATCCACTGTGGATGAAAGTAAATCGTTTTACTTACACCGTGAGTGAAAGTACTAGTAGTAATAATAATAATAAGGGTAATAATAATAATAATAATAATACATTTTATTTATAAGGCGCCTTTCAAGGCACTCAAGGTCACCGTACAACAAAAACAGAGCAAACAAAGAACAAATAAAAACAGCATAATTAATGTACAGTGTGCAGCAGAGTCAGTACATTAGCCATAGGCCTGCCTGAACAGATGTGGGTTTGAGGTGTGATTGAAATGTTGTGATTGAGTCCAAGTTTCTCGTGTTAAAGGTAATGTGCTAGTGGTAAAGGTAATGGAGGCAACTTTAGTGTGTACAAACACTGTGTTTGTAAACAGATTTGTTTAAAAACAGAAGAAAGAATCCAACTCCACCTCACCTCCACTCTATCGGCTCATTATGAAACTGCTGGAGACTGCTGTGCTGTGATTGGCTAAAACGCTTTTTACTGTGAATGTGGTGGAGTAAAATGCACACGCACACACGCACGCACGCACGCACACACACACACACACACACACACACACACACACACACACACACACACACACACACACACACACACACACACACACACACACACACACACACACACACACAAACAGGCAGAACATTGTAATTTCTTCATGACAGTACCGCGCAGTACACAAGAAGACATTCTAAACGACCGTACTGTGCTGTACCTACCTCCAGAAGACTGTGTACTATATAAAAACATGTGACATTTCTAAGAGCCTGCAGGCAACAGGCAGAGGCTCTGGGTCAGTGTGCCCTGTCCTCTCTCTGCCTCACGCTTAAAAAGAACCCCAGCGTTTCAGCAAAATAGCTTTAAAAAGGAAAATGGCGAAGGAGGAGGAGGTGGAGGAGAGGAGCACGGTGGCACAGTGGCAGCCGCTGTCACTCCTCATAGCTTGAAGGCCCTGGGTTCGATTTCCGCTAGCATGTTTACATGTGGAGCTTACATGTTCTCCCCGTGTCCCCTCAGGAAAGGTACCCTAACAAAAAACATGCAGTAATCCTGGGCTCTGGATTGCCTCCCCCTGGCCAACCTGGGCGTCTGATGGAGGTGACAGGAACTGATTGGAATAATGTGTTCCTTCCACACACTACGTCTAACCAGGGAAACTCCCCCCTGTCAGGATGAGAAAAGAAGGCTTGGACTCCTCATGCATTGAAGGAAGCATGCGGTCAGTCCGCTGCTACCTCCCCAGGTTGGTGGAGGGCGTGTAGAGCCCAGGATCACTAGGCAATTGGCAATGGGTGAAAAAAGGTCTGCACTTTGGTTTTGAAATGGTAACTGGTCACCTTACAACTGTCTGTCTGTCTATCTCTGTTAACTGTGTGTGTGTGTGTGTGTGTGTGTGTGTGTGTGTGTGTGTGTGTGTGTGTGTGTGGTGTGTGTGTGTGTGTGTGTGTGTGTGTGTGTGTGTGTATGCATGCAGTTTGAGGAAAAATGCATGTACACTAGAGCTGGGGTCGGGCCGACTTTTGTCAGCCCGACCCTACCCTAGAGTAGGTCGGGCTAGGGCCAGCCCGGCCCTAGCCCGACCATTATTATTAAAATATATGCGCAGCCCGGCCCGAAAACCCGACACCGTTTCTTTTAAAATAAAATTAAAGTTGTAAAATAATATTATATATAAATATAATAAATAACAGCAAGATAGCCCAGCCCGAACCCGTCCGAAAACCCGACCACCAATTAAGCAAATGAGCCCTACCCTACCCGGCCCGTCGGGTACCCGACGGGCCGGGTCGGGTTTCGGTCGGGTTTCCCACCTCTAATGTACACAAAGGAGAGAAAGAGAGAGAGAGAGAGAGTGAGAGAGAGAGACAGAGAGAGAGAGAGAGAGAGAGAGAGAGAGAGAGAGAGAGGGACGGACGGACGGACGGACGGACGGACGGACGGACGGACGGACGGACAGACAGGCCATCAGTGCATTGTAATGCCGTGCAGGACAGATGCCAGGATGGTTTTTCTGGTGCCCGCAGCCATTCTTAATACCCACTATTTGAATCTCAGCAGGGGAGCCATGGGCGGTCGAGGAAAAGTTCCAAATTGAAAAGCGCTGCCCACGGGCCCCGGGATTATATAAACGCAGCACCCCAGCCAGACTGAGACACTCATGCTCTCTCTCTCTGTCAACACACTAAGTACAAAGCACCATGTCGTCGAGGTGCTCTAGTCTAGACCACTTCTCCCTTCAACACTCGGGTTCGGAGAATGGCGTGGCCCCCAGTGACCCCCACAAAAGGACAAGAACTATTAAATATTCACCCAAGGTGGTGGAAGCAGAACTGCCACCACGGGACTGTGGACATCAATGAATACAGTTGACAGCAATATATTAATTGCATTTCATACAGCTTAAGTTATGAAAATCTGAACTATCCCTTTGAGCTACTTCAACAATATCACAGATTTTTTTCAGACCTCGATTCAGTTCTAGTCAACACAGAATGCGGGCGGAACTGTTCTGTTATTCTTTTTTCCACACAGCAATCCTAAGGTATAATAATGACATGTTGAAAACGAGCATTTTTCTTTCTCCCTAAAGGCAGCAGCACGCCGTCCTGACAGACTGTGCCGTTTGCGCTATGTGTCCTGAGAGATGACATTAGGAGAACATTAACCATACATTTCAGAGTTTAGGAGCATACAGAAGATATAACAGCACCGTGGGTCTCACTGGTTGGTTTAGACATGAATTCCTGCTGCTGGATGTTATTGCTGTTGGATGTCAACCCAAAACATATTACCTTGCAAGGGGTGGGTGGGAGGGTATTATTTCTTAAAGGAGAAACAACATGAAATTATTTTTGTTTGTGTGTTTTGGTGCTTCTATCCCCACAAATGATCTAGTTTGAACATCAGTCTTTCATATCATAGGGGAGATTTAATGTAAATTGCTCTGAGGAATGGCTCGTTCGATTTTGGCCTCATGATGACGCTTTGTATAATTCCTTCTCTCCAGTCTTCAATTCCAAATTTGTATTTCCACTTTCTTTATAATGTCCACCATTGTTGATTTTCCAAGTTGACATGGCATTTAAACAAGCCTGGTTTTATCTAGCATCACTAATATAATGACTCTACTATAAAAAAATCAATGGTTGCTTACGTTATAATAAGCAGACATGGCAACACTATACACGAGTGAGCGTGCTCTGGTTACCGTCCCAACCTTTGCCTTGGTGGGTAAAATCGTGGATAGTTATAGTTAATTTTCAGCATTTTTATAACTGCTTTGTTCGTTGAAATCTTTTTTTTTTTCTTTTTTTCTTTTTTCAAATAAGAGTGAACAAGTCAAGTCGCTAGAGAGGAACAAAAAATCTGTCGAGTTTCTTGGACATCCCTGTAACTAAAAATGTGTCCCTGGGAATTCAAATTTTGTCTGTGGAACTACGAATTTGTGCCTGGAACTAAAA
The DNA here is from genome assembly GCA_039105355.1 of Benthosema pterotum. NCBI lineage: Eukaryota > Metazoa > Chordata > Actinopteri > Myctophiformes > Myctophidae > Benthosema > Benthosema pterotum. Next base: position 32,485,631 of record CM076976.1, read on the forward strand.
ATGTTGTACCTGGAATAAAGATTTGGTCCCAATTTGTCTGAAAACTCAGCATCTAGAATATTGTACCCCCCTTATCCTGTCCACAACCATTCTATATTTTCATTTCATCTTTCTGAGAACAATCAAAACAATATAATGCAGCTCCTCATCAAGCCCCAAAGGCTGTCTGAGGCCCCCTCTGTGATCCGCTAGTGGGGATGAGGCAGACGCTCCTCAGCGTCTGCCTCAAAATGAATCCTCCCTCCAGACTGTGGCTTCTGTGATGTTGCCAGTAGAGCATCAGTCCACACAGCCAAGTCTGCAGCATCGTTAGATTCTTATAATTATTATCCCACGATTTTTGGGTGAAAAAAAAAAAATCAAACCCATTTGTTCACCCGGTGCCAATTCCTAATGTGTTCATGGGCTCTACAAACCCTCTATCAACTTGGGGAGGCAGCCGACTTGCCTCATGCTTCCTTCAATGCATGAGGAGACCAAGCTCCCTTCTTTTCACCTGACAAGAGCTAAATATAGCGACAAATGCGGCAAGTCGGCAAGAGTGATGAGGGTAGGGGACACAGGGAGAACATGCATACTCCACACCCAGCTGCACCTAGCTGTGAGGCGACAGTGCTAACCACTGTGCCACCGTCCCCCCTCATTTTGTTCTAGTTTCTGAAGCTAGATTCTAGTTTTTGCTGTCAGATTCAAGAGACAAATGGGGATCCCCAACCATCACACAACACAGTATATGTGCTACAGACATGGCTACATTGCTACACGAGTTCAATTAACCAGACACTGAGACATAATAACGTGCCACGACTGATGAGTCCATTTGTGTTTTACTCTTTTATTTAATTAAGTAGCAGATCAATTAAACATCGCTTAGATTGACATCACAGCCATTATTAGCAAAGCACATCCCCCCAAAAATAGAAATCCTGTACATCACCTCTCGATTTGGGACATAGAAAAAACTAAAAATCGGTTTCAATTGTAATTTGTAAACAACGCTTGTTTGCATGCAAGAAAACATACATGTCGTCAAAGTCACTGCAGTGATGGGAGAAAAACAACAACAAAACACGCTTCATTAGGAAGTTAAAGGGATATTTGACTTTCAAAAAAACCTTTGGTCATTATATCATCTGCTAAGGCTCATGTGAACAGTTTATGTTACTCCATTCCGCATTTAGATACAGTAGTTTTAGCTGCCCCATCCCCTTCCTATACAAACTCATTATAACTTAAAATGTAACCATAATAGATTAATCAAAATCATAAATCAAAAACGCCCAATGTTTTTTCTGGTGACTGCATTTTGTCCTCCTATTACTTGAGGGGGCCGTGGAATTTCATTTACAGGTTTCATTTATTTTTAAAGTATTAATGCTATCAGGAGGACAATCAGTCACCAGAAAACAGATGTTTTTTTGATGAATCAATGATGGCTAAAATGGAAGTTATTATGGGTTTGTTTAGGAAGGGGTCAGAGCAGCTAAAATGACCATTAAATATCTAAATAATGAATGGGGTAACGTATAAACTGTTTTTCTTAAAGTGAAATATCCCTTTAAATCAGTTTAATACCACTCCGGCGTATAAGAAGTGAGAGCAATACTCAGCCACGGCACAAGGACCGACAAAGGCAGATAAAAAAACACCTTTAGTTAAGTCAAATGCACACAGACGTACTCAAACAATTGGGTTGACACGTTCCGTCTGCCACCATGTTATAGATATGTAGATATAGCATTTTTTAATCATCGATACCGAAGCACTGAGAAAACTGTTTTGCCCTTTCTTTTGTTATCTTTTCTTAGTCAATCTTGACCACAGAAGCTGTGGTCTAAATAACACAATTTAAACCACAGCTTCTGTGGTCAAGATTGTGTTATTTAAACTTTAAATAACACAAGTGAAACTAGAATGAAAATAAAAATAAGGGAAGAAATACCCTGGCTCAGTCCTGAATCGTTGCCTTAAGAAATACTACCTTATTTTTCCCACTGCGATTCAAGGACTGGTGTCCCTCCCTCCGGTGTTGTTTAGTATTGGTTGAAAATCGAACGACAGCAGCTGATTTGCCAACAGCCCTGTCTCTCAACAGTGTCGGCTCCTCCAATGCTTCTTTAAAGAAGCGTTGGGTTTTGTAAACATCATCATCCAACATATTTTAATGCTTTTGTTCACATGCTAGTAACGCCATGAGTAACATTCATGTTTATGTGCCACACATGAGTGGCACACACCTGTGACTGTCACACACCTGACAGCACAAACAAGAGTGAATGCCAACAGAACAGATTTCATTTAGGCACATTTTGTGAAGGTGCAACCCACACGTTTAGCAGTGTTACTCATTCCAGGAATGTCAGATCTCTACACACTATAAGGTGAGCTAATCACCAATTAAAACTATACAAAATACAATACCAATTTCTATTATTAAGGTTTCCGAACTTATGTGGGCCAGTTCACATTTGTCTTTGTCTTTTGTTATTTGTTTTTGTCACATTTTCTCCTGTTGTCTTCTGAGCTGTACATAGATGAATGTTGCACAGTCTGTTTAAGAGTACCCGCTTTTCTTCTGAGCTGTAGATGTATCATCAGAATACATCTTCAGAATCTGGGCCTATGACCCTTGCATCAAGCAAGGCTTGATGCAAGCCATTTGCCATATTAGGCAAAAAAAATTGGGGGGTGCGACCCACCTGTTTAGCAATGTATACTCATTCCAGGAATGTCTGGTCTCTAAAAGCCATACTTTGTTGTAAATGTGACTAATCAACAATTAAAACGATATAAGATCCAAACCCAAACTTTCTGAACTTATGTGGGTTCCTTAATATTACATTTTGATCCCAAATGACCATAAAATTTGACACATGACCCTTGAACTTGAATTGCTTTGGTCAAATCATAAAACAATTCGGCATCCAGAAAATCTATACTTTGATGTCAGAATCATTCAAATCTGCCCATTCGTCTCCGAGTTATGCTTTTCACTATGTATCTTTTTTTTTAATCAGATATAAAGACCAAAAACTTGTTACTACTCTTCTGAAACTACAGTATCACACATTTTTGCATTCCTGGATGTCATATGAATGTAATGAAACTACATACAGTATGTCACATTCTTTTACAATCACTCAATGAAAACCCTTTTTATTTTTTTACTTATAGGTAGCACTGTAAACAGAGATGTTCATTTAAGCCATCTGGATTGACAGATTGTAATTAAAATCTGGATTCAGTTTGAAGAAGTTTAGTATCTGACGGCTTGGCTACATGACTCCTGATCTACCAAATCTACCAAAACAACTTTTGATTTTTACCAAATGTAGCAAGTAGAGCAATGGATGACTGCAATAAGTATAACTGATAACTGAATTAATGACCGTCAAGTATGCCGTCATTAGCGTACAACAAATTACTCAAAGTACACTCAAAGCAAATGCTGTCAAACTTAAGAACTTAAGGTAACCAAATTGAACCAACATGACACTTTAATTCATCACTGAGTGGAGTAAAGTTAAACCACAAAGGTGGTTGAGAGGAGATTGGCTGGGTTACACAGATTGTTCCTGTACTTTCAGCCACATGCAAACAGAATTTTCGGCCACTCAAACATTTTTCTTTTTCAAACAGATACATAACTGAAGGTTTTGCAAAATGACCACTACAAGTTTACAACAGTGTACCCTTGTCTCTGCTATTATTTTCATGAAGTGCCAGGGTAATGATAAAGTGTCTATGTAGGTGCCCATATGGAAAAGTAATTGATATTAAAACTCTTGAAAGTGGCAGCTTTCATATCAAAGAATATAGTTAATATAAGATCCATAGTATTTTTTTGTAACATGAAACATATATAATTTTGTCATTTATAAGAATAATATATGACATGCAAAACACATACGCTTTTTCTTGTAAAGTGGCTTGTATGAAAAGTGCCACTTTCAAAAGTTTGTTTTCCATATGGGAATGATAATTATATTTTGTTTTAATCAAACAAAGAGAGAAGTCAGGACTTTACTTGGAGATTTACATACATAGTGTGACATGCTGACAGACAATGTAAAATGCATGTTCCACTTCCACTCACAATTTAGGCGTTTTTTAAAACTTTTGCATTTCTTTCATTAAAAGTATAATATACATCATATATTAAAATATACTGTATGATGACAGGCCTATTTGACACTTCATAAGGATAAAGCAAATAGCCTACAATAGGGACGGACGGAAAATATCCGTTTTGCAGAAAAAGCAGGAGTCGTATAGCCTGGGCTTAAGGCCTGGACTAAACGTCTATGGAACTTTTTAGAGTAGGTTATTGATCCGTGTTTGATAGAATGACCACTGATGAAGGTCTTCGGACCGAAGTTTGCTTTTTTAACCAGCACTTTTTCATGAGCAAATGAAAGAATCAATGTTTTTTTCTAAAGTCTCGTCTAAAGATTTCTTCCTTTATTTTTATACATTGAGCAAATCTTTTTAAGTCAAGTTTCACTTTTGAATTATCAATACCAACATACTGTATCTTTCTGATGACATCCTAGAGAGAGCGGAGGGGGGAGGCATCAGCAATAGGGGCCTTTAAAAATACTATATTGGTTGTCAAATATGTTATTTTAGGTTGATGTTTGAATGTGGTGTGAAGTTCATAGCTGATAAAGCTGTGATGATGAATGCTGCAGATTAAAATCACCATTTTTGATGAGGATTTTTTCAAAAGAGTTTGAAAGATGTTAAAGGGGAATTCCACCCATTTTCAACATTTTACTATGCCATTAATGCACCTTAGCTCCCTCATTCAAGGACTATCTAAAAAGGACAGGACGCCAAGACATGGCTTCCTGTCCTCATGGGAGGAAACAGATATGCGCAGTGCATTCCAGGAAGTTTGACTCTAGCAAACCATGCATGCCATTGGTCTCTTGGATGGTTTGCCAAGCGTCAAACTTCCTTGTCTGTACTGCGCATGTCTGTTTCCTCCCATGAGGACAGGACGCCATGTCTTGGCGTCCTGTCCTTTTTAGATAGTCCTTGCCCCCATTCTGGGTTTCTTAGAAATGGAGGTCTGGGGAAAAAATCATTAACAAGGTTAAACACAACTTGATGACATCAGCAACATGTTTCACCATGTTAATGATTTTCTTCTTTTAGGACCAAAGGGAATGAGATGGACCTGATAGGGTTCATTTGGTTCCTTTTCTATGTGCTCCAAAAAAAAAACCTTGAAAATGGGTGAAATTCTCTTTTAAATAATAATAAAAAATCCAGGAGGAATTCAATTTGCGACCGCAACCAACGGCTGTGGCTGTTGAGTTGAAAACATGAAAGTACATGAGCCGTGACCGGTAGTAAATGAGTCCTGACAGTAATGGTTGTGACCGTTGGTTATTGGACGTCAAACTTAGAAATGATATTTCTATGGTAGATTTTTTTAGGAAAAAAAAAATCAAATGGGGGTCCGCAGACTAATTAGTGTCAATTTAGGGGTCCTTGCCATTCAAAGGCTTTGGGAATCACTGTTCTATAGTATAAGTGGCAGTGCAGAAACAGTGATTACTACAGAGTATGCACATGAGTATGATTTTTCCAAAACGGACACCCTCCTCTCATCTAGGGTGGCAAGACATTTGTTTGAACTCTTTCCCAGCTGCTGATATGAGCCATAACCATACTCAAAGAGAGACTGACAAAATTGATGCACTTCCAGGAACATGGAAACAATGTTTCCAAGAAGTGTACAAAAGAAGTATTGTCAAGGATAAAAACAGCTGAAATGGTCCTGTGTGATCACCAATTGTTTTGTAGTGACCATTGACTCCAATGCATTTTTTCCCCAAACGGCTCTAAAATGGGCCCTGGAGGATTTTTTTTTTTTTTTTTCATTTTTGGGGAAAAAAGTTGTTTTTTGGGCGGCGGGGTCTATTTTGTCCAATCTCGTCCTTGGCTGGCAAAGGGTTAAAATCCCATAAAATACGGAGGTATCGGTTTTCCATTACCGCAAGCGTACCATACTGGCAAATCTCATACAGTGGCATCCCCACTGCGTACCACACGCTGCGTTTCACACGCCATGTTTCACGCAACGTGGGAGACCGCGGGACGTTAATGCTTTATTAGGAAAAACAGCACTTCCAAACTCTTGATGCTTTGGAGAAATAAACACATGCAGGCCATTTCGTGACAGTAAATAGCTCCTACTGTGTCTATGGTGAACATTTTTAGGTTTTCCGTACAACCGCAACACTGTTTAATGCAATCAGATAGGACTTTTTTTCTGTTTCGACAGAAAAAAGACAACTTTTTTCTGTTATACAGGACATACTGAAGCTACAAAATCAGCTGAGTTTGGGTTCTTTTGCAATTCGTTTGAGGTTGCTCCTGTATTTTTCATGAATTTCCTGTACTATTGTATTCGCAGATCATGAACAGAAAGTGGCTGTTTCAACAACTTGGTAATGAGACTAGGGTTGGTTTGAACTTACTGTATATGGGCTGTGACGTATTCTGGAATGCTATGGTGTAAATCTTCTCATCGGCTGCATGTCAGCAAATCAGATCTGGGGCTTTGTGTGTAGGCCAAAAGCCTACTCTACTACCCTGGGCCCAGAGTCATCCCGCACCCCCTACTGGCGTAATGGCACGGGCACGGAAGACTCTGGCTTCGTTGAATCGGAGGTGGATCTGGCTCGCCAAAAACCCTGGCGAGCCAATCAGAGCACGTTTCCACATAAAAACAAATGACGCAAATCAGCAGAGACCTAGTTTGTAGTTTTTCGCAGCTTGGCTAGAAAACAGGGCAATGGTACTGGGGACTACAGACACTGCGTACTGCCGGCGCCTGTGTTCTACGTGGCAATCAGCGCTGCTCTGATTGGTTAGATTCTAACCAATAGGAGTTGATATCCCATCCCTGGAAAGTTCAAATCCCATTGCTAGCGAATCAGAACCCTGCCCACAACTCCAGACTCATATACAAACTTGTAATGCTTGTAATGAGGGTGGGGAAGCCAGGTTACTGCACCACCAGACCTGGGCTTGGGCTTACCAAATAATTATCCATAATAATTAAAACCTACAAATCAAAAAGTCCAGAAATGACCCCCCAATTAAAAATGTTACTCTACTCCCCTGCTTTGTTCATCACAAGTTGAAGCTTTTGATGGCTGGCTTTAATTATTATGGGTAATTTTTTTATAGGTAATTATTTGGTAAGCCCAGGCTCAGGTCTGGTGGTGTAGGCTTTTGGCCTACCACAAGCAGTTTTGCCAACTTGGCGCATTTGTCGCTATATTTAGCTTTTTTTCAGACCCCCTAGCGCCAAAATTAGTGAAAAGCTCCTGGCTGAAAATCTAGTGGCTTTTTGGCTGGTGGTTTGGGGCAAAACTGATTGACACGCGCCAGAGATAAAACCCTCATTTTTCACCATTTTTCCTCCTATGATCCCCCCAGGCTAAATGATGTAGTTGGTTGAAATTGGTTAAGTGCCTCTAGTGCATTTGGATTTTAGCAGCAGTTGGCAACACAGACCACAAGGCCCCAGACCTAATTTGCTGCCATGTAGCTGATGAGAAGACTTACACCATACCTGGCAACACCATAGCTGTTTGAGAATAGCAGCCATTGACGACGGTCGGGTCTGGGTCTATGTGTCGGGTCTGTGTCTGTGTCTGGGTCGGGTCGGCCATCACCCGGACCTCTTCCTCCTCCACATCAACCCAGCAGCAGCTCGCTGAGCATCACCTCCCGCTCCCCCAGCATGACGTCCCGCTTCAGGCTGGTCCCCTTGTTGAGGACCTTCATTTTGAGCGCCAGGTCGCGCAGCTGCGTGCGCGGCACGGCGTCGAAGAAGAAGTCCTCGTTGAAGACGGGGTGCCGGCTGTTCTTGATGATGGTGCTGCGCTGCTTCTGCTGCTTGCCCGGGTTGAGGTAGAGCGCCACGCAGCAGTTGATGCTCTTGACGTCGGTGGCGCGGTCGTACAAGTCCTGCGCCGCCAGCACGCGCACCCGCAGCCGCGACGCCTCGGCGTCGTAGTGCGTGCTCAGCCGCAGCGTGCCGCGGCCGCCCTGTTGCGGCGTGGGGAGTTGTGAATGAATAAATGAGCACATTAATTCATCAATCAATCAATCAATCAATCAATCAATCAATCAATCCATCCATCCATCCATCCATCCATCCATCCATCCATCCATCCATCCATCCATCCATCAATCAATTCTTTAACCCACATTGGGCAGGTACTCCTTTTGGTTTTCTAAGCAAATTGAATAATTTTTCAGTTCAGAATGGGTTGATGAATCAATGTGTGTGTGTGTGTGTGTGTGTGTGTGTGTGTGTGTGTGTGTGTGTGTGTGTGTGTGTGTGTGTGTGTGTGTGTTTTTGGTGATGCCATGTGTGTTTTCTATCTCCACAAATAAACAAATTTGAACATTCCGTCTTTCATACCATATAGGAGCTTTAACATTTTTTTTATCTCACGATTCCTAATGTGATCCTGGTGCTCTACACACCTGGTTGGATGTAGCACGTGGAAGGAACACGCTATTCCAACCCCCCTGTCAGGTGAAAAGAAGGCATCTTGGACTCCTCATGCATTGATGGAAGCATGAGGCAAGTCCCTGCCTCCCCAGGTTGGTGGAGGGTGTGTAGAGTACCAGGATCACATTAGGAATTGGCACTGGGTGAAAAATTGGTTACAAAATCGTGGGATAAAAAAAAAAGATTGACAATTTTAGGTATATGTATAAATTCTACCATTTCACATGCATCTCAATGTGGGCAGGGAAGGATTATCAGGGGCCCTGAGCTAGAGGGTACCAGGGTAACAGGGTATAAAAGTGGCACACACAGTGCTTTTCACTGTTATTTACAATACAATACGATACATTACTGCAAGTGTTTACATTTTGCATTTATTTGGCTTAGTTATTTTCAGTGTTTATTATTTTCAAGCAATCCCATGCTGTAAATCCTGCTGAAGTGCCTGTGCGCTGCGGGAAGAAAAATGCTCCGGTGTATGGGGGGCCCTTTGGCTGGCGGCGGCCCAGGGGCCCATCATTTCTTAATCCGTCTATGTATGTGGGAGAAGGCTATCGAACAAGAACGGGTTGGGCAGGGATTTTTGACATGCTAGTAATCGTAACGTATCCCCCACCCACCCCCCGCCATCCCTACCTTGCGCAGGTTGACGGTGTGCATTCGCTGCAGCATGTCTGAGGATCCCCCCGCCGGGGGGGCTCCTCCGGCCTTGTTCGCGGCACGGAAGGCGGCGAGGGAGGGCGGGCAGCGCAGCCGGCGGCGCTGCACGTTGGGGCTGTTGTCGGCCGAGCTGCACGTATCGTCCGTCGAGAGGGAGCTATGGCGCGCCAGGGTGCGCTTGGCGCGGGACACCTGGTGGAGGGAAGGAGGGTGGGGTTACAGCAGTGCGTTTTAACTAGGGTTGTCCCGATCACATTTTTTTTTTGCTCTCGATCCAATCCCGATCATTTCAGTTTGAGTATCTGCCGATCCCGATATTTCATTTTTTTTGCTCCCGATACAATCCCAATCATTCCCGATAATGTTTCCCGATCAGATACATTTTGCAAATGCATTAAGAAATTAAAGGACTAAGACTAAATTGTCCCAAGAAAAAGATCTTATATGAAGTCCACCAAATAGCAGAATGATATAAGCAAATTCCACAACATTTATTTACCTGCCATAGTGTCAACCCCTTGCCACTGTGTCGGATCTCTGTTTATACTGGTATATTTACCAATACGGTCTGATGACAAATTAGGGCCAATACTGATACTTTTCTGGTACCGATACAGTATTGCCAATTCCGATATGACTGATATGACATACAGTATCGGGACATCCCTAGTTTTAACATCTATAAACTTCCCCTGATGTTACCTAATGTTGTTCTTGAAAAGATATTCCCTTAGAACCCAAGCATCAAATGCCAATTAATTAATTAGCAATCTGTCAGGAAATCCAGGGTGACAGAGAGGCGTGAACGAGGCCTTAGGGATACCCTACAAGCCCTCCCGCGCACTCCGATCAGCCGACACTGGGAAGCTGGCAGTAGCCTCACTAAAAACGCCTGGACAACGCTCCACGCGCCCCAAGCTCTTCTCCCTCCTGGCTCCAAAACTATGGAATGCACTTCCCACCGCAATCAGAACCACAGAGTCACAACCTATCTTCCGCCGCAGTATGGATTTATATGCAATTCCCTTTTTTAGGCGTTTTTTTGTGTCACTTTATGGATCAATTTCATGACCTTTGGAGTAAAAGTACATCTCGGGACAATCCATTTCATGAAAGGGACATCCTAAAGATGTGAATGAATGTTGTCCCGTTTTGTTCTACGTCGGGTAGGGGTACCTCAAAAACTAAGGCTCTTTTTGAGGGTCTGTTAGTCCACCAATTAGCCTGGGTTCCATGCTGACTGTTCCGGTTCTGCGCATGGGGGGACATCACTTGGCAAATCAGTCTGGCCAGGAGCCTATGTTGCCACAAGGTTGAAATGCAGCCGAGGCTTTTTGGTTTCATGTCTCTTTGAGCAAGACACTGAACCCCCCCCCCCACCCCCACCGGAATGAGCCCTTCTCAAAACCCCACCCTTTTGGCCGGGGTTGAGTCACTATCCAATACCAATCCAAATTGTTATGCAGGTCAAGCTATCCTGGTCAAGCTTTCCTCTTCCTACCGGGACTATTGGACAAGGCCGGAATGGGGAGGGACTTACTGTAGTGTAGGGACTTGAATGTGCATGTGTGTGTGAATGGGTGAATGTAATGCACTATGCAAAGTGCCTTGGATAAAAGGCATTATATAAATGCACCATTTACCATTCAAGCGGTCAGTGCTACATGAAGGTTATTTATTGCGTTTTAATATTTCCACTGCAGGGCATAATTCTAATTCCGCTGCAGATAGACTCCGGCGGCATGCTAATGATCTGTATTGTCCAGAAGGAATGTTTGTCGTCGCAGTCTGTTCAAACACCCACGTCAAAAATACAACAACACAGAGCACATATAACCCCAAAACAACATGCATGAGGTCCCTACTGTATACACAGCCGTCCTTTGTTCAAAGCGACAAATCAAATCAGGAGACGCGATCAGGTTGCAATGAGTCACAACCAGGTTGCAACTCGTCACGGCCAGGTTGCAACTCGTCACGGCCAGGTTGCAACTCGTCGCCGCCGGGTTGCAACTCGTCGCGGCCAGGTTGCAGCCAGGTAGACCAGGTTGCGACCAGCAACTAGCCATGACCAGAAGGTACCCTATTGGCCTGAATATAAGACTATGTTTTTTTCCAATGGAAATATCCCCCAAAATGGATTCGTCTTATATTCAGGAGCCATACTATTTGACATTCAATGTTATTTTTTCTGTAAATGGGTCTTGAAAAATGAGGGTCGTCTTATAAACGAGTCGTCTTATATTCGGGACCAGAAGGTAGGTTGCAATCTGGTTGCAACTAGTAAGCAACTAGTCGCACTGCTCATCGCTACTCGATCTCGTCCCCTTCCTGTTCCATTTAGTTTTCATCAGCGGCACAGAAAGATCGTCGGCATCGTTTCAGTCGGCAAAAAACAACAGCGGTCACTCGGCGGTCACCTTAGCTTGCGTCTCCTGGCTGATGGAGCGCAGGATGCAGGCGGAGCGCGACAGCAGTGGGGAGGTGAAGGGGGATGACTCGGCCGAGGAGCAGGTGTCGCTCTCTCCTCCGCTGAAGTAGCGGTAGGGGTTGTCGGCGGGGGCCAGGTGCTGCGTGGTGGTCCCCCGCCGCCCGGCGTTGGGCGAGGTCAGCGGGCTGACCGGGTCGCTGTGGAACAGGCTCTCCTTGCGGCGGGTGTGTGGAGACTCCACCAGCGTGGAGAAGCCGTACGACGTCTGGGCCTTGGGCACGTAGGGCAGGGACATGGCCGTCTGGGACTGGGGGTCCGCGTTAGTGTTGGCCTGCAGCGCGGCACCACTCAGGGGGTCGGCGGGGCTGCGTGGGGGGGCAATGAACAATCACCACAGTTTATGTTCAAGCTTTAATAGCATAATTAACATTACTTAGCATTACATTAGCATTATTAGAATTACTAGGCATTTTTAGCATTATTAACAATACTTCACATTAGCATTACTTAGTATTACAATAACAATATTTAGCATTATTAACATTAAGAGTTCTTTTCTGTATTAGCATTACTTACTAAACATTATTAACATTAATTAGGATTATTACCATTAGACTAGTTAGCATTGCTGTACATAGCATTAGCTTATTTAGAACTACTTAGCATCATTGTCATTACTTAGGTTATTGAAACATATCAGATCTACAAACTCATGGCGCACCACTGAGTGGCACGCTATGAGCTTGTAGGTCTGATATTTTTGAAAAATGGTGAAAATGTGGCACAAATATTTTAATCCAATTCAGTCCATAATCCAGTTCAGAATGGCTTAACACGATAAGCAACACTGGGGCTTCATAGGGGATGCGGCCAAGAGCAGCCAAAACAAAGAACCAGCAAATGGGAACAATAAGAGGTCATATGTGACCAACTCTAACTGAGGTTGAGTCATTGGGGATCATTGGAGAGGAGAAAAGATGATTTTATTTCATGGGTTAGTAGCACAGTCAGACTTCTCACATACTAGAGCATGTCTGAAATAAATATTAGAGCTGAATTTGACATATACAAATATGAAATAAATGCTTAAACATGTAGCAGAAGTGAACCTTCCAAGCCTGCTTTCTCAACTCTCTGTTTTCTACAAGACATATTACTCTATAGCCATATTTCAAAGACCGGTGGGTCAAATTGAACAACACATGTCAAATGTGTAGCCATGACATCCTGCTTTCCCATGGCATGATAAAACAAAAGGTGAAAAATCCCTCAATGACTCAACCTTGGCCGTGTTGGGTCACATATACTGTAATTCCAGCCGCGACTAACAATCACTATGCCACTATGGCCCGTCACGCCTTCATTACCATTTTACATGTGATTGATGTTGTAGATCAGAGGTTATTTGCACTCATACCTTTTTCTCCCTACACCACATTTTCAGCTAAAACTAATGATTTAAGCATTCAAAACAATACAAATCAGCCTCTTCAGTTTCTTACAGTGCCTCTCCTTATTTTTAATCTTTTTGAGTGCTCAGTTCACTGCCTCTCTTCACTGTTACTGTACCTTTGATCTTCGAAGCACCATGTCCTACATCTCTTCTGAGCACCTGGCTGACTCTCTTTTTGCTATATTGTAAAGAAAATACAACTAATACAACTAATATACTGTGATAAAGATAATCTGCATACTACTTTACTCTGTTGGTAATAGAGGGAACTTTAGTGTGTGAACACTACCGGTATGTTTGTAAACAGAATCTGTGCACAGAAATGCTCACGCACACCAAAATCCAGTTTTTTCCCACGGGAAAAAACTGGATTGGCAAAACAAGAAAGTGGCCGCACACACCGGTAGCCAAAGTGCCAATATTTTTTATTTTAGGACATAGCAGGTTTAAGAATCCAACATTTCGGCGGTTAAGCCTTCATCAGGGAATGAAAACAGAATCTAACTTCACCTTACTCCACTCTTTTGGCTCATTATGAATCTGCTGGAGACTGCTGTGCTGTGATTGGCTAAAACGCTGCCTCACCCCACACAACCCACCTCCCCCTCACAAATTAGGACGGCCTTTTCTGAGCCGGAGAAATGTTTTGTTTTCATGATTTGTTGACAACAAATTCTGGACCATCTGCAGGAAGAAGCAAGTGTTTGTCTGCAGGGAAACAGCTGCAGCATAAAAGTAGAAGCCATGTAGAGGGGAAAAGGGCAAAAAATATATATACAGTAGCTATATACATGTATCTACTTTGAAAAAGTTACCTCTACGAGTGAATCAGACTACCATAGAGAAATAGCAGAGATGGTGAGGTGGTGTGAAGATAACAACTTGATCCTGAACATCTCTAAAACCAAATAGATGAGATGGGAAGAGGTGGATGTCAGTACAACCATCCATGAATCCCTATCATGGGAAACAAGCACCATGCCTCATCATAACCAAATCTCATCGTCGTCTGTATTTCCTGTGCCAGCTCAAGAAGTTTAAAGTCAGCCAAACAGTGATGCGTCACTTCTATAGGGCCACCAATGAGAGTGTTCTCACCTTCTCCATATTTGTTTGGTTTTGTCACACAACCTCTCAGTACGACGACGCAAAAATCCAAAATCATGGATCTAACCTCCCTACACTGTCCTCACTCTTTCCCACAAGAATAATTCAGAAAGGAAAGTTATCATAGCTGATAACTGATAACTCTTCACCCTGCACACCACCTCGCTCTCAATCTTTCATCAGGCGGAGGAGGTACAGACTATGACACTCCACAATGTAAAGCCATGAAAACTGTACTACTGTAAATCCCTCGTACGGGTCTACCGGCCTACGGTCCATTTGGTTTCATTGTACGCTCTCAAGAGTTAAATTATATTTAAAAATCTGAATTATCCTATTTTCAAGAAGAAAATGCTATTTTGCCAGTTATTTCTCCTAAATTATTCAGAGAGACTAAACTCAACATGAAACGGTGGTCCGGGGCTAAAATGCACAATAAATAGTGGCACCTGGTATGAAAATGGTTGAAAACCACTGCTCTAGCGCAATATAGTGCATTTTGGAAGTGCCCAATAGTGCATTTTGTATTTTGGCGATTGGCAACACTGGCGCTGGTTCTCCGTCCTTACCTGTCGGCGCTCTCTATCTGGATTATGTGTCGGTTGGCAGACTTCACCAGGCTGCGGCTGAACAGTGGGCTCTTGCTGCCTTTCGCCGCCCCCTTGGGGCCGCGGCTGCAGATGGCCTGGTCGGACGCAGAGGGCCTCAGGCCGCTGCCGGCTCCTCCCCGCCGCCGCTGGGGCTCTGGGGTCCGCAGGAGCAGTGGCTCGGGCTCTGGCTCTCCAGCGGGCGGGCAGCAGACGACCCTTGGCGGGATGAAGAAGTCGGGGATCTTGGCCGGCGTCAGGACGTTGGCGTAGAGGAAGACGGGAACGCCCGCCTCCGGCTCCTGAATGGAGGAAGAGGAGGCGGAGGAGGCGTCGGCAGAGGTAGAGGAGGCGGAGTTCTGGCTCTTCTTGGAGCTGCAGCCCTCCACGGAGCCTCGCAGCTTGTCCAGCAGCCACATGGAGCCTGCAGCGGGCAGTCTTTAGTTAAAGTACAAATCTAACTTTAGAATCACCGTCAGTGGTGCGAAGAGTACTCACACATTAGCCAACAGTATCTAAGATTGGTAGAACGTCCAACCTACGACGCCAGTAATGAATCGCTCTGTGCTCGATATATAAGCCTCGCGGCCGTCCGACCCTCTCCTCGAACAGCAGAACGTGGCTTTTGGCGTCATGTTAACAGCATGGACGAGAGCTACGCTGTAGGGAACTTATATTCCCTATTATAAGCAGGCCCGCAGCTACGGGTGGGCCAGGGTGGGCCGCTGTTAGCTGAGTTAGCCAGTTAAGTGGCTGTACACTCCTATAGGCTGAAACCTCAATTAGCTCATTTACACTCTAGGCAGCACACACAGTGTAATCTAGACACACCCTTCTATACAGCGCACAGAGCACACAGTAAAATTACACAATATATAGACATTTTTTCAGTTGTAAATATGGCTCTAAAAATCGGCTATAGTGGTACATACAATGCTATAAGTGTAGACTACATAAATTATAAAGTCTTCATGAAATGGAAATTGCATAGGCTACCCCTAAGAGGTCGGGACTATACTGTATACAGTAGTGCAAGTGGCAAGTGTATATTAGCCTACCCCCTCCTCCAAACACACACGCGCGCGCACATACACGCACCATAAATCATTTCAAATGTTGAATCACAATACATATAATGACAACAAATCGGTCTAAAAATATAGCAGACCAGAGACCAACAACTACAGCTATACATCTTAAAGGCATAGCCTACTGTAGGCAAATTTAGTGTTTACAAAATCTGTGTTTGCAAACAGATTTGTAGGCTAAACCACCTCAACCTCCACTCTACTGTATGTTGCTCATTATGAAAACTGCTGGAGACTGCTGCGCTGTGATTGGCTAAAACACTGGTGCCGCGAGCCCGACAAAACTGATTTGTTGACAACATATTTTTGATTTTTTTCCCAAGAGGTTGTGTAATACTTTCAAGGTCACTTGTGAGCTTGTAAGCTATAGATATTTAGTGATATTGATATGGTTGGAGCAATTTTGTTTTCACGGGGACCCCCAAAGTGCAGGAACCCCTTGCGGGGGTCCCTGTAGACCCCCTGTGACCTCTTCCAACAGCGAAGGCTATTAATGACAATGTGAATCCTTTAATAAAAACAACAGCCTGGTAAAGACTGTGTGTGTGTGTTGTGTTCAGTGTTGTAAAGATATTTAAAATATCTTTGTAAAGACAATTGAAATATCTTTGAAATGTGGGTTCTTCACATTCCGTCATGTTTGGTGGGGCAGTCAGGGCATTTAGGGGGGCACCCCCCCCCCCCCCCATTGCCTAGATCCGCCCCTGTCTTTAAGACACGCCAGTCGAAAAACACTATGCGTGATGCAATCGAAATAACGAGAGGCAAAGAGACCAACTTGACATTTCTAAAGCCAATTAAAGCACTTATTATAAAGATCATTCGTACACGCACTGCATCTAATCTGTCTGTACAAAACTTTAACTCAGGTGCGAACACATATACACGTAGCTCTAAGCCCTGCAGTCAGTCATGAAATAGAAAGGAACATTTGACACCATTTAGCATTAAAGGGGAACTCCAACCATTTTCAACATTTTAATGTGATTAAGATACCTTAGAGATGTTGTGTGGACATGAAAAAAGTTCCCCCAATTCTGTATTTCCTAAAAAAGGAGATCTGAAAAATCATTAACATGGTGAAATACATGCAAGATCTGTTTCACAATGATTTTTCTTTGAGACCCCTTTTTTCCTGATAGGGTACAAATGGAACCAAATGGACCCGCTAGGGTCCATTTGGTTCACATTTGTATCCTCTCAGGAGAATTTTGAAAATGGGTGGAATTCCCCTTTAAACTCATAGGACCTTAAATGTAAAGTAGGCTTAAATCATGTTATTGAGTGTAAATAAAGTTAAAATAGACTATTGCAGACTGCAGAGGTCGTATTATTGCCCAAATCATTACGCACAGAAATGTGGAATGCAAGCAAGCAAACAAACAAACAAACAGACACGAATTATTGTAGGCTTTGTAAATCAGCTGCATGGTTTTAATAATTTCGGGCCATTAATAATTTGGCATTTGAGCCAAGGACCACCATTTGATGCCATTTATAGCCTCAGACTCACTCAGACCCCCCCAAAATAATGTATAAAACGGCGTAACATGAACCCCCCCAAAATAGACCCATGAATGAGGATCCATTTGGTTTGGTTTTTTCGCTCTCAAGGGTGAAGGATCCAGTTCTAAGGGTCCTTTTTGTTACCAACCCCCGTCATTAGAGCTGAGTCCAGCTGGGAGTTGAACCCCATCAGCCCCCAGCCCTCGGACCACGGGTCGAGGACCAGCTGTAATGTAATAAATATCATTTAAACCAGTCGTCCTTCAGAGGGTCCCATGTGGTCCTAATTAAACGATGGAGGGTTGGTTAACCTGAAGGTGTAACTCTTTGAGAGCGTAAAACACGTTCACGCTCTCAAGAATTGCAATTCTGCAGTTGTCTACACAACTGCAGAATTGTAGAAGATTAATGGTCATTTTGATCTGTGATCTTTAGTTTTGGGGTCTGTGGGGCTAAATGTCATGGTGGTCCGTGGTTCGAATTCTGAATAAAGAGTGGGCCCTGGTGTCAAAAAGGTTGAAACCCCACTGATTTAAACATTCCGTATACTACTGTCGGTCTACTTTAGTTGTTTTTAACTTTTATTGAAAAAATAGCAGGTGTTCACGTGCCGCTACGAGACGCTGCTGAACTTTGGGATGTCTCGTCGTTCCAAGCTCTGGTCCAGGACTCCACTGCTTCTGAGTCTGACCTGCATTGGAGCTCTGCTCTTCTCCGCGCAATCGGCCATTATATCCACCCGACCAGCCCCTCTTCTGGAGTCGATGTATAAAGAACGTTGGTAACACTTTATAATACGGTTCATGAACTAATGATGAACTAATGCGTAACTAATGCATGTGTTAAACATTAGTTAAACATTAGTCAACCATTGGTTAATCATAATTCATCATTAACTTATCATGACTCATGATGATGATGATTCATCATGAATAAGCATTAGTTAACCATGAGTTTGTAGATGATTTATAGATCAACTTTTTTCACCCAAATCTATGCCCACAATGAGTCCTCATTGGCGGGTATGTTTAGTGAGCAAGTCGGTCTTTGTGGAGGTCCTTGCTGGTTGTACTCGTGGGTCATTTTACTCATTCTATCCCCAGGATGAGTGCTCAAAAGGTGGGTAGGGGTCTCTCCAGAGCCCTCCCTGGTGCTTTATGGATCATTTTCAACTCTTTTCAGTTTTCCCAATCTATAGGTCCTCCGGAGGTTATTTTCCCCCCTCATATCTATGGCCATTATGAGTGCTCGGACGTGGGTAGGGTTCTCTCCGGAGCCCTCCCTGGTGGTTTATGGATCATTTTCAACTCTTTTCAGTTTTCCAATCTATAGGTCCTCTGGAGGTTATTTTCCCCCCTCATATGGAGTCTATGCGGTCTCTATGTGTAATTTCTGGTATTTTTGGACAGTATCATCATTATGAACTACCATTACTTACTAGAGAGTTCATAGGTAGTTAATGGATATTTGCACCCCAAACTAAAGTCATGAACTTTTAGCATTTATAACCCTTCAGGTACGTGTAGGTCATAGGTAGTTAATGGATATTTGCACCCCAAACTAAAGTCATGAACTTTTAGCATTTATAACCCATTTGCTACGTGTAGTTCGTAGGTAGTTAATGGATATTTGCACCCCAAACTAAAGTCATGAACATTTAGCATTTATAACCCATTTGCTACATGTAGTTCATAGTTAGTTAATGGATATTTGCACCCCAAATTAAAGTCATGAACTTTTAGCATTTATAACCCATCTGCCATGTGTAGTTCATAGTTAGTTCATCATTTACAACTCATTAACTAACCAGGAAGTCATCATGAACTGGATATTTGTACACAAATCACAAACATAACATAAAGCAAAATACAATTACACACAAAAAACTAATCGGTCAAAATTGCAACTAAACACTTCAGTCAATGGTGTTAGGTCACTTTCCTGGGTTATTTCTTGAAGCCATAACCTTTTCCTGGGTTGCAGGGATTTTATTTTGACCGAATTCATGGGTTGTTTTATTTGGTTATTGGTTTTGGGTTGTTTTAATGAGAATAACCAATTTGTTAGGTCACAGACTTTGGTTGAATTGATTTATTGATGGAGTGGACTGGTCCAATTCCCCCCCTCTTTTTTTAAACGAGTGAGTGGTATGTCCCAACTGCTGTCAGTTTTGCTACTGCTTCTTTCTCTGCAAACCCGAAATACTACTCTACCCTGAGCACTTTTGCAGTAAGTTTGAAATTTTTACTTTTATCATAAGCGTGTTTACTGGAAGAATAACTCCATTGTGTTGTGCTTATGCTGCAGGGCAGGCTGCAACTTGATAGATAAATGCGTGAAATAGGAAATAGGAAATAATGTCTCCCTTGCTTTATTTCCATTCTGAACCACGACGGGAATATATGTTTTGGTTACGTCTGTTATGGTTATAGTCTACAAGCCCATAGAGCCCCATTGTAAACCAGGCATTTATGTACACCAACGTTTTGTTAGAAATGTTGAGTAGGGGTCCCCAACATGTAGAAACTGATGTTACAGATGTTGAGTAGGGGTCCCCAACATGTAGAAAATGGTGTTAGAAATGACGAGTAGGGGTCCCCAACATATAGAAACTGATGTTACAAATGTTGAGTAGGGGTCCCCAACATGTGGAAAATGGTTAGAAATGTCGAGTAGGGGGTCCCCTTCCCTGTTCTACGCAATGGAACAGGGCTAGGGGTCCCCCAGCATGTAGAAACTGATGTTAGAAATGTCAAGTAGGGGTCCCCAGCACAGCATGTAGAAACTGATGTTAGGAATGTCCCTAGTGTATAACTCGAATAGCAGTGCAATTATTTACTAGTACAGCTAAAATAATAATTCTGCGTGGCCTGTGGGTCTGTAGCCTAATACGCATTTTATTATAACTACATTTAACTACATTTTATTACGTCATTCTTGATATTGTGTATATGTTGGTTTTCCTGGTATTGATGTAATGCATTTGTTTTGTTGTTGTCCTTCTCGCTGCTGTAATTCCTCCTCGCTGTACTCCGGCTCATATAAATAACGCTGTACAGTGGATTCCGACAGCAGGGAAAAAAACTCGTCGTCATCCAAAAAGTCGTCAGGAGCAGCCATAGTCAACAACTAACGTTGTACTACTACGAGCACGACCACCACCAACACCACTACTACTACTACTACTGCTACTACTACCACTACTACTACCACTACTAGTAGTACGAGTACAAGTACTACTACTACTACTATTACTATTACTCCGTCGCCTCCTCCTCCCCCTCCTCCTATCTCAAACGCTAACTAATCCTCCTCCTTCTCCTCCTCCTCCTCCTCCTCCACCAGCCCCACCACCAACTACTACTTCACTGCTACTACTATCAACACCACCACTACTACTACAACTACTACTAGTAAAACTCCCACTACTACCAACTAAATATAAAGTTTATCTTTCGATCACAACTACACTGCTTCGGCTAATACTGCTTCCACCAGTTGGACTCGTCAGAAAAGACCGCTCAACGGCTGCGCGCGCCCACTCTGCTGAGCGGATGCCGCGGTGCACTGTGGGTATTGTAGAATTTCTCGGACAAAATGACGAAAAATGAAATTATTTATACTTTTTACAGGAACAGATAGGATACTAAAGCCGAGGAATGCATCCAACACTGTAAACACAACACTGCAACGACTTTTCCTTCAGACCGGCACTCAGACCGTTACTCAGACCGGTAAGGTAACCTTACCCGTCCACATACTCGCTGTGCTGGGAAGCACGGCGCTGGAGCCACAGAATCCCAATGTTATTAATCAGGAGGCCATTAGCATGTATGCTAATGACCAACACCACACAAAGAGTGTTGAAAAGTGGCGAAGTTCCCCTTTAAATGGGTGGAATTTCCCTTTAATAAAACAAATGGGTTAACTGAATATTCTGTATCAATTCAACTGGCAGTTGGGTAATCTTGACCCTCAAAATTAGGTTATTAATGCAACTTAATATGTCTGGTCAAATCAACTGGTATTTGGGTCATCTTGACCATCAAAATTAGGTTATTGATGCAAGCTAATATGTTCGGTCAAATCAACTGGTACTTAGGTTATGTTGACCCTCATAATTGGGTTATTAATGTAACCAAATGCATTCGGTCAAATATAATAACACGCATTATTTGGTCAAATTGACCAAAGACCCAGTTGGTCCTTATTCAACCTCTACGTTTGGTTGAAATTTGACCGAAGTTAGGTTGTTTTTGACCATTGGTTTTTCTCTGTGTACAAGCTATCTTCAAGAATGACTTTTATTGAGCCAGCCAGCCAGCCACACAACAGATACATAAAGAAACAAGACAACAGCTAATAAAGCAAGCCCCGGGGTGAGCAAGATCCAGCCCATGGTGGACTGGCACCCACACATCTGGCCCACCCGGTCCCCGCACGACCTGCAGTGCAACATCATGTTGTTAGAGCAAATATGGTTTGACTGTTATTTTTTACTCTAAAGGACAACCCCACATGAAACCACCCCCACTGGTTCCCTTAGAACAGGGGTTTTCAACAGGTGGTCCGGGGACCACCAGTGGTCCTTGAGAGGGTTCCAGGTGGTCCCCAGGCTAAATGATGGAAAGTTGGTTAACCAGATGTAACTCTTGAGAATGTAAAAATGAAACCAAATGGACCCTTGCGGGTCCATTTGGTTTCATTTTTACACTCTCAAGAGTTAAAATATTCATCATCTGAATCAGCCATTTTGGAATGTATGTTTTGCTTGTTTTGTTTCCCAAATCCAGCCTGGAATTGTGGACAAAAGCAAAATAAATCTTTAGATTTGGGGTCTGTGGGGCTAAAATATCCTCAAATGGTGGTCCGTGGCTCAAATCCTGAATAAATGGTGGTCCCTGGGATGAAAAAGGTTGAAAACCACTGCCTTAGAATGAGAAAACAAATGTTTTCTCATCGGTGCTCCGATGTCGAGTCAGGTCTCCATGGTGCTCCGATGTCGAGTCAGGTCTCCAGACCTTGCTCTTCTTCTAAAGGATTGAATAAGTCTCTGAAATTCCCAGCCTACTGCTGAGAACCCCTTATCCTCTCCTCTTCTGAACAGTGTCGGCTGGTTTAGCTATGCTGCATACACTACGTAGCTCGTTGTGCTAACTGGCCAACGAAAACGAGGCTGCAGGCCTGTCTCTGTCGGAAACACGGTGCTTAGCCTAGTCGACTAACCGCACTCTCTTTTGCTGTAAACTGTCTTAAACGATCTCTCCGACCTTTTCACATTCCCCGGCCACTCTCACAGACATCTCAGTCGTGTGTCCCACGCTGACAATCCGCAAGAATGTTCACTTTAACAAAAACGCTTGTTTCGTTTCTTTTCTATTACATTACACCATGATGACACTTCACATTCCTCGCATACCTCCCGTCACCGATTTCCTTTTTTGCAAAGTCATTCCATCATCCCAGCATTCCTTTCTCTACTACTGGTCACATGACCATTTTCTCACACTCTGATTGGCTATACTCTTCTTCTACTGTGAAATTACCGTGGTAAACAAGAGACCTTCACAGAGGCACTTCAAAATAAAACACATTACTATAGAAAACGAACTCAGACGTCAAAATAACACTCTAAGCGTTTTTAACTCTTCTTTGGAAAAAGCTTGAGCATTAGTCCAGGCAAAATGAATTTTCAAGTGGAATAAATTGTAACATGGGATTTTTCTTCACAGATCATTTCTTTGAGGTCTCCAGAACAACATATTAAAAGTCCCAAAAAATCCCAGTTGCGCAAATATGTTTAATATCATAAAGTAATAGAATACATAGGCTCCAATGGAGTGATAGCCCCGCCCCCTCCTATACAAACCCATTATAACTTAAAACTCCATTTTAACCATGATGGATTATTCAAAAACAACCCATCTTTTTTCTGGTGACTGATATTGTCCTCCTAATACGTGAGAGGACCGTGGAATTTCATTCACAATTTTCAGTTATTTTTAAAATATTGTTTTGGAAAATGTAGCTGCCTCCATATCTGGCTATGCCCATCCAAATGAATATTAAAATAAATAAATAAATGAAACCTGTAAATGAAATTCCACTGCCCTCACCTTTTTCTGGTGACTGATATAGTCCTCCTAATATGTGAGAGGGCAGTGGAATTTCATTTACAGGTTTCATTTATTTATTTTTTTAATATTCATTTGGGTGGGCATAGCCAGATATGGAGGCAGCTACATTTTCCAAAACAATATTTTAAAAATAACTGAAACCTGTGAATGAAATTCCACTGTCCTCTCACGTATTAGGAGGACAATATCAGTCACCAGAAAAAAGATGGGTTGTTTTTGAATAATCCATCATGGTTAAAATGGAGTTTTAAGTTATAATGGGTTTGTATAGGAGGGGGCGGGGCTATCACTCCATTGGAGCCTATGTATTCTATTACTTTATGAAATTAAACATATTTGCGCAACTGGGATTTTTCGGGACTTTTAATATGTTGTTCTGGAGACCTCAAAGAAATGATCTGTGAAGAAAAATCCCATGTTACAATTTATTCCAATTTTAGGTAAAACATGAGCTAAAATTACTGGCCTACATGTAGTGCAAGAAACCATTTCTTCTTTTTACCATAAAGTGACCATAATGTGCCAGGCACAAACAATACCACTTTACCTTATGTTTCTTTCAGTTAACATTAACAAAACAGTTTTCAAAATAAAAGCTTATCTTTATATACAAAGTATAAAGGGGTTACATATGTATGTACTGTAATAGTATAAAATGAGCAAAAGACTATATTTTTATATTAAATGATAAAATACACGTATTTCGATGCGAGATTTGGCTTATTTCTCTTGCCCAGAGATAGGTTGGCTTATTTCTGTCACAAGAGTTGGCAACACACTACCCCCCAAGGAGATGTGTACGCACGAACATGCATCCAGTTGTACGAGGAGGCGAATCAAAAACGTAGTTTTAATTGAAGAGGCAGGGTGTTTCAAAACACAAATTTGGTGTTGTTAGTGTTTTTGACAACTTATATGAAGACGAAGGGGCCTGGCCGGCACTCGACATTCAATCCGAGTTTAAGTGGGATCTTTGGTGGAATGCATTTACTGTATATCTTATATACCTGCTCACACTGTATTATGTATTGACACTTTTATTTTGTACTACCTCTATTAGTTCGCTATGGGAGCACTTTTGTGTTGTACTTTTATTTTGAAGTTCTTTCACGTCCTCACTTCCTGTTCTGTAACGTCATTTTGCCCGTGTTTACTTCCCTTCTTCCTCTTGCCGGTAGCCTGCTGAGGAAAAAGGTGGGTTGTTTTGCTGCTCTGTACAGATTTTTGGTTTAAAGTTGTTTTAAGCATATTTAACCAGCGAAAATGGTGCAAAAGTGTTCTAAAGCACTTCTTTATGTTACTGTGTGATTGTAAAGCCTAAGTTTAAGTACTTTTGAGATAGTTTTTGATGACGTTTTTCAGTGTTCTTTTTAACAGTATTAGTGAGGACTCTGCACTCTAACACACGCACGCACGCACGCGCACACACACACACACACACACACACACACGTTAGGGCTTTGCACGTACACACTAGCGTTGCAGCATGTCTGATTGTATTTTGTCCTCCATTACAGCTGTGATGCAGAGGTGTGTTACGCTAACGCCTGCTGTATCTGTGTGTGTCCCATTTATTTCCATGCAGGTATGTTTTGGTTGCTCCCATAGATTTACTGTATTTTCATTTTGCACTTTATTGTTTTATTTACTATATATAAAATGACTGTTTAGCCGTTGGTGTATTTATTAGTGAATGTATTTGTATTTCTAGTAGTAGTGTAATGTGAATGTAATGTAATGTAATGTATTGTGTACTTTGTATATTATTGTTACGCTCTTGCCGGTAGCCAGCTCAGCTGAGAAAAAGCTGTGATGCAGAGGTGTTACGCTAATGCCTGCTGTATCTGTGTGTGTCCCATTTATTTCCATGCAGAAATAAATATGCCAGTGGCGGCTAAATGGTATCCCCGAATCCCTGTGTCCGCTCCGTAAACGCAACGCAGTTAGAGAGTACGCCCAAGACCGGCTACACCGGGTGGACCTGATGTGTGGGTGCCAGTCCATGGTGTCTACACCATGGCCTGGATGGACCCTGCTGCTGGCTTGATCAGCTGTGTCTGCCTGATTGTTGGTTGGTAGTAGTCTTGGGCGGTATTGATTTTTCAATATCGGTATTGATAACGTGTTAATTTGCTCGATATTCGATATTACCGGTATTGACCACTAGATGGCAATGGCGTGCAATCAGAGTCGGACACGTTCCACCAGTCACCATAGTTCTCACATTGAGGGGTCAGAAACTGAGTGCTCTGCTGTTCAATCAGCCTAAATAGGGAAAAACTGGACATCGTTTCCAAAATGCCTAGCCCAAATAAGGGCTATTTTAGGCATGTGTGTAACATGAAAATTATTTGTATAGTTACAATTAAAAGTCTCATTGCTCATATTTTAATAGAATACAGTATAATGTCGGTATTTGACGATATTCGGTATTCAATATTTTTTATAGACCCAACGATATTACTCGGTATTGATTTCCAATATCGCGATAAACGGTAATACCGGTATATTGCCCAAGACTAGTTGGTAGTAGATCCCGCCTTGTCTTTTTAAAGTGTTGCCACTGTTTCCACCAAGGGCTGGATCTTGCTCACCCCGGTGCTGGCTTGATTGGCTATTTTTTTTTGTTTGTTTGATTGTTTAATGTATCTGCTGGCTCAATAAAAATAATTTTGTTATATTGTGATTTGTGTACAAATATCCAGTTCATGATGACTTCCTGGTTAGTTAATGAGTTGTAAATGATGAACTAACTATGAACTACACGTGGCAGATGGGTTATAAATGCTAAAAGTTCATGACTTTAATTTGGGGTGCAAATATCCATTAACTAACTATGAACTACATGTAGCAAATGGGTTATAAATGCTAAATGTTCATGACTTTATTTTGGGGTGCAAATATCCATTAACTACCTATGAACTACACGTAGCAAATGGGTTACAAATGCTAAAAGTTCATGACTTTAGTTTGGGGTGCAAATATCCATTAACTACCTATGACCTACACGTACCTGAAGGGTTATAAATGCTAAAAGTTCATGACTTTAGTTTGGGGTGCAAATATCCATTAACTACCTATGAACTCTCTAGTAAGTAATGGTAGTTCATAATGATGATACTGTCCAAAAATACCAGAAATTACACATAGAGACCGCATAGACTCCATATGAGGGGGGAAAATAACCTCCAGAGGACCTATAGATTGGGAAAACTGAAAAGAGTTGAAAATGATCCATAAACCACCAGGGAGGGCTCCGGAGAGAACCCTACCCACGTTCGAGCACTCATAATGGCCATAGATATGAGGGGGGAAAATAACCTCCGGAGGACCTATAGATTGGGAAAACTGAAAAGAGTTGAAAATGATCCATAAAGCACCAGGGAGGGCTCTGGAGAGACCCCTACCCACCTTTTGAGCACTCATCCTGGGCATAGAATGAGTAAAATGACCCACGAGTACAACCAGCAAGGACCTCCACAAAGACCGACTCGCTCACTAAACATACCCGCCAATGAGGACTCATTGTGGGCATAGATTTGGGTGAAAAAAGTTGATCTATAAATCATCTACAAACTCATGGTTAACTAATGCTTATTCATGATGAATCATCATCATCATGAGTCATGATAAGTTAATGATGAATTATGATTAACCAATGGTTGACTAATGTTTAACAAATGCATTAGTTACACATTAGTTAAGCATTAGTTCATCATTAGTTCATGAACCGTATTATAAAGTGTTACCAGAACGTTTTACCTACTCATCAAAATAAACACGTCTTGTGTCATTAGAAAGCCTGCTTACCTTAGTGTTGGCACTCTGAGCCCCCCACCACACGGATAAAATGGAATTTTTGGCCAGAACGTGATCGTTTTTCACTGAAGGAAAAATATTTCCTATGGAAGTTTTCTATTGGCAATATCGGTAGAGGGGGCAAATCCTGGTTGTTTTCCGGTTAAAACGATCGCGTTCTGGCCAAAAAGTTAATTTTATCCGTGTGGTGGGGGGCTCAGAGTGCGAACACTAAGGTAAGTAAGCTTTCTAATGACACAAGACGGGTTTATTTTGGTGATTAGGCAAAACGTTCTTTATATATCCACCCCAGAAGAGAGACTGGTCGGGTGGAGTAATGGCCGATTGCACGGAGAAGAGCAGAGCTTCAATGCAAGTCAGACTCGTAAGCAGTGGAGCCCTGGACCAGAGCTACGTCGTTCCTACCTGTTGGATCGAACAGAAAAGGGCTTCCCAGTCACTGCGCCACGTTACGGCACACCGCGCCGCGTTCCTTCCTCTGGCACCACCACCACCACCACCGCGGTGGCACAAAAATCAATCCAACCTGCGCGTAAAAATTGCGCCACTGTGTCGTCCGTCCGTGTCCGTCAGAGAACGCACAGCCAAAGTGCGTGCCAAACGCAACCCCCGAAAAGGCAAAGGCTTTATAACGATCGCTCCTCACTCCTCAAAGTCTCAGCAAACTGTCGTTGTGTGCAGGCAGAATCGCGGATCTGTACCTGTAGTTTCGTCTGTCGTTGGTTATTAAGGGAGACTTGTTGTGCGAGAGGCTGCTGGAAGTCTGAGTGCCTGAGCGCGCCGCAGGGCGCGCACATACGCACGCGCGCGCGCGCGCGCACACACACACACACACACACACACACACACACACACACACACACACACACACGTGTGAAGTGTTAAAAACAGGCCCGCCCGCATTTGAAGTGTTTCGCTGGGTGTTTTTTTTTTTTTTTTTTTTTTTTTTTTCGTTTGTTTTTGTTTTTCTCCACAGTGAGATAGCACAACAGAACAGTTCTCCAAGTGGGTTCTGCGGTGCCCCATATGTACTGTCTACTTTATATCGGTTTTCCATGCAGGGAGGAACAAAAAAGGCAATCAAACAGTGTAGGGAGACACACATGGGAGAACGAAAAACACTAAAGATATTAAAAGGTCAAATTTTATGTTAATTCTCTTTTAAAGTAGGCCTATTCAGTGGTTTAGGTGATTTGGAAAACCCTCCAGTCCCCGTAACAAAATGTGCACGTGCACACTTTCTGTTGTCAGTGCAGTGGTTTTCAACCAGTGGTTCGGTGACCACCAGTGGTCCTTGAGATGGTTCCAGGTGGTCCCCCGCAAAGTTGGTTAACCAGATGAAAAGTTGGTTAATCAGATGTAACTCTTGAGAGCGTAAAAATGAAACCAAATAGACACTTGCGGGTCCATTTGGTTTAGATATTCATCATCCGAATTAGCCCAAGTCTACAGGACTAGAAGATTAATGATCATTTTTATTCTGTATGTTTGCCTGTTCTGTTTCCCAAATCCATATTGTGGACAAAAGCAAAATAAATCTTGAATTTTGGTGTCTGTGGGGCTAAAATGTGAAATGGTGGTCTGTGGCTCAAATGGTGAATGAAGAGTGGACCCTGGTAAGAAAAAGGTTGAAAACTGTTGTTCTGAGTTTTCCTGTAGCTGTATATTGTAAATCTCCAAAGCTGCTGATACAATTTCACTCAGATGTGCTCAAACAGCGCTGCGTGGAAATATATCCATACAGTGTCAGATCTAATAATAATAATAATAATAATCTTTATTTGTATAGCACCTTTCATGACATAAAATGCAGCTCAAAGTGCTTTACATTGCAATAGAGAAGAAGACAAAAAATAGTGGGTATAAATTAAAGAGATCATTAAAATACATCAAAGAAGCAGTACAGTGAGGACCTGAAATAAGGCATAAAATGTAAAATAATAAAATATAAAATCACAGAGAATCAGTTAAAACCAAGTGCATAGAAGTACGTCTTGAGTTGTGCTTTAAAGATGTCTACAGAGGCTGCCTGTCGAATGTATAATGGGAGTTTGTTCCATGCCGTCGGTCCATAGAAGCAAAAGGCTGCTTCACCGTGTTTTTTAGTTGCCATTTTGGGCACCGCAAGCAGGCCAGCAGTGGAAGACCTGAGGGGACGGCCTGGGACATACTTAGGCAGGCAGTCATGTAGGTAGGAAGGTGCAAGACCATTAAGCGCTTTATAGACAAGTAAAAGAATTTTAAAATCAATTCTAAACACAACCGGTAGCCAATGTAGTGAGGCTAGGACAGGAGTAATATGTTCTCTCATCTTAGTTAGTAGATCTGGAGAATAAAGGGAAACAAAAGCCATGGAAATGTGGAAGAACAGAAGCTGCACTGTTTGTCATCATAGGAATGCTTTATGCTTATTGTTGTTCTCATGGCCTACACACATCTATTTATAGTTCCTATGTTCAAACTGAACCAGCTACATGTGAATCACTGACTCATTAATAACGCCATCGTATTTGTTTCTTTGCCATGATTCTGACCAGTTTCCATCTAGGGTTATGTTTGGCAAACAATTACTGAACCCAAATGCAGAGAGACGACCAGCAAGCAGAGTGCAATCAAAAAAGATTTTATAAAGCTGAAAAGCAAGCTTACAACTACTTACAAAGCAAGCAGTAGGAAAACTGTCCAAAAAACAACAGGTGAATTACCAAGAGGTTGAAGGCAGGTTCCAAGGAAGATAATACAAACTCTTGACTTCAGGTAGCACAACCAAACAAGGTAGTAAGAACTGACAATGTTGAATGCAGAGAGTCCAGTTTTATAGTGAGCATGTAAGGTTCACAGGTGAGCTGATGAGTCAGTTGAAAACAGGTGAGTTTAAGAGACTGCTGAGTAGAAGGGAATGTGAGAGTGGCCAGGTCTGACCTGGGTAAATGTTCTGGGAAACTTTTTCAAAGCGCAAATAACATGGATTCCTAATTGTTTTTGATACTTAATATATCATATATCTCCCTCAAGCTAATTTCTAATGGTTTGAGCCCCAATCACCACTGATATAAGCAGTCCTTGTCATTTCTTTATGTACAGTTTAGCTGCAGTACCACAATGTCCTGAGGCAATGTCCTAATGACGTGATTATTTAACGATGCATGCACGTCTACAAGCTTACAGCCGGTGAAAAACATGATAAAACCTGAGATATAAAAGTTGAGAACTCCTCTGGTCCAAATTTTCCTAAAACATTGTGAGATCAGTCCAGTGAAGACTATGTCTATGCTCTGTTATAACATCTGTTATAGCCTGTTATAAAACAATGCAATGTAACATAGCTCTGTTTACAAAACTCTGTACCCCCCTCCAACTGTACATATTTGCCCCCACTTTAACTGTTTTTTGTATTGTTTTTGTGCACTTGCTTTGGCAATGTAAACGTTTGTTTTCTCATGCCAATAAAGCTCTGTTGAATTGAATTGAATTGAATTGAATTGAATTGAATTGAATTGAATTGAATTGAATTGAATTGAATTGAATTGAAGACAATAATGAAATAAAGTCCATTGTTGGTGTATGGGAATTTTTTCCTCTATCACTCTATCACTGAACACAGGTGAAATTCACCTGAACACCAGCCTGGAGAAAAACAAACAAACAAATAAACAAAGATAAAGCAAAGATATGATGTGTGCAGGGAAATGAACCCACATTAGTGGGTCTGTGTGTGTGTGTGTGTGTGTGTGTGTGTGTGTGTGTGTGTGTGTGTGTGTGTGTGTGTGTGTGTGTGTGTGTGTGTGTGTGTGTGTGTGTGTGTGTGTGTGTGTGTGTGAGGGAGAGGGGTTAACCCAAGCTAACCTTTTATATGAGATCAAGAGGTCAATGTATATCAATTTCTGACAGAGCGTGCACAATTCCAATGGTTTTGTGAGACAGTTTCTTTTGCAATGCCATGTGATTCACACCTATCATTATTTAACCTACCGCTGATTTAATCTTGACTTTTTCGCTCCATTTTTGCTCTTGCGACGTGAGCGGATGACAGACAAACAGACAGACAGATATATCGATATGCAAATTATATGTAAATGTCACCAGTGTAGTTACTAATAAAGACCTATTGGTGGAATACCACAATGCTAGTTACTGTGGCAACCATAGCAAAACAGACAGCAGTGAAGTAAGGGCGCAGGGTATGTGTGTGTGCATGCATACGTGTATGTGTGTGCATGTATGCATGTGTCTGCGTGTGTGCGTGCGTGCTATCCGCATGTATGCTGGTCCTCTGGTCCTACAGTCAGGTTACGCCGATACGATGAGATTCTTCGCAATGGAAGATGATACACGGAAGCAAGATGATTCACCAAACTCAGAATCATAAGGTTCAGAGAAATGACGGTGGGGCAAGGAGAGTGGGAGCACACAGGCTGCTACTATCAAGTTGTCAAGGGAGTTAAATTGCACTTAAAGGTAAAAATAGGCAACTTATAGGCAAATATATATATACAGTATATATATATATATATATATATATATATATATATATATATATATATATATATATATATATATATATATATATATATATATATATATATATATATATATATATAAACGCAACACTTTTGTTTTTGCTACCATTTTTCATGGGATTGACTTAAAGATCTAAAACTCATTTCAGATACACAATATTCCACCCTGAAATCACATTTCAGGGTGGCCTTGTATTGTGGACAATCTAAGGCACACCTGTGCACTCATGATCATGTCAGATCTGCATCTTGATGTGGCACACCTGTGAAGTGGGATGAATTATCTCAGCATAGTAGAACAATGTTTAAGAGAAATGGTAATAGTGTGTATCTGTGTCACACTCTGCCCTTTAGTGTGGATAATGTGGGCCGAAGGAACTTGGTTTGATTCTCAAAAACACTCCAAAAGTTGGAAAAAGTACTCAAAAATTCCCAAAAGTAACAAGCAGAATCCTTGGTACTAGTAATGTTTTTTATTCACCTTTAATGTTCGTTGAGGGTGAGACAGGAACAAGAACAGCAAACAAAGTAATTACAAAACTGGGCAGTTTGGCCTTGGGTCCCACACCAGTCCTGCATTGACTCATTGCACTGGGAGGACTCCACTCTTATAAATGCTAAGCCCCTCCCATGGACCATACCAATCCCTGAATTGATTCCACAATTACCCCAGTTAAACAATGTCCAGAGACATCAGTTTTCATCTACACATTTAAAGTGTCACACACTACTGATCAAAATGTCCACAGAATATAAACATAATTAGTACTCAATGTCCTATTTACATTGTTGTTAGGTTCCCTGAACACATACCCACAGTTGGTTTGCTCCCTACTATGGAACCAACAGTAATTTATTCATCAACCCCCTCACAAACAATCAGATAATATAACCCAAACAACATAACTCTGCATCAAATAACACATTCAACTCTTAATGGTGATAAAATCAGTCCCAGTGGCAGGCTGAACTGCCACATTGTGGAATGAATTTTACATCTTTAAATCCATCTCATGAAAAATGGGAGCAAAAACAAAAGTGTTGCGTTTATATTGTTGTTGGGTATAGTTTCCAGACAGAAATAGTAAAAACACACAATAAACAACAATTCAACACACTAACAAACTAGAAAAGTGCCCTTCTGGGCACAGGTCTCCATGATTCCAGGTCAGGTTGTGGCCTCCTGGTGGTGCTATAATAGGCCAATGTTAAAAGGTTGCCATTTCCTCTATCACAGTAACAAGTCATTGTGGAAAGAGTGAGATTTTTCTCAGAATAGTAGGAATGTGTGTTAAAGATTGTAAACTGCCTGCCGTGTTCATCATTTGATGTTTTTTGTTCTAAACAGGCCAATCTTGCAAACTGGTGAATGTGAATTATAGCCAATCAGGATGGAATATGAAATATGGGACATGTCTGTCATGAGCATGTGGCTCTAGAGATAGTGTGTCACGAATTGCAGGATTTTCTGACAGTGTTTTACAAAAAATTGGCCTGGTGGAGGCTGAAATGGGTCCATTTGGTTTCATTTTACACATCTAAATTATGCAAGACTCTACACACAATACAATGTAGACACATTGTTATTTTGACTTGCCAGTTTATCTAAAAAAAATAATAAAATACGTGTAAATTGTGGACAAAAACTTGAAAATCCTTAGTTTTGGGTCAGAGAGACTAAACTCAACATTGAATGTTGGTCCTCTGTGGCTAAAATGCAGGATAAATAGTGGGCCCTGGTATGAAAATGGTTGCAAACCACTGCTGTAGAATATATTCAAATAAATATGCTAGACAGTACTTATTTTCTAGACACTGATTTATGTCCACTAACAAAGTCATGAAGTTAAAACTGACAACAAAAGAAAAAAGTACTATACAGTATAACTCTTTTTTTTTTTTTTTTTTTTTTTTTTTTTTTGCAAAAACAGTGCTGGACTTTTTTATGTAGAGGAAATGTGATGATCAAAACAAAGTTTGTTGAACGATACCCGGATATTTGTAGCTCTCAAAAAAACTCTCAAAATTTCTGTGGACTTAATACGGTAAGTGTAGGAGCAGGAGACTAGTGGGAGTCCTTCTAAAGCGGATGATCATATCTTTTGTTTTAGTGACCTTTAACCATGACAATGACTTGTCACACCAAGAATATGAAATCATCGACTACTGGACCATGCTGTACTTAATAGAGACACACAGGGGACTACAAATGTCACACCCCCCCCTCCTCCATTAGAATGGTTCACTGCAGCTGTCTAGTCAATCCCTAGGAGTGGTGTCATGAAATACCCTAATTTCACTAGTTCTTTACTGAGCTTGTAGCGATTGTATGTGTTCTAAAATAAATAATCTGTTTGATTTGTCTCTTTCAATGTCACACTCCTACCATCTCAATTCACAGACCACAATGTACTATAACATACTGCATCAGAGATTCTAGCATTATAAATCTTAAGTTAGTGTTGGTTGCACCGTATATACGTTGTGTTTTGTTATTCTGTTGTGTACTGGACAATTATTCAACACAATTCCACTCTTGTAGGCCGTGTGCTGATTCCAGATTAAGGCTTAGAAAATGAATTCCGTTCCCATGTCAGGGGGACTACAAATACAATGCATTTTTGCATAGACCATACCCTTCTGAACATTGGGTTAAAAGTTCTACTCATAATATCCTGCAGTATTTTGTCAGGAGCCAGATATGTACAACAAGTCTGTAACTAAAAAACGAAAATCGTATGTTGCTCTTTTTGCTTGTAAAATGTCATCTATTGATTTTGGCAACCCAAAATCTTTCCCAAATGTCATAAATACATATACCTAACATCTAAAACAATTATTGGTGCTATAGTTTACTCATATGTGAATTTAGATCATGAAATATAGCAAATTTGTAAAAAAAAAAAAACGCTTCACCTTAAGTGATTGTCATCCAGCACAATGTAACATGCACATAGTAAATTTAGCCAAAAACTTATGTTTCATACATAAAAATGTTCTCAACCTACTGTGTAATGAAATGCATTAAAGAACATCAACACATCCTACCCCAAAATGGATGATAATCTATGAAAATGTTACCACGCCCCTAAATTGGAATATGGCAAAAATGCACATGACTACAATGAATGCACTGAAAGTCAGAATTATTGCAGCAAATGGTATGAAACATTTATTAAAGTGTCACAGCATCTGTCATTTGTGTGTGTGTGTGTGTGTGTGTGTGTGTGTGTGTGTGTGTGTGTGTGTGTGTGTGTGTGTGTGTGTGTGTGTGTGTGTGTGTGTGTGTGTGTGTGTTTGGTGGAGGGCTGTAAATAACAGTGAACAAAGGCGTCTTGATGGCAAGCTGAAAGGTGTGACCTCCCAGCATTCCTACCTAAAACTTATTGTTATTATTTTGTCTCATAATGCGCGCGCGTGTGTGTGCGTGTGTGCGTGTGTGTGTGTGTGTGTGTGTGTGTGAGAGAGAGAGAGAGAGAGAGAGAGGGGGAGGGGGCTTACCTGCAGACAGTGTTTCTGCTCAAGAAAGTTGATCCTTCGTCCGTTTGCCTCCCATAGTAATATATTTGTCCACTTTTTTACAAAGTATGCAGATGGCTGGAAGCACAGGGCCAGCAGAGCGGACGGGAAGACCCGTCCGAGACCGAAGTTTTTTTCGGGGGGTTTCAGAAGTGGTTACGTCGGGGGTGCTGCTCTCGGGCGGACCAGCGACTGCTTCTGGCTCTTCTCTCTCCTCCGTCTGTGCACAGCGTTTCTCGGCCAAACCCAATCGTCTTTTGCAAATAAAACGACAGTAACACATTGCGTGAAAACCAGCATCCTCGGGAACATTATTAAACTCCACGTCCACGCAGTGTTTAAAAGTTTCGGCGATAGCTTTACTTTCACCGTCCAGACAAAGCCATTGTTTGACGACGGACCTGTAAGTGTCCCACCTTGTTTTAGTAAAATCCTCAACGTCCTCATTCTGTACGGTCAAAAAGTGCATATAGCATCGTTTTGAGTCGCTTGACTGCTTTTTACGTACTTTTCTTCTTTGTTTTGGTTTGTTTTGCTCTGTTTCGCTACTCGAACTGCTCGTCGCCATGTTTCTAAACTTATTATGGCCCAGAGAATAAACCTAGTCCCCTATTGGTCCCCGTGACCAAAACCGCAGCACTCCCCTCGCAGAGATTACTCCGCGCTGAGTGCGCCTTGAAAAAAACAGTGCCATCTTTGACGACCGATTATAAAAATACTGCAGGATAAAACGAGTAGAACTTTTTATCTGCACTTTCTACCTATAGATCTATTTTATGAGGTGAAAATTATTTAGTCCGCCTGCCGTGGAAATGGGATTAAACGAAAATCCATATCACAATATGGTCTATCAGTCTCCCAATTTCTTCACCATTACAAGCACCACACCACTCCTCCCTATACCCATGATTCATTAGTAGACCTACAATTCCTAGGACAGAAAATTAAACAAGATACGGAAGGCTATCAAAAGAAAAAGTGTGGATTCATTGTGTAAGGCCCTAACTGAATTTACAATTTACTCTCCGATATTATGCTGCATGAGGAATAGCAATTATGCATGTGTGTATGGCGAGACACAGCCTATCCAATGAATAAAGAATATATATTGTCTATTAAATCAAGGGAATGTATTCATGCAGCCCATTCATTTGCATCACCCTTTGCCCAATAAGGAAAACATTTAATTAATAGAACAGGGGCCATATACTGTAGAAGAGAGTGTCTGAGGAGAGGCATAATGGCTATAAGGTTCTGTTATTTGGCCTATATCCATAGCAGGAAATAATGAACTGTAGTCTCTGACAGCAGCTTTGTCAAACATGAACTAGGCTAGGCCGTATGTAAAAACTAGAAATAGAATTATGCAATTGCAAAGTGGGGTTGCCCCGATGATATTGTAATGGTTACCATTATTTCCTGGATGTAACATCGAAATGATTCGATTGGCTGAGCAAAGAACGTGATGTATCTCAACATTACAACATCAGTGATCATAAACTCACCATGTGGGTGACATCCATCATACATGGATTTATATGGTACAGAGAAAACATGGTGACGTAGTAAAATAAAGTTTTACATCATCATACATCACCTTCCTCGCTCAGCCAATCAAATCATTTCGATTATACAACGTATAGGCTATTGTCATCACAAGGTGAAAAAGAGAAAAAATGTTACAGAAAAAACTCATCACAATAACAATAGTGGGGTTCCCCTTCAAGCAACCCCACTAATAACACTAGATCAGCACTCAGTAGAGTGCAAACTTGAGCGTTGCACACAAGTAGCCGGCGATGGCCTACTCGTGTAAGCAGAGCGAGCCAATACTCATGACATTAGTTATTAAGGTTTCGTACTTACATCACCATTATGTCACCATCTAAGCCGACCAATCAGAGTACTCCAAGGGACCGCCGAACACACACCAATCGCTTAACTTGCACCCGCTCTGCTCACTGATGCAAGTAATAAAACTTTGATACTGTGTTATAATTATTATGTGTGCCATAATTATCTCAACAGATGTCACTCTTTTGAGAAAAGACAGTTGGTGTAAGGTGGAATACATTACAGTAGAATGTAGACCATATTGTGATATGGATTTTCGTTTAATCCCATTTCCACGGCAGGCGGACTAAATAATTTTCACCTCATAAAATAGATCTATAGGTAGAAAGTGCAGATAAAAAAGTTCTACTCGTTTTATCCTGCAGTATTTTTATAATCGGTCGTCAAAGACGGCACTGTTTTTTTTCAAGGCGCACTCAGCGCGGAGTAATCTCTGCGAGGGGAGTGCTGCGGTTTTGGTCACGGGGACCAATAGGGGACTAGGTTTATTCTCTGGGCCATAATAAGTTTAGAAACATGGCGACGAGCAGTTCGAGTAGCGAAACAGAGCAAAACAAACCAAAACAAAGAAGAAAAGTACGTAAAAAGCAGTCAAGCGACTCAAAACGATGCTATATGCACTTTTTGACCATACAGAATGAGGACGTTGAGGATTTTACTAAAACAAGGTGGGACACTTACAGGTCCGTCGTCAAACAATGGCTTTGTCTGGACGGCGAAAGTAAAGCTATCGCCGAAACTTTTAAACACTGCGTGGACGTGGAGTTTAATAATGTTCCCGAGGATGCTGGTTTTCACGCAATGTGTTACCGTCGTTTTATTTGCAAAAGACGATTGGGTTTGGCCGAGAAACGCTGTGCACAGACGGAGGAGAGAGAAGAGCCAGAAGCAGTCGCTGGTCCGCCCGAGAGCAGCACCCCCGACGTAACCACTTCTGAAACCCCCCGGAAAAAACTTCGGTCTCGGACGGGTCTTCCCGTCCGCTCTGCTGGCCCTGTGCTTCCAGCCATCTGCATACTTTGTAAAAAAGTGGACAAATATATTACTATGGGAGGCAAACGGACGAAGGATCAACTTTCTCGAGCCGAAACACTGTCTGCACCACCAAACACACACACACACACACACACACACACACACACACACACACACACACACACACACACACACACACACACACACACACACACACACACACACACACACACAAATGACAGATGCTGTGACACTTTAATAAATGTTTCATACCATTTGCTGCAATAATTCTGACTTTCAGTGCATTCATTGTAGTCATGTGCATTTTTGCCATATTCCAATTTAGGGGCGTGGTAACATTTTCATAGATTATCATCCATTTTGGGGTAGGATGTGTTGATGTTCTTTAATGCATTTCATTACACAGTAGGTTGAGAACATTTTTATGTATGAAACATAAGTTTTTGGCTAAATTTACTATGTGCATGTTACATTGTGCTGGATGACAATCACTTAAGGTGAAGCGTTTTTTTTTAACAAATTTGCTATATTTCATGATCTAAATTCACATATGAGTAAACTATAGCACCAATAATTGTTTTAGATGTTAGGTATATGTATTTATGACATTTGGGAAAGATTTGGGGTTGCCAAAATCAATAGATCACATTTTACAAGCAAAAAGAGCAACATACAATTTTCGTTT
Organism: Benthosema pterotum; assembly: GCA_039105355.1. Taxonomy (NCBI): domain Eukaryota; kingdom Metazoa; phylum Chordata; class Actinopteri; order Myctophiformes; family Myctophidae; genus Benthosema; species Benthosema pterotum. The sequence continues at coordinate 32,524,538 of CM076976.1, forward strand.
TTTAGTTACAGACTTGTTGTACATATCTGGCTCCTGACAAAATACTGCAGGATATTATGAGTAGAACTTTTAACCCAATGTTCAGAAGGGTATGGTCTATGCAAAAATGCATTGCATTTGTAGTCCCCCTGACATGGGAACGGAATTCATTTTCTAAGCCTTCAGCACATGGCCTATTGGCACTCGTAGCCTCATGGATTAAATGTGAAACACGTCCTCTGTTGCAAAAACAACAACCTATGTTGACAAAGACTCTTCAGACATTTGGAAACATAGTTTTATTCAACAAAAAAACTTCTGTTCCTTCTATTAAAAGTAGGCTAACTACAGTGGAATTCCAGTGGACTTCTATGGACTGGCCTGCAGTCACTATCCATGGTGCTGAAGTGCCTGTATCACCTGTGAGAGTCAGTCACTATCCAATTCAATTCAATTCAATTCAAAGGAGCTTTATTGGCATGATAAAACAGACATTTACATTGCCAAAGCAAGAGTCACAAAACAATACAATAAAAACAGTTGAAAATGGGGACAAATATATACAGTTGGAGGGGGGTACAATTTTTGTAGACAATTATGCTACAATGCATTGTTTTATAAAAGGTTATAGCACATTATAACAACATTTTTATTGCTACTTCAAGACAGATCATGCAGAATAAGAAGACAACTAACAGATTCCCTATCTGTTTAAATGTAGCAGCTCTGTTTACATGGAAGAGTCTGGATAGTACAGATTGTAGTCCTTAGGGTGGTTGAGTTCCATTGGCCAATCTTCTTACGTCGCAACGGTGCACAATCCATGGTACTGAAGTGCCTGTATTTCCCCGGGGGAGTCAGTCACTATCCATGGTGCTGAAGTGCCTGTATTTCCCCGGGGGAGTCAGTCACTATCCATGGTGCTGAAGTGCCTGTATTTCCCCGGGGGAGTCAGTCACTATCCATGGTGCTGAAGTGCCTGTATCACCTGTGAGAGTCAGTCACTATCCATGGTGCTGAAGTGCCTGTATCTCCCCGGGGGAGTCAGTCACTATCCATGGTGCTGAGGTTTCTGTACTGTATCTCTCTGGGGGGGTCAGTCACTATCCATGGTGCTGAAGTGCCTGTATCTCCAGGGGCGTCCGACGTATATCTCTAAAACTTTCCCAGGTGCACCTCAGTTTTGATATGCATTAATGTGTTTCATCTACACTGTGTGATCCTCACACATTGTACATACTCTCATACTAGCCGCATTGCAACGTTAGATTCTTTTCTTTTATAATTGGAATTTCATATGAATCTAACGTCGCATCTCGCTTCATTGACTCGACCGTTGTCTAAATGTCACCAGTGATCTGCTTGTATTCAACGAGTCAGACTCACCAACTTTGCAGCTGTAGAGAAAGCTTGCCACATCCTCTGTCGATCTGCAAGGGTTTTGTGCCATAAAAATTCACCGTAGACATATTATGAGCTACTTTCTGTCCTGGGTATTCCACAACAAACATCACCGCTGCCATCTTGCCAAATAAGAGCCAAGGGCGGGTGCTTGTTTTATACACTGACACACACCAGGTGCACACCTGGTCGGTGCACACGCAGTATCGTCACCTGCTGTTTGTGTGTGTCAGTGTATAAAACAAGCACCCGCCCTTGGCTCTTATTTGGCAAGATGGCAGCGGTGATGTTTGTTGTGGAATACCCAGGGTAGCTCATAATATGTCTACGGTGAATTTTTATGGCACAAAACCCTTGCAGATCGACAGAGGATGTGGCAAGCTTTCTCTACAGCTGCAAAGTTGGTGAGTCTGACTCGTTGAATACAAGGAGATCACTGGTGACATTTAGACAACGGTCGAGTCAATGAAGCGAGATGCGACGTTAGATTCATATGAAATTCCAATTATAAAAGAAAAGAATCTAACGTTGCAATGCGACTACTCTCATACTTGGTATGAGAACACACCAAATAGAACCACATGGACCCACAGGCAATGACAGCATCCTTTATTAACAGAACAGAACATTAACAGTGTCAACACAAAATTATACAGTACTTTACATGAAGCCGAAAACAAATTAATGGAAAGCGAGGGGCGCCCTTATCATCATACATCATCTCTTTCAATCACAATTTTGCGTCCCTGCCTTCGTCTTCAATGTTTGTTATTTTAACTTTAACTTTCTGTTTACACACGCGCACACACACACACACACACACACACACACACACACACACACACACACACACACACACACACACGCACACACACACACACACACACACACACACACTCACACACACTCACACACACGCACACACACACACACACACACACACACACACACACACACACACACACACACACACACACACACACACACACACACATCCTACATGTACATCCCATTCCGTGCTAGCATAATATGCTGAAATGGACAGACACACAAAGCTATTCATAGGAGGCACTAGCGCCCCTCACAAATGAATCAAACAACCGAATTTGAACGTTGTACGAAAATAGATTTTCCTAAGCAAACAGGCATTCATCGGGCAGGAGCTCCCCAGTGGTGAGAAGTACATCTCTCTCTCTCTCTCTCTCTCTCTCTCTCTCTCTCTCTCTCTCTCTCTCTCTCTCTCTCTCTCTCTCTCCTCTCTCTCTCTCTCTCTCTCTCTCTCTCTCTGTGTGTGTGTGTGTGTGTGTGTGTGTGTGTGTGCGCGCACGCGCATGCGTGTGAGTGTGAGTGTAAAGTTGTTAACCTCTAAAATTTAGAGTGATACAAACAGATTTTCCGCCTCCACAGGGTGTGACACTCTTGTGTGTTTCTCTCCGACACGTCTGATCTGCAGAATAAGTGTGAGGTCCCTCAGGGATCAGTGATGGATCTGTTATGGTCAGGATGCAACATCCTTCACTAATCACGTCAAAGCTCACTACAGGCACATGCTCATGGCATACACCCACACACATGCACCATATTTCATGTGGCAATAAGGAATACAGTTGTAGTTCTACTTGTCAGCCTCTTGTTGCCCGTATTCACTAAATGGTTAACTTTTTAAGGACTATTGAATGATTACAAATTTTAATCTGATTAAACACAGCATCAAAAATAATTTAATCATCATTAAAGCGCTTTTCGCCGCTGCTCTGTTGGTCATGTCATACTACTACAGTACTACAGAGGCATGATACAGATGCCATATTGGACCCATCTGCGGATTTCCCCATAGAAAGGAAGGGAGGAAGTAAACAAGACTTGGTGATATTCTCCTTGAGATGCAGTCAAAAATCACAATAAGGATTTATGGAGGGTGCTTTTCACAAAATAGTGGAAAGAAACAAACTTTATATATTTCACACACACACACACACACACACACACACACACACACACACACACACACACACACACACACACACACACACACACACACACACACACACACACACACACACTGCGGCAATGCAAACTGTGGGAGGGAAGGGGGAACGCTAGAACTGGGGGTATCTATTACAAAAATCGAGCACCACTATATATATGATGTCACAGGGATCAAGGTAGATTGATGACTACTGTGTTACTTTTGGTGTGTAATTCTCCTTGAACTTGACTTCACTTGTCTCCACTGTAGTAGTAATTTGGTAGTAATTTAACGTCATACAGTGCGAGTAGTCTCTGGGTTAGGAGGTGACCCACCCGCGTTGCGTTCTGCCCGTGCCCACAGCTGTTAAAACTTAATGATTAAATGATTGGGAATGGGTGGGAAAATTTTCCCACTCAATGTTTTTTGATGGCCCATGGCGCCCCCCATTGTCAGTCGCGGTAGGAATAATGTGACCTCTCTTTGTTTTCCCGATCGATCCATCTTGTTTTTGGCTGCTGTTATAGTCGCATCTGCTATGAAGCCCCGCTGACATGTGCGTCTGAGAATCTGTCCGGAGGGAAACTATCGTGGGGCACAATGGTTCCGGGTGCTCATGGTGTTAAGAGTGAGCTACTCATGGTCCAAGGAGAGAGGAACAAGACGAGACACCGGAAAACTTGGTCTACATTAGGCTCAATACAATATCAATGACTCCGAAGGCATTTTGTTCAAATTTGTGTTTTTCCTTTTTCGTGTGGCATACAGGTGAGCCAAATCCTTTTATTATTGCGACGCAGAGTTGGATTAAGAGACTCAAGCTGCCTAGAACTGGCATATTAATTAACTTCTGATAATAAGTATAAAGGGTAAATTGCTTGCACAATACCCTTGATTTCAAAGAATGGGACTGAGCTTTGTAGGAGGGGAAAAAGTATAGTATAGTAAAAAGTATTTAAATAGTTTGTTTCACCAAGAAAATGCAGCATAATTATAGTATTGTATGAACCAGAAACATTAAAGTGAAAAGAACATTTCCTATTTTTTTTTATACTTATCATATAATATTGTATATGTCCCTCAAGCTTATTTCTAATGGTTTGAGCCTCCATCAACACTGATAACATTTGTCATTTCTTTATTTGTCTTTATTTGTTTATTTTCTTTAGATGCAGGACCACAATGTTCTGAGGTGGTGGGGTCGCTGATATGGAGGATATTTATAGTATTTATTTCATAGTATGTTATAGTCATTATAATACTGATGCTAGATAAAACCAGACTAATTCCATGTCAACTTGGAAAATCAACAATGGTGGACATTATAAACAAAGTGGAAATGCAAATTTGGAACTGAAGGCTGAAGGAGAGGAGGAATTACACGAGGCCAAAATAAAACAAGCTGTTCCTGAGAGCAATTTACATAACAAAAAAAGTTGAAATTCATGGTATTCCCCCTTTAAACAAGCATATATATTTTTTTTAATTATTGCAGTATTGATACTAAAACATGTGTTTATACAGTTGAAGGAAAGTACCAGGGCTCCAAGATAACACAAAGTCAGACATTCCATCTGAGCCGAGGCTTATGTCCTCCTCGGGGATCCATCACATTGTTGCCAGGTTACCACGGCGGTAACATAATCCAAATGGTGAAGATAGCTTTGGCAACAGCTAATGAATCATGTATTACTGCATGAAATGTTCTTATTCTCTTGTCCGTTGTCACGAAATTTTCCGAAACTTCCCCAAGGCCAATGAAGTGAACATCAGGATCATTTCTTGGGAGGGGGGAAAAGACAGCTGGTGGTTGGGTATTTTGATTGCCGTTCTTACCGATTTTCTTTCCAGCGGCAACACAATCTGTCGTTTTGTTAAATTGGATATGCACTAGAGACCATTTTCCCTTACACCCTCGACAGAGCAGGATCTCATCCTTTCCCAGCATGCAACAGGACGCCCCATAATCGAAGTATAAGGATGTCGTTTGACTATAGCTGGGCTATAATTCTCAAGCGTAATTTTCTGTATTTTAAAGGTAATAAAGGCAACTTTAGTGTGTACAAACACTGTGTTTGTAAACAGATTTGTATGAAAACAATCTAAGTCCACCTCACCTCCACTGCATTGCTGTGACTGGCTAAAATAATGCCTCACCCCACACAACCCCCCTCCCCCTCACAAATTGGCACCGCCTTTCCTGAGCATGACAAATGTTTTGTTTTCAGGATCTGTTGACAACAAATCCTGAAAACAAAGGACAAAGGACGAAGCAAGAGTCTGCCTGCAGTGAAACAGCTGCAGGATCAAAGTAGAAGCAACGTAGAGGGGAAAAAGGCAAAACATATATGTATTTTGATTTTGGGCTAAAAAGCTGCCTACATTCCATTTAATGTCAATCTGTCCTCACATTACAGCAACATATAGCACCGGAACAAACTGAAGTGCCTGCAGCTCAACTGTGAGCGTGAACAGTGTGTTGCCAGAGTTTTGACAGAATTTAGTATCCTGGCTATTGAAACAATCTAAAGGAGGTGACTGTACTACAGGCCATTATGAAAAACAAACTCAAAGTAGCTTATAATTTATACAACATGGCAAGACTGTGTGAGAGCTGTGGCCGGGTGTCCAGGAGGCTCAGAGCTGCAGCCATTAGCTCATGACAAGAGCACCCGACCAATGAAACAGCACCTTCAGTGTTGCTATAAGATACCCTGATCCACTCACAACCTCGACCCAGATCCTGGGACGATGGAATGGGATTTTCAAGTGGCAAAATAACCACCGTACCATGCATGTCTATCAGAGGCAGCACTCAGCACTGTTATAACATGTAGCACTCAGCACTGTAGCAGCATAGGAAAGTCACCGCCACACATGTACTTCTCCCATTTGGAAAACATTTGAAGCATTTGAATGTTTGTAACGTTTAAACAACTCTGTGGCCTTGTGGATAGAGTGTCTGCCCTGGGACTGGGAGGTCAGGCGTTCGACTCCCAGCCAGGTTATACCAAAGACTCTAAAAATGGAACCCAATAACTCCCTGCTTGGCACTCAAGGGTTGGATTGGTGGTAAGTAAGTTCCTGTGACATACTAGAGTCATGTCCAGGGGGTGTACTTATACATAAAAGATGCTTCACGCTACAGAAGCAGGAGATAGGCTCCTGCCCTATGGGCTTCATGGCTTGGCCTAGCCTCATGACATCTTTATTTTATAGCAAGCAATTAAAACAAAAACCTAAATACTACTATTACTACTGCTGAGAAGAAGAAGAAAGTTTTCGAAGAAGAAGAAGAAGAAGAAGAAGAAGAAGAAGAAGAAGAAGAAGAAGAAGAAGAAGAAGAAGAAGAAGAAGAAAGTTTTCGAATCGAAAATCAAGGCGATTTTCGATTTTTCAGCATCCCTAATCGAAGGATGAATCTGGCTCGAATTTCTCCCCGGAGGAGGAATCTGGTTCAAAAGTTCCAACATTCATTGAAGAACTCAATTCCCTGTAGAGCTGTAGAGTTTTCTGTCCCAGACAAAGGCTGAGTGCCTCCCGGGAGACAGACCACAGCCAGGCACTGGCCTCTGTGTCAAACCGTCTGATGTGGTTAAAGTGACAAGAGCAATGAACAGCGTCAGAAGAGCAATGAAAGCTCTTGTTTCTACACTATAGGGCCCACCATGTTCCATTTCATCAAGACATTTAGAGAAGGACGCATATTCACTTCTGGGAATCGTAATTTACAATTGAGGCATTTAGCAGATGCTCTTAATCCAGAGTGGCTTACTGGTACATTAAGTAGAAACATTGCAAATTACTTGTACTGCCAGCCACTGTCAGCTAATTGGAGTGCACATAAGGGCTTGTCGGGTTTTAAGAGACCAATATGGTGGAGTCAAGCCTATTTTTAATATTTTGGGGTTTTGAATTGCAGTGGTCCGTAGGTGCACCTTTGAGCGTGGTTTTGAATGAGTCAAAGGGATGCGCATGTCTTGATGACATTGTTGATGACATTGTTGTTGTTCCAGGAGAAAAACAAAAACACATTGGACATCCAGCTAACCTAATGGCTGAGCATCACACATTCTGGACCTTAATTTTTGTCATGCCCCCTTCTTTCAGCCAAGGTTTATGTTTTATTAGAGAAAGTAAAAGACTGGTGCTAATTGGTCTACATTCCTTGCTTACTTTAGTTATAGGGATTTTAGCTATGGGAGGGGGCATTGGAACATAGTTCTAAATACATAGTCAATTTATTTTTTGAATATCTACTACAGTCCTAATAAGCCCCAGGAAATTATAACTGGCCACCATTGATCTACTGAATGTGATAAACTGCCATAAAACATGAACCTTGATCTAGCACTGAACAAACCTTTACATCCCAGAGGTAATCTATTCCTTCTACTCCTCCTACCCCTCCCTCCACTCTAGGCCAGATTTACACTGCCAGACAAATCCAGCCTGAATCAGATCTGAGACACATTGTGTGAGACACAAGTTAGCCTACTTTAATTATTTTCATGGACAGTAAACATATCATTGTTATAGTCTAATGTACAGCTTGCCTTGCTCGACTGTTAGGCATTATGCCACACAGTATCTGGTACATTATGCAAGGGACAATTTTACATCTGCGGCCTGATTACGCTGATTAATAATAAATAGCGCACCACATGTACGCACGCACAAACACTTGTGCATTCTTCCCAGCATTGTTGGCTGATTTGACGTTGGCAATTCTGCGGTGGTATTTAATCCACACAGCGGGCAGCACTGTAGGCTGCTTTGGGGCTGTTCGTGCAAAGTTTCAAAAGGAGGCTATACAAACAAACAATCAGCGCCAACGGCAGACTGTTCAATATTATTCATAGCCTTTGCCATGGTCCTTGCGGGTTGAGTTACGTACTCAGCTGTTCACAGCTGATAAATCAAACATCCAGGTTAACCAGGACTGGTCGGATCGTTTTCGTTTTTTACAAATAGAGCCATGGAGGTTTTATTTTCTCTGCTGAAACTTATTAACAAGCAGGCTTTCATCGGAGAAGCACTTTTGCTGTACCGCTCAATTCAACAAGTGCAGATCTCACTTTCTACTCTGCGCAGTGTGCATGTGTGTGTGTGTGTGTGTGTGTGTGCGTGCGTGCATGCGTGCGTGCGTGCGTGCGTGTGTGTGTGTCTGGACAAGCAGCAGCCGCAGCAGCTCAGCCTCAGTGCAGGCAGAGCAGGAGAGCCAGCGAAATCCAAAAGCGACCTCGCCCGCGGGCGCCCGTTTTCAAAAACGGGCGCCCGCTTTCACAAAAACGGGCGCCCGGTTTCACAAAAACGGGCGCCCGTTTCACAAAAACGGGCGCCCGTTTTCAAAAGCGGGCGCCCGTTTTCAAAAGCGGGCGCCCGTTTTCACAAACTAGGCTATGCCTAAACCTAACTCTAACCCTAAACTTAACCTCAGTAAACCTATGCCTAAACCTAACCTAACCCTAACCATAACCTTTTGAAAAGGGCGCCCGTTTGTGAAAACCGGCGCCCGCTTTTGAAAACGGGCGCCCGTTTTTGTGAAACCGGGCGCCCGTTTTTGTGAAAGCGGGCGCCCGCTTTTGAAAACGGGCGCCCGCGGGCGAGGTCGCTTTTGGATTTCGCCCCTGCTGGAGAGCAGCGCAGAGTCGGCCTGTCATAGTCATAATTTGGACATACTGATACCGACATTTACCAATATTAGATTTAAATGCTTTTATCAGCCGATAATATCGGGCATGTCTCATCAAGACACTAAATAAATGATGCCAAATCTAGAATAATGTTTCCCAACGTTTGCGGGAAACAAGTAGCCAGACCGAATCAGCTGTTGACTTTAGCCAGGCTAGGAAACAAGCCAAAACGATGACCCTGGAAGACTAACTATACTGACGCCCACTTTCCATGCTGCCAATCAGTCCAATTCCAGATTCACATGCGTGGACGGACGCTGTCTGTAGGCTACAGTGGACTAATAACATTGCCAAATATCAATATATATATACTGTGTGTATATATATATATATATATATATATATATATATATATATATATATATATATATATATATATATATATATATATATATATATATATATATATATATATATATATATACAGTATATATCAACATTATGGACAAAAGATAAATGTGCATTTCCCACCCATTATGGAGAAAGTCATTTTGTTTTGGGAAAGGTTATTACACCTCCATCTAAATTGTGATGAAACTGCTCGCAGTTACAGTTACCACAGTTACTGGAAGTCCCGCTGGGCTGACTGTGTGCCAAGCGGAAGGCACCCTAATGCTGTATAATAATGGCTGCATGGTAAACATTATGAAACACTGGAGTTATTTTTCTTCTCAAACAAACTTGAGGTATTTCAATAGAGACAGATCTGTGGCAGAAAATTCCCAATACATTTGGCTAATGTTCCCCACAGACTATGAATTGGATGCTGATTTGCTGTATTCCTAGAGGGTATCTACCCTAGGGCCTAGTGTAGATACCCTCACATGTTCACCCCGTGTCCCTCCCGGTGGCTAACACTAGCGAAGTGTTGTCGCTTTCCGGCGCAAGCTCTGCTGCGACGACACAGTCTGTTTGGTGCATGGTGTTTTCGTCTGTTCCGTCTCTATATTTTCGTCTTTTATGTCTTTTATTTTTTATGTTCGTCTATGAAAGTCCCGTCTATCTGCTTTAACGACCATCATGCTGGACATGTATAGACCTGCGCAGTGACGTCACCGCCCCGGTTCCACTAGTGTTTTCCCAATTCATTTTTCTCAAAGACTTTTCGAAAATAATTAATATAAAGACGATTTCGCCGCGGACAAAGCCAACTCGGGTTGTGACAAATCATGATGACACACACAATATCATCATATCCATACTATAATTAAGGAAATGTCTGTCTGAATGAATGTCTGAAACCGGCATAAGTCCGTCCTGGCTGCACCAATCGCTCTGAGATTTCACACAGGTGTTGACCATAATGTTATGAAGGGAGGGACGAAGCCCTTTTTTCAAATTAACAAATTGTTGATTAATAATACATTTATTGGTGTATTAAATTTCGCCATTCACTTAACATTGGCAATTCCCTTTTCGGCCACAGGGGGCAATGCAGATAGCAAAACACACACACACACACACACACACACACACACACACACACACACACACACACACACACACACACACACACACACACACACACACACACACACTTTATAAGTGGCCATTGCAGTGTCTGTTCAAACGTCCTTCATCACATTACCCACACAGTACATCATTTGGTGTTCATTATATATTCACAACGGGTAAGGTCCTAGTAATATCTAATTAGCAAGAAGTAGAAAACGGCAGGATACAACACTTTTTGTTTCGTTTTTCATCTTGGAAATTATTTGATCGTCCCAAAAGATTGTGTGTGTCATCTTGATTTGTCACGACCCGAGCTGGCTTTGTCCGCGTTGTAATCGTCTTTATATAAATTATTTTCGAAAAGTCTATGAGAAGAATGAATGGGGAAAACACTTCTGGAAACGGGACTGTGACGTCACTGCGCAGGTCTATAGGACTGCTTGGGTTGTGTTTATTGTCCTTTGGATAATAAATGATAGCTCCGCGGTGGCACCAGTGGTTAGCCCACTACTAACTACTGTCAGCGGTGGCTATGGAACACGACACATACAATACCTTCAATACGGTCCTCTACGCAGAGGTGTATGGACCAGACTGCGGAGGCGCCGCTTCAGACCCCATCTCCCCTCCATCATCCTGGCTATTGTTCGCTCTCTCAGGCGCAAGATGGACATACTACACGTACACGCCAAGTGCCGGGTGGAGAGAGCCTATAGAGAGAGAGAGAGAGAGACGTACAGGTGGACAGAGCCTGTCCACCTGTACAGTTGTCATACGGGCAGACAGGACGGGTCAGTCGGACAAGGATAGTGGTGGAGGGGTCCGCATATATGTCAATGACAAGTGGTGTAACAACATCAAGTGCCCAACACTGTCTGTACACCCGATATAGAGATGCTCACCCTGTTTTCGCCCCTTCTACCTCCCGAGAGAATTCCCAACTGTGGTTGTCGGGTGTGTGCACTGTGTACCTCGGCTATGGCTACAGCAGAGCTAGTAGCCGAGGCAGTTAATTCTCTTATGGCTAGGTATCCCGAAGCCCCAATGTTTTTCCTGGGTGATTATAACAACTGTAGACTCAAGGGGGTCCTGTCCTCTCTCCATCAATATGTGTGAAACAAGCCTTCAAAAAAGTGAAAGTTCTAACTGGTGGTGAGACAAAACAAAAGACCTGTACACTTCAGGATCCTGTCACTTTTGCAAACACACATTCTACAACCGGTTTGACATCCACGACTATCTGCTGCCTGTGATGAACTGCTGGGAGAACTCTCCCAACATTTCTCCACCCCTCATTCACTGGACTCATAACTTCCTTAGCAATAGACCGCAATCAGATAAAGTAGGTACATCATTTTCATAAACAGCCATCACAAACACAGGAGCCCCCCAGGGCTGTTTCCATTCATCTCCTGAGGGAGCTCAGTCATGTCCTCGTTCTGGTGGTGTATATTCCTCCTTCTGCGAATGTTAACCTGGCTTCGGAGACAATATCCCGCGTTACGCACGACCTGAAGCGCGTCTCGCCAGATGCGCTGGTGTTGGTGAACTGTACATTGTCCGCCACTCTGCCGTCTTTCAGGCAGTTCGTAAAGTGCCCCACGGGACGGACCTGACTCTTGATTTGTTTTACTCGAACGTTAAGAAGAGCTACGTGGTGAAACCGCTCCCACCTCTAGGGAAATCTGATCACAACTTACTTTCAGTGTCTTCGTGCTATTCTCCTGTCATCCAGAGACAGCCTATTAAGACTAAAACTGTGTGTGTGTGTGTGTGGTCTGATGAGGCTTGTGATAAGCTACAAGGCAGCTTTGAATGCACTGACTGGTCCATATTTCTGGACGATGATGAACTCGATCTGGATAGCAAAGCTGATAGAGTTACAGCATATATTCATTTCTGTGTGAACGATGCCATCCCATGTAAAACTGTCAAAATATTCCCTAATGATAAACCCTGGATGTCTAGGGAGGTGAAAGCTGCCATCAACCAAACGAGGAGGGCTTTTTACAGTGGGGATGCCAATTTGATTAAAACTGCTCAGAAGGATCTGAAAGCCAAAATAAAACATGCTAAACTCTGCTATAAGGATAGACTTGAAAGACAAATATCCAACACAAATACTAGGGGTCTTTGGAAAGGCATTAAACCTATCACTGACTGGACTAATGATTCCAGTTCACTCGGATCTGGTATTGATGTTAATGATGCAAACAAATTCTTTGCTACATTTGACAGTCTAGACTTCTCTGCCGAGCATGAGGGCATCCTCTCCTCTCTGGCTGGGTCTAGCCCAGAGGACAGTTCTGCCCCTATAGTTATTTCTCTTGAAGAGGTCCGACATGAATTGAAATGCATCAAGGTCAACAAGGGCCCTGGGCCCGATGGTGTTTTCCCTCATATTCTAAAGGTCTGATCAGCTGTGCCATGTATTTTACCCCGTTTTCTCTCTCTCTCTCTTCGTCTATTCCTGCACTGTGGTTAAAGTCATGCCTTGTCCCTATTCCTAAAAAAAGAATAAGGTGTGTACTGTGTACTAGCCTTTCTGATTTAAGGCCCATTGCTCTAACATGCCACATAATGAAGTGCTTTGAAAGTGTTGTTTTGGAACATCTTAAGGTGCAGGTGGCACCCTTTTTAGACCCCTTTCAATTTGCTTTTAGGGGGCGTGTAGGCGTTGATGACGCATTAATTCTCATGATGCAAAAAATCTACAGCCATCTAGAAACAGCTGCTAGTTCCGTCAGGGTAATGTTCTTTGATTTCTCCAGTGCTTTCAACACTATCCAGCCACATATATTAGCAAATAAACTGACCCAGTTCAAACTTCATAATTCAACCATCACCTGGTGTTTTAAATACTTGGTACTGAGACCGCAGTTTGTTAAACTGGATGAAACCGTTTCTCATGTGATTTGGACCAAATCCGGGGTCACTCAAGGAACAGTATTAGCTCCATTCCTTTCCACGCTTTATACTTCAGATTGCAGATCCAGTGTGTCTTCCTGTCATATGCAGAAATTTTCTGATGACACTGTGCTTATTGGTCTCATCAACAAAGGTGACGAGGGGGCCTACAAAAAGGAGATTGACTCCTTCACTCAGAGGTGTGACACCAGGTTCCTGGAGTTTAATGTCGCAAAGACCAAGGAGCTCACTATCAGCTTCAGTAGGAAGAAAGCGTGTCTTTCGCCTGTCACCATCAAGGGGCAGGAGGTCGAAATAGTCCAGTCCTATAAATATATCGGTGTCTACATAGACAGTAAGCTCGACTGGAAGGAAAATTGTAATGCGGTGATCAAAAAAGCACAGTCACGTCTTTTTCATCAAGCTCAGAAGCTTGAAGATCAGGAAGCTCAGATCTTTTTATATTAGCAGGTCACTCTTAAATGTTTTCTACCAGGGTATCCTCGCGATTGTCCTCTTTTATGCCGTGCTCTGCTGGGGGGTAGCATCACGGCCATGGACAAGAGCAGGATAAATAAAACCATCAAGAAGGATGGTTCAGTGGTTGGCCTTCCCTTGGATTCCCTGGAAACTACTATTGCCAGGCGAACAAGGAGTATATTGAAATTGAAATTGAATTCCATACTTTTGTATGAAGATCATCCACTTTTCAGTATATTTCATGCTTTGCAAAGCTCGTTTAGTAGCAGACTTCGCATGCCTTCCTGCTCCACGGAGCGATACAGAAAATCATTTGTACCCTCTGCCGTCAAATTCTTTAACAAACACTTTTAGTGTTGTACACGAGGACTCTCTTACTTTCTGTGTGTGACTTCTGTGCTGAGTGTTGTTGTTTTTGTTTATACATCATTGATGTATGACTGTTTTGTTTTCGTACTGTATGTTGTTATTTGTTTGTTTTGTTTCTGTGACGCTCTGGTGGCAAAACTTTATTAAAGAATAAACCATACCATACCATTCCTACACATACACCAACGACTGTACTAGCCCTTCACCCACCAACATCACATACTTCAAATATTCAGATGACACTGCCATTCTCGGTTTACTCAGTTTAAGACAATAACTCCATTGCAGTCTATCAGAACACTATCTCACATTTCACACAGTGGTGCACAATTACCTGGAATTGAATGTGGACAAAACCAAGGAACCAGTCATTGGAACAACACACTTTGGACTCATAATCACTAATGGTAAAACAGTAGAACAGTTAAACAGCTTCACATATCTTGGACTCACCGTGGATCTATCCAATCACGTTTTCAGCAAAGACTCCACATTATTCGCAAGCTAATATCACTATCTGTTGCTCCTCATCTTCTGTTATTATTGTACAAAAGCATTATCCAACCCATTTTGTTGTACTGTTCTGCATGTTTTTTTATACCATCCTGCTCATGCCTAACAGAAACAAATTTTTCAGTATCACTTGTCTGCAACGGTAGGTACTCTTACATGTTCTCTCCATGTCCCTTAGGTACCCTCAAATGTTTTCCCGTGTCCCCTAGGGTAGTTCTCTAGACTGCCTCCCCCTGGCCAGCCAGGGTGCCTGATGGACAGTTACGGGTTGGAATAAATAATTTGTTCCTTCCACTACCGCTACGTCACATCAGGGAAACTCCCCCCGACTCCTCATACGTTGAAGAAAGCATGAGGCTAGTCTGCTGCCTACCCAGGTTGGCGGAGGATGTGTAGAGCCCTAGCCCAATTAGTAGAGCCCAGGATCACATTAGAAACTGGCACTGGGTGATAAAAAAATGTGTTACAAAATCGTGGGGATTAAAAAAAAAAGAATGCACAACCTTTCATACATTTTTTGACTCAAGCACATCTATACATATGAAGACTTTTCTCTCTCTTTTCTGTTTTCACTTTTTTTCTCCATTGCACTGAATTCATTTCTTTTAACACATTTTGATTTGGATTGGGTTCTGCCAGAGAGACAAGCCAGTCAAGCAGACAGACAGATATTAGCCGTGTCAGAGTCAGTCACACGGCTGTGTTTGAACCCAGCCACACGGAACACATCACTGTCAGGGGCTTTTTAAACGCTCAGGTACAACACAACACAACATTTTTTTATTTATTTATATATTTTTTTGCTGCCGGCGGAATTTACAGTCACTAATAAAATGCAGCTTACAGGCTTCTTAACAGCATCTGTGGCATTATCCAGAAACAGCAGGCCTCATAAACAGATGATCCGACAGAGGAGACGACGAGGGCTTTTTAGAAAACAGGAGGGCAACAACAAGACCATAAGGCGAACATTAATAACATACAGGAAGCTGGAGTGCGATGAATGAAAAAAAAAAAAAAAGATTCTGGAACGCCAAAACGCGAACCGGGCGTTTGAAACCCTTATTAGCTGACGTCATCGTGTTTCTGGTGTCTTGACCGCTCTGCCCTCTAGCCCTCTGTGCAAAAAACATCTGGGTTTAGAGTCACTACTGCTGTCTTCTATTGGAAATGACTGATTTGCCAAAAAAAATGACATTGAGGGGTAGAATGTGAGACAATGCCATTCAAATGCATGTGATAGAATGGGTATGGGGGGCAGTTTTTGGCAGCTGCAGGCTGCCTAATAAATAGACACAGGGACTTTGGAGATGGAAGGGTTGCCGAAAGGCCAGATAGCCAATCAGTTAGCCGGTACTAAAACCATCCTGTGGCTCAGAGGTTGGATTCATCTTTGTTAAAGCTATATAAAAGTGCACTCAGGATGTTCGAAAGGAAGCCCCACTGCTATCATTATTGTAACATCCTTCAAAAGTATAGCTTTCTGAGTTTTACAAATGTTAAGATCTTCAAACAAGCCAGTATTATTTACAACACGTGCAATGGTCTGTTCCCACCGCCCATAGGGGAGTTTATACAGAGGAAGCCTGATAGTGGACTCAGCACAAGATCAACTACCAGAGGGGACCTCAAAGTACCATTCAGTAAATGCGCTTTTAGTAAAACCACTCTTTTAACTTGTCTCTTGTTCAATGTTGGGGACTGCAGACTGAAATTAGCAACTCAAATCCGGCAATGTTTACATTGCACTGTTCACTTTGCAATGAAATAAACTACTAAAGTATAATAAAGTTTGTGTTTCACGACTTTGACGCAGGGAACGGCAGGTATAGTTGCGGTTAATGTATTAATATTTCATTTCATGACAACGACCACCAACATGAGTTCAAAATCTCTGCTGTGATGGAAAGTTCAAAGATTTGTCGCACATTTTCCAGATGTTTCAAAAATAGCAGGCCTTCAAGCTGCTAAGCTGCTCATAGCACGCCACTCGGTGGCATATGCTATGAGCTTGTATTTTTCTATAGCTTCCAATGGCATTCCTGCTCAGAAAGATTAAATAGCATCTGTGGCATTATCCAGAAACAGCAGGCCTCATAAACAGATGATCCAACAGAGGAGACAACAGGGCTCTTAGAAAACAGCAGGACAAACAACTGTAAGGCGAACATTAATAACATACAGGACACTGGAGTGCAAAGAAAAAAATCCAATTCTCAGAAACTCTTCTCAGAGTTTCTTTTTTTATATTTTTTATTTTGTAACCAATTTCTCACCCAGTGCCAATTCCTAATGTGATCCTGGGCTCTACACACCCTCCTCCACCAACCTGGGGAGGCCTCATGCTTCCTTCAATGCATGAGGAGTCCAAGCTGCCTTCTATTTTTCCTGGTTGGACGTGGGAGGAACATGTTATTCCAACCAGTTCCTGTCCCCTCCATCAGGCACCCTGACTGGCCAGGGGGAGGCAGTCTAGAGACAAGGATTACTGTGTATCTACCCTAGGGGACTCGGGTAGAACATGCAACTCCACACAGAAAGGCCCTTTCGCCAACCCTGCCTTGGGTACGGGCACTGATGATGCGGAGAATATATATTACATTATTATTAGGGGTGGGACTCGATTAAAAATTTTGATCTAATTAATTAGAGGCTCAATAATTAATTAATCTCAATTAATCTCATTTTAATCGCATATTATTATTTACCTGAGAAAAGTGAGAAAGCACATTTTTTAACTGAATTTATTATTATTATTATTATTATTATTATTATTATTACCCTTATTATATTATGAGTGAAGCAATGAACTGAATGAGTGAAGCAATGAACTGAATACTAGGCCTGTGAATCTGTGGGTGTCCCACGATACAATTCAGTATCAATTTTCTGGGTCACGATTCGATCCAAAAACTAGATTTCTAGATTTTTTTTTTTTTTAATTCTCGATTCAAAAAGATTCCCCAATTCCAAAGCTTTCCTCTTTTCTTTTTTTCTTCTTCTTATTTACCAAATTCAAGTACAAACGTTAGCATTTCTCAGTCAGTCCAGTACAATAATTGACTCTGGGGCAAAATAAATAAAATACTGGCAGTGCCACACACACAGCGCTGATTGTTCTGGAGCATACATTTGCGTACATTTAGCAGTCATTATTATCATGCAATTTAGTGTCAGATAAACACAGTGAAGTGAACTACTCTGAACTAGGCTACTATGATCAAACCGTTTGCCCAAAGCCCACGTCAGTTGATCATCTGAGCACACACACACACACACAACACACACACACACACACACACACACACACACACACACACACACACACACACACACACACACACACACACACACACACACACACACACACACACGGCTACAGCCAATATGAACTCGACTCCAGCTGCACTGATGAGCGCCGGTCGCCAACTCCAGTTTGTCCCTATTCAAGCCATTGAATGTCGGACACCTCAACGTCGCTCTGGTACTAGCCAGAATGCAGAAAGACTTACCCAAGCTCCCTTCTCTTCACGGGGTCAGTCCAATGGCGGCTCTTCTACATAGATTTCTACGAAACGGGGACAGTAACACTAGCTCCAACATGTTGGATGTGATTTGAGGCTCGAACTGCTGCGATGGTATGCACATTCTTTGTTGCATAAACTGCCTTTTTGTCCACGCTTCCATCCGTTCTTTGCTTAAATCTAAATTTGCCATCAACGGGGCCGAGTAATGCTTGCTCATCTGGTTTGTTGTTCATGTTGCGAGTTGTTTTGTTTTGTTTTTGCTGCGGGGGAAGAGGACGACGAGGCGGACGGAGCTTTAGAGTATAGACTGAGTTACGTTTACTCCATAGAGCTAGTAGACCAATGGCGATTCTTCTACATTGACTTCAACTGCAGTTTGTCCCTATTCAGGCCATTTGAACAGCGCTCAAGCGCTCAGTTTCTGACTCCTCAATGTCGTGACTCCGGGTGGACTGCCGCTTCCGTGTGCGTTAGCATATTGGGTAGGTGTGAAACGGTGATACAGTGAGAAACGTTCCACTTCAATGGTGTGAATGGGCCATCAGTGACAAACGTTCCGTTCCAATGGTGGACAAAGAAAAGGTGCGAATAAATGCGTTATTTTTTATAACGCGCTATATTTTCTGTAATTAATTAGTCTCAATTAACGCGCTAAAGTCCCGGGCCTAATTATTATATATTACATTGTCGGAGTGCTGTAGGTTCAAACACACCCCTCGACTCCCTAGTATGACATAGCCTCGACAACCCAGGCTTTCATTTCCATCCACGTTGCACGAAAATGGAAAGCCTGGATTAACACCCCGAGCAGACTGGCCTTCAAGTGGGAGTCAACCTTGCAGGGTGGGCATCGCTGTTGTGACGTAGCACTGCAGTGGAGGGGCGGGGGAGGGGCCACGGGGCTGACGACACGTTTCTGAGATCAGATCAGATCAGATCAGATCAGATCAGATCAGATCAGATCAGATCAGATCAGATCAGATCAGATCAGATCTATGGCTGCGCCATCCCACGCCCGTATGTGCCAAAATCAGTTCAGGGTAGGCCAGACTAAGTATGACACGATAGCCAACAGTATACAACCAGTCTGCTGGAAAGAGGCTTGACACAATAGCCTACAGCAGCAGCAGCAGCAGAGCAAACTCCGTTCACTTCATTGGCCCAGTCCAATGGTGGCATTACATAAACTTCTATTGAATTGGGGCAGTGCATAGAGACAACATGCTGCATGAACAGCTCTCGAGCGCTCATTTTCTGACCCCTCAAGGTCGCAACTTTGTACGTCTGCCTGTAAAAATAATAAGTTGCAGCCTGAATTGCCCTAAATTATAATTTAGTTTCGCTTCATTATTCAGCCTGAAATCCATCCCCGCCACAGCAGTTTATGGATTGGTCGTTGTCAAAGTGGTAGTCTTTGGTGAAGATTGGGAAAGCAGATGACCTGGCTAATGTGCTAGCCCAGTTGCTAACCAAACAAGCACATAAGATCGCGTCACCAGAACTGAATCCCCAGGGAATATAATTTAAAGTGCTGAATAAGGGCTGGATCCAGGCAACAGGCCTGATGGTTATTATAAATGAATGCAGTGAGTGCTTGACAATATGAAAACATTGGTGTTCAAGCAGTGACGACCGTGTTGCGACCTTGTAGCGTGTTTTCCTTTTGGAAAATAATTTTGTTGTGAACTGAAACAGCTTTGAGATCAAACAGGGAAGAAAAGAGAGGTGAAAACAGACATTTAATAAGTAGCCTACATATTTGTGTGGTTTTGCTGGTTAAACTTCTGCACGCACGCAAGCGTGTGTGCTCAAGAGCAAGCCTGTGTAATGCTGTGTTGTATTGGACACTGTGTTTTTGTCATTGTTTATTGTCCCACAGCCATCTGTGGCCAACTAACAGTTATTATGTACATAGAGATCGGCTTGTGGTTTCATGTTGTTCTCTTGGCTTTGATCACTGCCTTTCCAGATGAATACCTGCCGTTCAGTGTCTTTTCAATGTTAATAAAGGAGGAGTGAGACACTTTGATGTGCACACCGACGCACGTACGCACACTGGTACATCCACAGGCATGCACGCACACATGCACGCACGCACGCACACATGCATGCATGACTGAATTGTGACTGAAAAAAAAGTAGTCTTTTCCAATCAAATCAAACAGTGCTTAAAGGTAGAGGCAACATTAGTGTGTACGCTGTGTTTGTAAAAGACTTCTATTACCATTAACGCACTCTTTCATTCTTTCTTCCTGAAAATAGCTCACAAATAATGCACCTCGATGCATCACTTTGCGTGACAGATTTCTTTCCGCTAGCTTTGCAAGGCAATCCTGCCAGCAAAAGAAGCAGAACTTTAGTTACTGAAAAATAAATAAATAAGTAAATTAAATTGACATTATGCAGATCGAAGCTTTTTGCCTACGACAGCAATAGATTGTCTTTTTAATTTATTCACTCAAAAACCCCAAAACAAACTAACAACAAAAATCCCATGAATTTAAAGTTAATCTCTGTCTCTTGTCGTCGTCAGCGGTATAACTGTGGAGTCCCCTGTTGAGTGCATGGGCACATTAATGTGCTTTTCCATTAGTGGTGTTTTTTCTTTCATATGATGCAAACTTTTATGATTTTGTTTCCAGGAAACAGCAACGGCAAGACCT
>CM076976.1:32550496-32565456 GCA_039105355.1 Benthosema pterotum
TGTCGCTGATATGCATGATATTCATTTATAACTAATTAATCGCAAAAGAAAATAACCAGGCACAGGCAGGTCACTTTCATCTCTCTCCATTTGCTAGCTGTACCACTATGCGACAGTTGCTTTAAATCTCTCCGCCCACCTCAGGTAAGAGAAGAAGAGCAGACGTGACTCCAGACCAAAATCTGTGACGACGTCCATTTGGACTGGCTGTTGATGGAACAAAGTAGAGTTTAAAGGTTCGATCACCAAAACCGTCATTACTAAGGGGATCAAACATAAACTTGGCCACGGAATATGGCTGGTTTTCAATAGATAATGGACTAATAATAATATGCATGTGTGCGGGTCGATGTGCCATTCATCCAAACACATGTGACTAGAACATGAATAAATAAACAAATAAATGAATAATTAATAAATAAATAAATAAATGAATAAATAGGCTAAATAAATAAATAAGCAAGCAAACAACCATAAAAGACTGGTTTGTCGTGTTCTGCAGTCAAACTGTTAACATCATAGCTTTAAGCTGTAACGTCACACGCATGGCAGACACCCCCTCACTTCACAACAGTGAAGGCGGTTCGTTCACACCATATGCTGATTCATTGTCAACTTTGGTTGTTTAAAAGTGCTTTGATTTGTTCTAATGCATGAAAAACGAAAGAAAAAGAAAAAGTATTGTATGTGTGTGGGCATGCGTGTGTGTGTGCGGGCACACGCATGTGTGTATGTGTGTGTGTGTGTGGCTTGCACGCAACCTCCACTACCCAGAAGTCTTGCATGTGGCGACACAATGTTCCAGACAAAATCAAACTGCAATTTTAATTGGGTGTTGATCATTTGGTGGGCGATTATGGTCTTGCGAGGCCAGCTGTTTATTTGAACAAAATATCCGTGACTCAGTCTGTGTGTGTGTGTGTGGGTGTGTGTGTCTGTGTCTGTGTGTTTGTGTGTGACAGGCACATTTTAGACACACACATGTCGAATCATATCATATTTTACCCAGCCCCCCCGGTCCTTATGACACTGTAGCTCAAATCCAACTGGGACATGGCAAATGATGTCCCAACATGACACATGATGACCCCAATCAACATGGTTACGTGTGACAAATGCGGCCTGCATGTGTATGTCAGGAACACACACACACACACACACACACACACACACACACACACACACACACACACACACACACACACACACACACACACACACACACACACACACACACACACACAGCAGTGTGAACCCTTACACAGGGAAAGTGCGATCGCTTGCAGTGCTGCTGCAGTTTTCAGATTTTAATTGGACCGATATCTGGGATGGAATTGCTGCGGATTCTGTTTCTAATGAGGTTGGATTCTGTCCTCCCACCACCCTCACCCCTTCACCCCTTCACCCACTCCTCCAGCCTGGAACCTGCACTGATGGTGCTCTTTTACCAGTTCACTGAACTGCACTTACACCACTTAGACACTGACTCTGTCCGCCATGCACCAGCATACACTATAAACTGTCCCTCCAGAAGGCATGCTCCTATCAGCTCATTAGGCAAAACTAGTACACTCCACCCGTGCTCACATCAAGGTCTGTTATTTTGGTTTAAAATTTTCATCTCACCATTTTGTTCCTAATGACTCTACTGATCACATGGCTACTGCCAAACTCTTGTCAGTGACAACACTCAATTACAGAACAACATTAATTTAAACCAGTGGTTTTCAATCTTTTTCATACCCAGTACTATTCATTCAGAACTTGAGCCACGGACCACCACTTTATGACATTTTAGCCCCACAGATCCCAAAACTGAATATTTCTTTTACTTTTGTCCACAATTCCAGGCTGGATTTGGGAAACAAAACAATCAAACATACAGATCGAATTGATCATTAAACTTTTACATTCGCTATAGTTGTATAGACTTGGGCTAATTCAGATGATCAATATTTTAACTCTTGAGAGTGTAAAATGAAATGACCCGCAGGGGTCCATTTGGTTTCATTTTATGCTCTCAAAGAGTTACCGGTTAAGAGTTACTGGTTAACCAACTTTCCATCATTTAGTCTGGGGACCACTTGGAATCCTCTCAAGGGCCTTTTCCTTCTATGTATCTAATCAAGTTGTTTTTTTTTATCTATTTGGAGTAAAGTACTTGGGGCATATAATAGCAGACCAACTGTCTGATAATGATGACAGACAGACAGACAGACAGACAAACAAAAACCTGGCAGCCAGGCTCTCTTTTATAGGCCTCCAGGAGCACTGGCCAGGTGCTCCTAATGCACCTAATGGGAGCCTCAGAGATGGACACACCCACAGGATCTGCAGGGGGAAAGATGAACAGTATACCAGGCAGGGGTGGACTGGGAGCTCAAAACGTACCGGGCAATTTTGTCTCAGAGCGGCCCTCTGAAGACCCTTATAATGTTAGTTAGTTAGTTTTAGTTAACTATAAAAACCCTGCAATAGGCAGTTTCATTTGAAGAGGACAGAGGGCCGCCAGCACTGATTCGTGGGCCGGTTTTGTGCAGACTTTTTTTTTTTTTTTTAATTAAAACACGACATTAACGGCCCCCGGGGGGTCGGCCCACCGGGAAAATGCCCTGTATGCCAGACTGTCAGTCCACCCCTGATACCAGGGGAGGGCAATTATTTTTCCCAAGGTGCCAAATGAGATACATAAAATATTGTGGAGGGCCAAGACTAAAGGCTGAACTGAACTGAAAGTCTGCGTAATATTAATTTCATTTCAAGATGTTAGTAAGTAAGACCAGCCATTTTGACACCAGGACCATTATGGTAACACTTTAAACGAAGGTCCTTGTTATAAGCGCTTATAAGCGCTTATAAGACATTTGTAAGACATGAATCAACTGTTTATAAGTAGGTTACAAGACACTTATGTACCTTGTTATAAGTGCTTATTAACGTTTATAAGACATTTATAAGCTATGTGTTACCTGTTATAAAGTCGTTACAAGATACTTATTAATAGTTTATAAACATGTATGGGGAGTGTTAATAAACACATCATTAACTGTTAATAAGACATGTAAAACTGTTAACAAATTATTTATAAGACACTTGTTAACGTTATTATTTGCTTATAAGAATTTAACAAACACATTTATGAACTGTTAATAGGAAATTTAGAAGACACTTATTAAACCTTATTAATATGTTTATAAAACACTTAATAACCGTATTATTTGTTTATATGCATTTATAAATCATTTTACATACCTACACCATTAAGACTTAATGAGACATTTATAAAACCTGCATTAAATGTTATAAACTAATTATAAGACACTTACTAACCGTTTGTGCACATTTATAAGGAATTTACTATACACATTTAATAACTATTATTAATATATTTATAAGACATTAACAAAACACCTTACTTGTTTATATAACATTTATGGTACGCTTTATGAAACCAAAGGTGCTTGTTCCAACTTCGTTCAAAGTGAAAACAGGAGGGTGAAGAGAACTTATAAACCTTTCATCTTGTGTTTATTAAGAACTCAAAATTGTTTACAAACATGGACAGGCGGTTAACAATGCATTTATAAACACGTTGATAGGCATTTTGGAGGCACTTCGTTTAAAGTGGGAACCGCATTTATAAGCCGTTAATAGCGTGTCTATTAACAGCCAACATTGCTTTACAAGCAGGAACAGATGCTTATTAATGCATTTATAAGCACTTAATAGGCATTTTTGGAGGCACTTCGTTTAAAGTGGGGACCGCATTTATAAGCCGTTAATAGCGTGCCTATTAACAGCCAACATTGCTTTACAAGCAGGAACAGATGCTTATTAATGCATTTATAAGCACTTAATAGGCATTTTTGGAGGCACTTCGTTTAAAGTGGGGACCGCATTTATAAGCCGTTAATAGCGTGCCTATTAACAGCCAACATTGCTTTACAAGCAGGAACAGATGCTTATTAATGCATTTATAAGCACTTAATAGGCATTTTTGGAGGCACTTCGTTTAAAGTGGGGACCGCATTTATAAGCCGTTAATAGCGTGTCTATTAACAGCCAACATTGCTTTACAAGCAGGAACAGATGCTTATTAATGCATTTATAAGCACTTAATAGCATTTTTGGAGGCACTTCGTTTAAAGTGGGGACCGCATTTATAAGCCGTTAATAGCGTGCCTATTAACAGCCAACATTGCTTTACAAGCAGGAACAGATGCTTATTAATGCATTTATAAGCACTTAATAGGCATTTTTGGAGGCACTTCGTTTAAAGTGGGGACCGCATTTATAAGCCGTTAATAGCGTGCCTATTAACAGCCAACATTGCTTTACAAGCAGGAACAGATGCTTATTAATGCATTTATAAGCACTTAATAGGCATTTTTGGAGGCACTTCGTTTAAAGTGGGGACCGCATTTATAAGCCGTTAATAGCGTGCCTATTAACAGCCAACATTGCTTTACAAGCAGGAACAGATGCTTATTAATGCATTTATAAGCACTTAATAGGCATTTTTGGAGGCACTTCGTTTAAAGTGGGGACCGCATGTATAAGCCGTTAATAGCGTGCAAATTAACAGCCAACATTGCTTTACAAGCAGGAACAGATGCTTAACAATGCATTTATAAGCACTTAATAGGCATTTTTGGAGGCACTTCGTTTAAAGTGGGGACCGCATTTATAAGCCGTTAATAGCGTGCCTATTAACAGCCAACATTGCTTTACAAGCAGGAACAGATGCTTATTAATGCATTTACAAGCACTTAATAGGCATTTTTGGAGGCACACACTTCGTTTAAAGTGGGGACCGCATTTATAAGTCGTTATTAGCGTGCCTATTAACAGCCAACATTGCTTTACAAGCAGGAACAGATGCTTAACAATGCATTTATAAGCACTTAATAGGCATTTTTGGAGGCACTTCGTTTAAAGTGGGGACCGCATTTATAAGTCGTTATTAGCGTGTCTATTAACAGCCAACATTGCTTTACAAGCAGGAACAGATGCTTATTAATGCATTTATAAGCACTTAATAGGCATTTTTGGAGGCACTTCGTTTAAAGTGGGGACTGCATGTATAAGCCGTTAATAGTGTTCAAATTAACAGCCAACATTGCTTTACAAGCAGGAACAAATGCTTATTAATGCATTTATAAGCACCTCAATAGGCATTTTTGGAGGTACTTGTTTAATGTACCTACAGTAAGAATGGGTATATTAACAACAGTGACGGCATTAAACAAAAGGTAAAGGCTGCACTTGTTAAAGGGTTGTTCCAAGGGGGTTAACAAAACGTAATGTATTTTGGTGGCATTTAGTATGGAAACCTGAATCTCCTGTCACCCATGCCTTCATACCTTTATGGTCATGCATTGTGACACTACACCACCATTTATGGCCATATCTGTTTATGAAGATCATAGCACTAACCTCAAACCCTGGATAACCATACATGTGAAGACTGATCACCTATATTTGTATATAGGGCCAGTCGGCAACTTTCATCTGACCTCCAATCAAATAATCAATCTTTTTGACATATTTTCTGGATGTTTTGCTGGCTGAAATCAAATGGCCATCTGAGGTGATTATATTTGTAACTACTTCCTGTAAAAGCAAAATAGAGAATAACAAATATTGCACCCATACATGGTTTCTAAAATGCAACTGCTATGAGAAGCGTGATGTAAGAATGTTTTGATTGGTGAATTCCTTCGCAGTCCAGTTGATGTACAGTCATGAGCGTTGTACACCTATCTCCTTTTCTATCCATTTTATGCCATTGTAGAGCTTGAGGACTGAACCAGAAGAAGTCAGGTAAGCGCCGACACTTCATAAGGTTGACTTGACAGAGGGCGCATTTCTTTCAGTGGTGTTAAGGAGCTGCATGAAACAAAATGCAATACAGAGAAGATTAGAGGATGGGTTAAAGAAAGCCTTTGGGCATGAGGAGGTACAGTACAGGTCCAAAGTTCAATCTACAGTTCTTCAAATAAAATTATACATGATACAAATCGAAGAGCAAGTGACGAGAGAGAGAGAGAGAGAAAAAGTCATATGCATACATAATATTTCTGAACCATTATATGACACAAGTCTCATTGGTTTGTGTTTGTTAATGATCTGTTCCAGCTTGCTCCACTCACTGTGCATATTCGGGTAACCTCAGAGCGAGATATATCAATATCATATCAATATCATATTTGGTCCCATGAAAGTATCATGGCACAGCACTGTGCATGACGACCATGACGCCTTCTGTACAGAGCTTCATTGGCAATAACCAGGAATCATAATCAGACAGAACGGACATGCGCAGTACTGCGCATGTCCGTTTCCTTCCATGGATCAATTTGATGGTGATAAACTTGACACTCATAAATATATAGGTTCCTGGTTATTATTATTTTTCTGAGATTGTATTTTGGGTTTTAATGATTCATGTCGAAGTGACAAGGCATTCTTGTTTGGGGTACACCAAATTTAGGTTGTAAATAAATCAAAACAGTAGGCAGCATGTGGGAGACTTTCAATACCTGAAGTGAAGTGTCCACGTTGCAGTGATTGTGGAGAAGCCAATCTGTCTGTTGGAACCAGTGTCAGGATGTTTGGAGGGCCATCAGAGTCCTAGTAACAACCACAATTACATGTCAATGTATTTAAACTGCACAAATCAGGTGCAGTTTGGTGCCCTCCGTCCCAGGCGCCCCTAGTCGGCGTAACAGCAAAAAAGCCCCATGTGCAACCCAGATTTGGCACAAACAAGATGTAACACCTGTGTCGTAATGGTAGGATGGACAGTTACCAAATTACAGTTAGGGGTTAGATGGTATTGGACTAGTGTTTGAGTACATATTCTTTTTTCACCAAAAAGAAATAATCATGCACTGTAGTGCAAAAACGTTTTTAGTTGAACAGCAAAACAAGCTTAAGATTACTTTTCTTTAGCAGTGGATTACATTTCCAGTACTCGAGTACATTAGACAACCAGGCACCAGCAGTGCTGGGCCTCCATGTTAGCAACATAGCAGCTAATGCAACAACACTACTGTTTGTCACTCACCAGGATTTGCATATGAAGTCAGCACAACAGTACTGCTAGATGGCTGGAAGTTAGTCACTACAGCCTAGAGTCATAAATGTTGCTTTGTGTAGCACACAACTGGCAGCTAACATTTATATTTTCTCAAAACTTTGTCTTTTTTCTCTCTCTGCAGTACAACTCTCTCTGTGTTCTCCTCACTCTGCTTACTTGCTCTCTCTCTCTCTCTCTCTCTCTCTCTCTCTCTCTCTCTCTCTCTCTCTCTCTCTCTCTCTCTCTCTCTCTCTCTCTCTCTCTCTCTCTCTCTCTCTCTCTCTCTCTCTCTCTCTCTCTGATTAGGTGGGTCGTTTCACCTGCTGTCCTGCACTCACAGGCAGCAGGCTCAATTGACGATCGTTTAGACAAGTATAGGCAATGTCTCTCAACCAATAGGGCTGTGACCTATTTATTGTTTGCATGCGCTGATGTGGTAGGTGTTCTGTGTAGAGGTTTAAAGGAACACTCCGCCTAATATTGTCTATTTTAACCCACTTTCTGGACCTGGGTTACAAAGAGATTTACTTCTATTAGCTCCTACCAACAACCATTAGACTTGCAAATCCTGTGACTCAAAAGGCACCTACAAAGGTCTGCAATTCATAACTGCCCCCCCCCCCCCCTTCCCCCCCCTGAAAAAAAAAATACTATGATCTGCTGCTTCTGACTTTATGGAAGGGAATATTTGTATGTCTCTAAATGTTTTAGTATAGTGTGGTGTGGGCAGTTCAGAAACTTCTTCCAGTGCCATCATCAATGGTGGAATCCAAGCAGAATGATGAGGTCATTGGAAGAAGTTTCTGAACTGCCCACAGCCCTCCTGTGACACACAGACTGAGTAGAAAAAAATAGTGGTATTTTATCATGTACATTAGTGAGGACCTATTATATGAAGATACATTGAAAAGTGGTGAAGTGGCCCTTTAACCGCTTTATCCATTCACAGTTATCAGTGTTGATTTGGGTCACTTGTCAGTGTTGTAGTGGTACTTTTAGAAGTGGGGGACGCCTCTGAAAGGGGAATTCCCCCCATTTTATTTATTTATTTCTGAGAGTGTACAAATGGAACCAAATGGACCCGTGATGTCATCAAGATGTATTTCACCATGCTAATGATTTTTTTTCAGACCCAAAAATATTTTAGATGTGAGAAGTGGGGGGACGCCGTCCCCCCACGTCCCCCACGTCCCCCACGTCCCCTACACCCCTGCTTGTTGTATTGTAAATCTCCCAAGCTGTAAATAAAAAATCAAAATTAGATGTTTTTGGGGTGGACTATTCAGTATTCATGGCGTTGTCATATTACTGCCACACTAGTTTCACACCCTGTATAAACAAAACCTTGGTACACAAATCACACGTTGACACTAGTACAGACAGCAACAACAGTGAAATAAACCTTTGCAAACAATTGTAGCTTTTAACATCTCTTGAAACACAAATATAACCAGAGTAAAACAATACAAAAGCAACACTGTGACTGTACCTTAGTTGCTACACAGAACCTGTGCAGATAACTTGCAGATAAATTGGCACAGCACTGGAAAAAAAATCGCGGGTGCGCACATTAATAGCTCCGTGCGGAAACGAACTCCGAAACAAAGGTTCCGGATTTTGGTTCCTAGTGAAAAATACTGCAGTATTTTTCACAGTGTTGCTTTTGTATTGTTTTACTCTGGTTATATTTGTGTTTCAAGAGATGTTAAAAGCTAAAGGGCTACAATTGTTTGCAAAGGTTTATTTCACTGTTGTTGCTGTCTGTACTAGTGTCAACGTGTGATTTGTGTACCAAGGTTTTGTTTATACAGGGTGTGAAACTAGTGTGGCAGTAATATGACAACGCCATGAATACTGAATAGTCCACCCCAAAAACATCTAATTTTGATTTTTTATTTACAGCTTGGGAGATTTACAATACAACAAGCAGGGTGTAGGGGACGTGGGGGACGTGGGGGACGGCGTCCCCCCACTTCTCACATCTAAAATATTTTTGGGTCTGAAAAAAAATCATTAGCATGGTGAAATACATCTTGATGACATCACGGGTCCATTTGGTTCCATTTGTACACTCTCAGAAATAAATAAATAAAATGGGGGAATTCCCCTTTCAGAGGCGTCCCCCACTTCTAAAAGTACCACTACAACACTGACAAGTGACCCAAATCAACACTGATAACTGTGAATGGATAAAGCGGTTAAAGGGCCACTTCACCACTTTTCAATGTATCTTCATATAATAGGTCCTCACTAATGTACTGTACATGATAAAATACCACTATTTTTTTCTACTCAGTCTGTGTGTCACAGGAGGGCTGTGGGCAGTTCAGAAACTTCTTCCAATGACCTCATCATTCTGCTTGGATTCCACCATTGATGATGGCACTGGAAGAAGTTTCTGAACTGCCCACACCACACTATACTAAAACATTTAGAGACATACAAATATTCCCTTCCATAAAGTCAGAAGCAGCAGATCATAGTATTTTTTTTTTCAGGGGGGAAGGGGGGGGGCAGTTATGAATTGCAGACCTTTGTAGGTGCCTTTTGAGTCACAGGATTTGCAAGTCTAATGGTTGTTGGTAGGAGCTAATAGAAGTAAATCTCTTTGTAACCCAGGTCCAGAAAGTGGGTTAAAATAGACAATATTAGGCGGAGTGTTCCTTTAAACCTCTACACAGAACACCTACCACATCAGCGCATGCAAACAATAAATAGGTCACAGCCCTATTGGTTGAGAGACATTGCCTATACTTGTCTAAACGATCGTCAATTGAGCCTGCTGCCTGTGAGTGCAGGACAGCAGGTGAAACGACCCACCTAATCAGAGAGAGAGAGAGAGAGAGAGAGAGAGAGAGAGAGAGAGAGAGAGAGAGAGAGAGAGAGAGAGAGAGAGAGAGAGAGCAAGTAAGCAGAGTGAGGAGAACACAGAGAGAGTTGTACTGCAGAGAGAGAAAAAGACAAAGTTTGAAGAAAATATAAATGTTAGCTGCCAGTTGTGTGCTACACAAAGCAACATTTATGACTCTAGGCTGTAGTGACTAACTTCCAGCCATCTAGCAGTACTGTTGTGCTGACTTCATATGCAAATCCTGGTGAGTGACAAACAGTAGTGTTGTTGCATTAGCTGCTATGTTGCTAACATGGAGGCCCAGCACTGCTGGTGCCTGGTTGTCTAATGTACTCGAGTACTGGAAATGTAATCCACTGCTAAAGAAAAGTAATCTTAAGCTTGTTTTGCTGTTCAACTAAAAACGTTTTTGCACTACAGTGCATGATTATTTCTTTTTGGTGAAAAAAGAATATGTACTCAAACACTAGTCCAATACCATCTAACCCCTAACTGTAATTTGGTAACTGTCCATCCTACCATTACGACACAGGTGTTACATCTTGTTTGTGCCAAATCTGGGTTGCACATGGGGCTTTTTTGCTGTTACACCGACTAGGGGCGCCTGGGACGGAGGGCACCAAACTGCACCTGATTTGTGCAGTTTAAATACATTGACATGTAATTGTGGTTGTTACTAGGACTCTGATGGCCCTCCAAACATCCTGACACTGGTTCCAACAGACAGATTGGCTTCTCCACAATCACTGCAACGTGGACACTTCACTTCAGGTATTGAAAGTCTCCCACATGCTGCCTACTGTTTTGTTTTGATTTATTTACAACCTAAATTTGGTGTACCCCAAACAAGAATGCCTTGTCACTTCGACATGAATCATTAAAACCCAAAATACAATCTCAGAAAAATAATAATAACCAGGAACCTATATATTTATGAGTGTCAAGTTTATCACCATCAAATTGATCCATGGAAGGAAACGGACATGCGCAGTACTGCGCATGTCCGTTCTGTCTGATTATGATTCCTGGTTATTGCCAATGAAGCTCTGTACAGAAGGCGTCATGGTCGTCATGCACAGTGCTGTGCCATGATACTTTCATGGGACCAAATATGATATTGATATGATATTGATATATCTCGCTCTGAGGTTACCTGAATATGCACAGTGAGTGGAGCAAGCTGGAACAGATCATTAACAAACACAAACCAATGAGACTTGTGTCATATAATGGTTCAGAAATATTATGTATGCATATGACTTTTTCTCTCTCCCTCTCTCTCGTCACTTGCTCTTCGATTTGTATCATGTATAATTTTATTTGAAGACCTGTAGATTGAACTTTGGACCTGTACTGTACCTCCTCATGCCCAAAGGCTTTCTTTAACCCATCCTCTAATCTTCTCTGTATTGCATTTTGTTTCATGCAGCTCCTTAACACCACTGAAAGAAATGCGCCCTCTGTCAAGTCAACCTTATGAAGTGTCGGCGCTTACCTGACCTCTTCTGGTTCAGTCCTCAAGCTCTACAATGGCATGAAATGGATAGAAAAGGAGATAGGTGTACAACGCTCATGACTGTACATCAACTGGACTGCGAAGGAATTTACCAATCAAAACATTCTTACATCACGCTTCTCATAGCAGTTGCATTTTAGAAACCATGTATGGGTGCAATATTTGTTATTCTCTATTTTGCTTTTACAGGAAGTAGTTACAAATATAATCACCTCAGATGGCCATTTGATTTCAGCCAGCAAAACATCCAGAAAATATGTCAAAAAGATTGATTATTTGATTGGAGGTCAGATGAAAGTTGCCGACTGGCCCTATATACAAATATAGGTGATCAGTCTTCACATGTATGGTTATCCAGGTTTGAGGTTAGTGCTATGATCTTCATAAACAGATATGGCCATAAATGGTGGTGTAGTGTCACAATGCATGACCATAAAGGTATGAAGGCATGGGTGACAGGAGATTCAGGTTTCCATACTAAATGCCACCAAAATACATTACGTTTTGTTAACCCCCTTGGAACAACCCTTTAACAAGTGCAGCCTTTACCTTTTGTTTAATGCCGTCACTGTTGTTAATATACCCATTCTTACTGTAGGTACGTTAAACAAGTACCTCCAAAAATGCCTATTGAGGTGCTTATAAATGCATTAATAAGCATTTGTTCCTGCTTGTAAAGCAATGTTGGCTGTTAATAGGCACGCTATTAACGGCTTATAAATGCGGTCCCCACTTTAAACGAAGTGCCTCCAAAAATGCCTATTAAGTGCTTATAAATGCATTAATAAGCATCTGTTCCTGCTTGTAAAGCAATGTTGGCTGTTAATAGGCACGCTATTAACGGCTTATAAATGCGGTCCCCACTTTAAACGAAGTGCCTCCAACAATGCCTATTAAGTGCTTATAAATGCATTGTTAAGCATTGGTTCCTGCTTGTAAAGCAATGTTGGCTCTTAATATGCACGCTATTAACGGCTTATAAATGCGGTCCCCACTTTAAACGAAGTGCCTCCAAAAATGCCTATTAAGTGCTTATAAATGCATTAATAAGCATCTGTTCCTGCTTGTAAAGCAATGTTGGCTGTTAATAGGCACGCTATTAACGGCTTATAAATGCGGTCCCCACTTTAAACGAAGTGCCTCCAAAAATGCCTATTAAGTGCTTATAAATGCATTAATAAGCATCTGTTCCTGCTTGTAAAGCAATGTTGGCTGTTAATAGACACGCTATTAACGGCTTATAAATGCGGTTCCCACTTTGAAGTGCCTCCAAAATGCCTATCAACGTGTTTATAAATGCATTGTTAACCGCCTGTCCATGTTTGTAAACAATTTTGAGTTCTTAATAAACACAAGATGAAAGGTTTATAAGTTCTCTTCACCCTCCTGTTTTCACTTTGAACGAAGTTGGAACAAGCACCTTTGGTTTCATAAAGCGTACCATAAATGTTATATAAACAAGTAAGGTGTTTTGTTAATGTCTTATAAATATATTAATAATAGTTATTAAATGTGTATAGTAAATTCCTTATAAATGTGCACAAACGGTTAGTAAGTGTCTTATAATTAGTTTATAACATTTAATGCAGGTTTTATAAATGTCTCATTAAGTCTTATAAATATCCTAGCAATCTACCCTTATAACAAGGAGCCTAATGGTGTAGGTATGTAAAATGATTTATAAATGCATATAAACAAATAATACGGTTATTAAGTGTTTTATAAACATATTAATAAGGTTTAATAAGTGCCTTCTAAATTTCCTATTAACAGTTCATAATGTGTTTGTTAAATTCTTAACAAGTGTCTTATAAATAATTTGTTAACAGTTTTACATGTCTTATTAACAGTTAATGATGTGTTTATTAACACTCCCCATAAATGTTTATAAACTATTAATAAGTATCTTGTAACGACCTTATAACAGGTAACACATAGCTTATAAATGTCTTATAAACGTTAATAAGCACTTATAACAAGGTACATAAGTGTCTTGTAACCTACTTATAAACAGTTAATTCATGTCTTACAAATGTCTTATAAGCGCTTATAAGCACTTATAACATGTCTTATAAGCCGTTAATAAGCGCTTATAAGCGCTTATAACAAGGACCTTCGTTTAAAGTGTTACCCGTAAGGTAATATATTACATATATATTACCAAAATGCAGTAACAAAAAAAAAATCTAATATATTATACTTTTCTTTCTGCATTACTGCATTTCAATATTACTTTCTGTCAATCTGTCTCACGTGTTCTTGTGAAATTATCTTGACAACTGCAGAAGTTAGATTTACTATACTTTACTATACTTTACGTTTTTTCAAGTTGATTTTCAAGTTGATCAAGTTTTTTTTAGGTAATATGTAATATAATATAATATTGTAATATAATATATTGCTTTAAAATGAAGGTAATAATTAATAAGTAATATATTAACAAGTTAAAGTATATTCCCAACACTGTCAGTATTTGAACCACAGAGGACCAACATGTGATATTTTATCCTCACAGATCACAAAACTAAAGATTTCTTTTGTTTTTGTCCACAATACCAAGCTGAATTTCACAAACAAAACAGGCAAACGTACAGATCAAGAACAACCATTCTTTTACATTCATTTAAGACGATTACGCCAACTCGGGTCTCAACAAATCATGACAACACAAACAATATTATCATATAATAGGCCTACCTAATTTGCAAGAAGAAAAAACAAAGAAACAAGATTTCATTGTCCCAAAAGATTGTCTGCACACGTTTTCATGATTTGTTTATCATTTTTCATTTAGTCTAAAAAAGTCTATGAGGAAAATGAATGGAGAATTAATTTGTGGAACAAGGGGTGGGACTGCAGCATATTGCTCTTAAGTATTGCCCAAAACTGGAAAATGCTATCCCTGATTATTCCTATAGTGCTATTACAAGTTAATCACAGAAGCAGTTTTTTTTACATATAGGGGGGTGGGGGATGGGGGGCACCAGCACCATGTTGCAAAAACAAAAGCGTTGTGTTTATATTTTTGTTGAGTGTATATGTGAATGCCTACTGAAGCGTGCCTCAGAGGGCCATTCAACCTTTTAAACTTTTTCTTCCACATTTGATCCGGTCTGTGACTTACACTCTTTCTATCACGGAGACATCCTGCTGCATTTCTGTCTTATTTTACTTTTTTGTTGTTTTGCCCTCATGCCAGCAAAGAGCCGGTGGGGGAGAGGGTGTGTATGTGTGTGTGTGTGTGGGGGTGAGGGGGGGGGGGGGGGGGGGGGGGGGGGGGGGGGGGGGGGGGGGGGGGGGGGGGGGGGGGGGGGGGGGGGGGGGGGGGACAGTGAAAACCAGCAGGGGGGGGGGCCTGACCATCAGGGGGGGGGGGGGGGGGGGGGGGGGGGGGGGGGGGGGGGGGGGGGGGGGGGGGGGTGGGTCTGGGCATCATTAAGCCTAGTAACAAACCACCGCTGGGGGCAGGGGGGGACATCAATGCACAGCACACTCGTTTTTAACTTTCAATA
>CM076976.1:32565956-32573456 GCA_039105355.1 Benthosema pterotum
GAGCAGGGACTGATCTGAAGTTCACATAGATCAGGAGTCCCATTAGTCGGAACATGCGCTGGGAAATCAAAACAACCATTTTCAAACTTCTGCGTGCTGAAATGGAAGCGAACATTTCTGAAGCACGCATCACTGGGTGACAAACAAACAACTTCACAAATGTTTTCCGTTCTGTCAAAAAACCTACCATGTTTATTATTAAGGTTCAAGGTTTTTCCATTTGCCACGTGTATGTCAAGACATATACAGGGATGAAATAACTTTAACCAGCTTTTTCCACAGTGCCAAAACAATGACAGTACAATAGACAATGACAAGATATTATTATTATTATCCTTATTACTGTTAAGAAACCTTAGTCAGGACCGATCAGGGGTTTAAGGCCACCCAACAGAAATAACAAAAGGGGATAATGAACATTTCCAATGGGCAAATAAAGGACACAACAACGGTTTAAAGGACAACAGAAATACTTTACTTATTGTTTGCAAAATAAAAGTACAATTACTTTACAGTAGCTTGTTAAGCGTGGTCAAAAGTACTCAAATGATTACAATAAAATAGGATCAAAGTTAGTAATTATAGAGTGTTGTGTACTAATGTACACATAGTACACATATATGTGTACTATGTGTAGTACACTATGTGTAGTTAGTTAACATACATATACAGATCTTTATACACACACTCAGATGTAATCATGTGCCTAAACCAGTAACATGTTTTCAGATGGAACACACCACACATGCTCACGCACACATACACGCACGCTCATACATGCACGTATACTCACAACCACACCTACGCACATACATCCTGGCGCACACACAGTTCGCGCACACCCGGTTCTACAATTATCAAGCGATAATTCCCAGGAGGCTGCTCACGTACAATGGAAGGGACCGTATTTTCACTTGTTGTCTCTGCTTAGCCGAATTCACAGGGAGCCTGTTCTATGTGTAGTCGAACTCCAATGACAAATAAATGTAATTCTTCTTAATAATTTAACAACGTTGTCCTCCGGTTTTATTGATTGACTGCAACAAGAGTAAATGTAATTGGAGTATTTTAGATTGTGGGGGTTACATACGCAGTAGTTAATAAACCTGTGAGTGCTTACACTCACAGATGTAGGGTTTTACATAGTTCAATATTTAAGTAAAAAAATATTTATAAAAAATATTTAAGTTCAAAAATAAAACGTATACCTTTGCCAGGGGATGCGGATGTTGCCAAAACAAAGAAAAACAGCTAAGATTAAGCACAAACACAAACAGACTAACTAGAAAAACAAATATGGGTTCCCTCACTACCTGACTACTCTAGCTGGTGTGGAAAAATACATAAGTGGCAACCACCCCGGACCTTACCTATTGTTTTTCGACAAAATCAACTTATGCGATGTCTTATATAAGGGGCCCCGGTCTTGCCTGCCCCAAGGCAGGACATACACTGGAACTACTTAATAGGCTACTTCAGAGCAGATTTTCTGCAGCGACTCTGAGTAGATCTGCTTGGTGTGTGAGAGAATGAGAACCAGCACAGCACTTATATAGGGCACAGGTGAACATGATTGGATGAAGGCGGGACTGGGGAATCTCAGCTGACGAATGAGGGTGGATGATGTAGACTGGACTGGACTGGAGGCCGGACACACTGATGGCTGTGGACACTCCCACCTGCAGGGAATGAGAGTGTGTGGAGAGAACTGCAGCAAACCTATGCGGCATTTTTTTTTTTTTTTTTCATGTTGAAAGCTTTCCATATACAGTTTTTCACTTGCTTTACTGAGGTTTCTTGTCCGCAACCTATAATCCCACAGCGTCTAATTAATCTGAACATAAAGTACATTTTCACACTCTCCAAATCTATTTGTGTTTTGCCTGCAAGCTTGCCTCTGGGCTCCTGTGTGCTGCTGGGCCTGTGCAGTGACCACGGAGCAGGGCCAGCAGGTGCTCAAATGTCATTGAAAGGACACACTACGGCTGAAAATATTGGCCAAAAATGACTTTGAAAACCTCTCGGGTCTCAACAAATCATGACAACACACACAATGTTTTGGGACAATGAAATAATTGCTAAGAAGAAAAACGAAACAAAAAGTCTTGTATGGAATATTATCATATTCTATGATAATATTGTGTGTGTTGTTGAAAAAAGAAGAGGGCAATTTCCATTAAACCACCAAGCCTGGTTGTTAAAATGTGTTTATTTGTGGGGGTAGAAAACACACATGGGAGCATCAAAAACAGGCACAGGAAAATAAATGGTGAATGTCATGTTGTTCCCCTTTAATACCTGCGCTCAACAGTGTGACCAAACACACACACCCAATCACCCTCTCTCTCAGCACTTGACTTCATTTTGAGAAATTGTTCACCAATCAATACACCTGACATGCGTCATATAGTCAGAGTGTGCAAGCAAGATGATGATGTTGATGAGGACTATGTGCGTAAGGACCATTCACAGATTGATAATAACGACGCCTAATGAATGAGAACACGTCGCATATAGGGTAACCATTCCCGTGCCTGTCAATCAGAAGCATAATGAAACCGCAGTTATTAGTTGTGCGAACCTCCGTCCATCTCTCATCGGTGCTATATTCAGGTCCTGCTGCACAGCGCGGTGACTCACCGCACCGTGTCACGTTGTTCATTAACGAGTCAGAAGTGCCGGAAATTAAGGAACATTATAAAGACTGGCACAATGATCCAAGTACTGATCTTGTACATTTAGTTTTAAAGTGCAAATAACATGGATTCCTAAAATTGTTTTTACTACTTAATATCATGTTGTATATCCCTCAAGCGTATTTCTAATGGTTTGAGGATAAAACCCCACTGATATAACCAGTCCTTGTCATTTCTTTATGAACAGTTTAGCTGCAGTGCCACTATTTCCTGAGGTGGTGGGGGCGCTGATATGCAGGGCAGTTTATTGTAGAGTCATATAATACTGATGCACTGGAAATGCACTTTTGGAACTAAAGACCGAAGGAGAGGAGGAATTATACACAGCAGTGTGCATTGATGACATCATTTTGCATTAAAGCTCCTACATGATATGAAATTGTTCAAATTACCTAGATCATTTGTGGTGATAGAAAACAAACATGGGAGCACCCCCCCCCCCCCCCACCCCCCCCCAATAAATAAATAATAATATAAATAAAAATAAAAAGTTTTAATTTATGTTATTCCTAAGGATGGTAATGTACTGTATATCTTAGAGATGTGGGTGTGTGTGGTGTGTGTGTGTGTGCGCGCTGTGCGTGCGTGCGTTGTGCGCTCGCGTGCATGTGTGTATGTGTGAGGAGAGAGAGAGAGAGAGAGAGAGAGATTAGAGGAGAGGAGAGAGAGAGAGAGAGAGAGAGAGAGATGAGAGAGATGAGTAGAGGAGAGATGAGAGAGAGAGAGAGAGAGAGACGCACTCTCGCAATCAACACTGCATGCAATTAATCAGTGAAATCAGTGAGAAAAATGTTGATCCAGCTTTACGCACTTTGTGTGTCTGTGTCTGTGTCTGCAATCTGCATGCTCTCCCACGTGTGTGTGAGTGTCTGTGTGCGTCCATGTGTGTGTGTGTGTGTGTGTGTGTGTGTGTGTGTGTGTGTGTGTGTGTGTGCATGCTCGCCATGCGTCAGGGGCAAGGCCAGAACCCCCCCGCTAATCAATGTCACTTTTTTAACTTCATGTTGTGTCTCCCTTTTACAGTATGTGTAGCCTGTTGCAGAACCTTACCCTGCAAAATGCACTTTTCCTCTGAAAGTGTAATGTTACACATTTCTTTGTCAATGCAAAGGAGATTTAGCATAGCTATACTGTAACTGCCCACTTTATTCTGAGAACAGTAACAATAGCTTTGGAATTCAGCACCTCTCTCTATCCCACTTCAAGGCTGTATAGGTGAGGACATGAAGCATGTAAGATGCAAGTAAGTAAGTACCGTAAGCCTTGCCTAGCCATGATGTCATGAGGCCGAGCCATGCGGCCCATATAGGGCAGGAGCCTATCTCCTGTTTCTGTAGTGTGATGCAGCTTGATGTACAAGTACACCCCCTGGACATGACGTTAGTATGTCGCAGGGTCTTACCCCCAATCCAACCCTTGATGCTGAGTGCCAAGCAGGGAGGCATTGGGTCCCATTTTTAGAGTCTTTGGTATGACCCGGCTGGGAATCGAACCCCAGTCTCCCAGTCTCTGTACAGTAGACAGGGTACAGACAGCTATACTTATAACCAGCGGATCAGCGCAACATTCCAAATATGACAGATCTATAAGGATCTAGTTGGTTACCAACTGTCCA
Source organism: Benthosema pterotum (assembly GCA_039105355.1). Taxonomy (NCBI): domain Eukaryota; kingdom Metazoa; phylum Chordata; class Actinopteri; order Myctophiformes; family Myctophidae; genus Benthosema; species Benthosema pterotum. The sequence goes on from CM076976.1 coordinate 32,570,268, forward strand.
TCATTTAGCTGGGGGCCACCTGGAATCCTCTCAGGGACCACTGGTGGTCCCTGCCACTGGTTGAAAACCACTGCTTTAAGGGACCGCCAGCCTGGAATAAACTCCCTAGATGTTTTTAAAACATTTCATTTTATTCTTTTGTTGACTCACTTACTGACTCACTGACTTACTGTTCCTACCTATTTTACTATCTTGTCTTCCCCCATGCTTTTCTTTATGTGTGTTTTTATTGTGTTTTGTACTTTCACTGTTATGTTATGTTGTTTGATGTTTTATTCATTTATTTATTTACTTTGTATTTCATCTTTCTTGCAAAGCACTTTGTGCTGTGGCTGTGTTATAAAAGGCGTTCAATAAAGACTGAAAAAGCTTGCTCTGCTCACCCACAAGTAGGCCATGGCCTCCTCTCTATTACAGAGAAGTGCACAGATTATACATCAGAGGGGACAACGCTGCTAGTATATCCAAGAATGTGCACACATACACATCAAAGGGTGCTTCAGCCTGCCGTTTTACCCGTCTGTATAACAACTGCCCTTTCCAGTTAGTAATAATGATAATAATAATTATAACAATAAATTATAGTTGTACTTCTATATACTGTACATTCACCCAAACGGCTAGTGAGATTGAGCAGGCATGCACAGATGTTGCTAACTGTCACAGACCATAGACTGAAAGCGGAATGGACATGTAGGCCTATATTATGGTAATTATGTAATGCTGCATTGTATTGTCACAGCCACGGACAGAGAGAGTTGGGGGGGGGGGGGGGGGGGGGGGGGGTGATGTTAGTTATAATAGAATGTAACTCTGCTCATCCTTTTGTTAAATTGCTGAGAGTGACGCATTCACGGGGGAAAAGCTAAAAGGGGGTTATATTAGAACAGAGAACAGTGTCCGTTGCAGCCTGTCGGTAAAACGCACACACTTCTCACATAGTCGATGAGTCCACTAATTTGGGATGCACCGCCAGCAGACAGACACTTACCCGTACTTTCCGGGTTATAAGCCGTGACTTTTTTTCCCGTGCTTTGGACCCAGCGGCTTATTCAGCGGTGCGGCCAATGTATGGATGTTTACAGCTAACACACACTATAGGGCGTTCTAAGTCTAAATGCACGGTATGCACACCATCTTTAAGCTGGCCCGAGCAGGAAATGTAGGGGACAGGTCACAGGCAGTTCGCTAAGACAGACACTACTAAATGCATCATCATCAACAAACGAAGAAGTGCATATAACGCACCTAAAGGCAGTCGAGCTGGCTGAAAAATATGGAAATCGATCTGCTGGACGTAGCCTTGGGATCAATGAATCAATGGTTAGACGGCGGACCAGCGCGCGGACCGCCAGCGCGACGGAGACGCCAGCTCAGGGGAGCCCAACCAGTAGATCGGGATCTACCGGTAGATCTCGGCCTGATCTCAAGTAGATCTCGGGAGATGTGGGGGGGAAAGAAAAAAAAGGCGGCGGATAAGAAAATGCAATGGCAGTGTTTGTCCATGTCTGTTGTACTTATGTTGTACTGTTGTAGGCCTATTTATGACAAGTCTGTTGTACTTTATGCTTATATGGACATAAAGTAAAGTGGTAAAACAAAGTAGTGTTGTGTTGTTGTGAAGTTACTGCAGGCTGGCAACGATGCGTGTGGTTTGAAATGTTGATATTGGACTGGTAGATCTCGGAGGGGTTGGCTGCTGAAAAGTAGATCTTGGGTCAAAAAAGGTTGGGCACCCCTGTTCTACAGTATAGAAACATTTCAGCACCACAGACAGCTCCCTGTGCTGTTCTATGTTATGTAGAAACACTTCAGCACCACAGACAGCTCCCTGTGCTGTTCTATGTTCTATAGAAACACTTCAGCACCACAGACAGCTCCCTGTGCTGTTCTATGTTATATAGAAACACTTCAGCACCACAGACAGCTCCCTGTGCTGTTCTATGTTATATAGCAGGGGAGCCCAACCAGTAGATCGGGATCTACCAGTAGATCTTGGCCTGATCATGAGTGGATCTTGGGAGATGTGGGGAGGAAAGAAAAAAAATGAGGTGGAAATGAAAAAAGAGCGATATTTTTGTGTGTATGTGTGTGTGTGCGTGTCTGCGTGTCTGTCTGTCTACGAAGCGGCTCATTTGGAGGATTGTTGTCTGCTGTCTGTGAATTATGCCAACAGTATTGTTCAACGTGTAATGGACTGTTCTGCAACTTATAATGGACTATTCTGGACTGTTCTTATTATGATTGCATTTGCAATGGCAGTGTTTGCCCAAGTCTGTTGTAGGCCTATTTATGACAAGTCCGTTGTACTTTATGCTTATATGGACATAAAGTAAAGTGGTAAAACAACGTAGTGTTGTGTTGTTGTGAAGTTACTGCAGGCCGGCAACGATGCGTGTGGTTTGAAATGTTGATATTGGACTGGTAGATCCCGGAGGGGTTGGCTGCTGAAAAGTAGATCTTGGGTCAAAAAAGGTTGGGCACCCCTGCGCCAGCTCCTCGGAACGCCAGCGCGAGGACCATGCGGAAAGTAACTTTTTCTCAAGTCTGCCAGTGGATCCTGACTGCGTGGAAAAGTGTCAAAACATCCACGAACGGGTTTCGAAAGGCTGGTATGCTGCAGCAGCAGCGCGATCAGGATGAGGAGGAGGGGTCCGTGGAGGCGGCAAAAAAGACGCCTCGTCGAGCGTCTTAAACATTGAGAGGATTCCTGGTGGTCCCCAGCTAAATGGTGGACAGTTGGTTAACCAAGGTAGGCTACCTTTTTGAGAGTGTAAAAGTTCACCTCATGAACCAAATGGACCCGCAAGCGCTCATTTGGTTTCATGAAGTGATCGGAGTTTGCGTATCTCTAGCTACACTCTATGGCCAGGACTGGATGTCTGGATTTCTCAATCGGGGGGGGCAGCCGAAAATGGCAGTTGGTTTAGTGGTGCCACAATTGTAGTTAGTCAATGTTTAACTACCGCTATAAGCATTTGATTTGAAATATCTTTGAAGTTTTCATTGTTTGCATTCCGTCATGTTTGGTGGAGCAGTCAGGGCGTCTAGAGGGCATTACCCCACCATGTCTATGCCTAGATCCGTCCCTGGTCCATGGCTCTAGAGTTAATTACATACAGCACGTGCAGTTCTGTAGTCGTTTAAATAATAAAAAGGATGCTTCTCAAACAGCATTTCGTTGCCGAC
>CM076976.1:32578456-32714194 GCA_039105355.1 Benthosema pterotum
ACAGCCATGTGAAAAGTCTCAACTTATGAATCGTAGGTGGCATTATTATGTAGACTTAAAGGCAATAGAGCCAACTTTAGAGTGTACAAACACTGTGTTTGCAAACAGATTTGTTTAAAAACAGAGATCCACCTCAATTTCACTCTATTGGCTCATTATGAAACTGCAGAAGACTGCTGGTCTATGATTGGCTAACATGCTGCCTCACCCCACACAACCTGCCAACCCCCTCACACATTAGCCATGCCTGTCCTGAGTATGACGAATGTTTTGTTCTCATGATTTGTTGAAAACAGCAGAGTTCTGGATCATCTGCAGGATGAAGCTAAGTGTCCGTCTGCAGGAAAACAGCTGCAGCATCAAAGTAGAAGCAACATAGAGGGAAAAATGTAACTATATGTCTATTTTGATTAGCTAAAAAGTAGCATTTATTATCTTTAAACACAACGTATGTACACTTACAACCTTTCATGTCAACATAGAACTTGATTTGTTTGTATCCACAGTTTAATTAGCCTATAGATTGTTTTCGTGTTCTGAGCTTAGGTACGATTCACTTTAACTAATCTGCATGCATGGTGTATTATCATGCTTTTTGATAATCCCTTAATTACAGCTCTCTGGATTATCTGCTAAATGCCTAAATGTATACATTTAGTAGACAACACACACACACACACACACACACACCACACACACACACACACACACACACACACACACACACACACACACACACACACACACACACACACAATAACCATGGCAGTTTGCAAGTCTTCTAACCACTTGTTTTGTTTGCTAATGCTACTCTAATCCTTCTCCTGCCTGATGGTAAGAGATCAAAAAGAAAGAAAATAAGGGTAGCACACATGGAGACTGAATTTCAGTTCTTTAATCATAAAAGGATCCCTGACGCATAAGACAAAAAACATGCCTTAATATGCTATATGTGCCATTTGTAACTAAACTTAAAAAACAAACAAAAATATTTTAGCTTTTTCATAAATAGAGAATCTTTCACTCAATAGGAACTGTTCCCGTCGCAAGTTGACAACATCACATGCCCATTATGGTCCAGCTGTATGGAATGCACATGCTAAAAAAGTTATATAAAATATCGATTTAGGTTGAATTAAGTTGTTTTTCTTAGCACATGCATTCCATGTGTTTCATACATTCCATGGGGCTAGACCACATATGGACATATGGCATCATCAACCTGCGACAGGAACAGTCCCTATTGAGTGAAATATTCTTGAAAGAAATCAAATAAGATGTTTTATTTTGTAATTTTTGTCATAGAGGGAAAGCATAATGTTTTCAGCCAGATTTGTCGGGGATCCTTTTAATAGGCATCCAGCCTTCCTATAATATAGAGGAAGGCTGGGTGGCCAAAACGGGTAAGTTTGAAGCATGGTGGTTTAAATAAAAATGTTGTGAGTGTAAGAGGTCAAATATCAGGGCAGAGAGTGTGGGTAGTCGTACAGGGTGAAAAAGCGTTGCGTGTTTACTGTTGGCATGCTTCCAGAATGCGGTCGATATGACGCCCATGCAGGGAGAGAACATCGGGCTAACAGTATAACACATGCATCCCCGACCTCGCCCTGACCTGAGATGTTGTTATAGGCTAAGAGTCAAAGCACGACGGGGTCCTACTAGAGGTGTGTAAGGGATTTTCAGGCCAACCCCCTGTGTACTGTACATTCAGGGGTTAACCCATTCTGTGTGGGAACGCACGCATTACGTTACACTTTTTTCCAATCTACAAGCTTGTGGCTCGCCACTTGTCAGTGTGCTATACAAGCTTGTAGCCCTGATTTTTTTTTGTAAAAATAAATAAATAAGTGAAAAACGATGTGCAGATCTTTGAATACATTCTTTTGGATCAAACATCAGCAGCCAGGGCATGCGTGTGCAAATTATGGCAGCGATAAGCCATGCAAAAAAAAAAAAAAAAAAAAAAAAAAAAATCTAAAATCGGCCTCCTTGTGGCGCTATAGCAGGTGGTTCTGGAAAATTTGGCACAGAGATCAGACTAACCGTGCCACAGATAAGCCGTGCACACACACACACACACACACACACACACACACACACACACACACACACACACACACACACACACACACACACACACACACACACACACACACACACACTTCCCCAAAAAATTCAAAAATCAGCCTCCTGGTGGCAATATAACAGGCTGTTGTGGAGAATTTAGCGCAGAGGCAGAGGTGTGTGTGCAAAATTGGCAGCGACGGTGTCAGAGATACTGTATGCTCTGTCCAGACGGACACACACATTTTAACATCTTTATTTGTATTCACATTTAACAAGGAAATCTTGAACACAAACAATAGTACACACGCAAACTTGGAAAACTCTCTGCACCGAGGGCTGGGATGCAGATCATGGGTGCAGGAAGCAACGCCTTCTCCATATATGCCGACTGCCAATTATTGCAGATACTGAACAGAATTTTGCCAGTGGCTTAGCCACACGCACACACGCACGCACGCACACACACACACACACACACACACACACACACACACACACACACACACACACACACACACACACACACACACACACACACACACACAGAGTGCAAAACACATTCCTCACCGCCTTTGGCCTGGTGGAGACAAAAACATGCACTTTCAAATGTATTTGAGTTAAAACATTAAAAGTAGGAAAGCATTGGTATAAAAATACCATCAGTAGAAAGTACAGTATTTCATCCTTTAGTGTGGCCGCCATCTGTTCTGTTTAATGCTTAAAGACTGACCTCTATATGGAAACCTAATGACCAAAATCTGTGGTGGCGACTGAGAAACTTCAATCCCCACAATCTGCTCCTCTGTTATCATCCTGCTCAGACAGACAACGCCATGCAGTCTTGCAGTTGGTTTCTCTGCCATCTAGAACCAGGGAGTTAGAATAGGGACACAAAGGGATGTGCAATCAGATCAGAAACCCTTTTAAATGATTGCACAGGGGTATTTCGGGATTTTCTGCACTTTTTTGGTGGGGAAAAATGGGGACTTTTCCCAAGGGTCCCTCGCTGGCTGTGCCTCCGTGACAGCTATAGGCTCTACACTACAGTTTGACAGATGAGAGACAAGGTTTCAACATCACCAGTAGCCGTACAAAGATCACATTGCCATTCTCACCATGCCGTGGTACCGGTCTATGAGCTGCAATGATTAAACAATTAATCACAATCAAATCGATTATTCAATTAGTTGTCAACTATTTTAGTAATCAATGAATTGGTTTGTCAACTAATCACTGAAGTTTTTACCTGTTTCCCACATCTAGGATCTACAAATTACTGCACATTGCTGTTGTCATCTGCTGAGGTTATAATAATAGAACAGCTTGTAAATCTGTTCGATTTTTCACTTGCAACAACAAGTTTGTTTGTAATATTGTTACATTATTTTGCTGGAAAAGGTAATAATAGTACAGTAATAAGTCAATGCATTACTTCCCGACACTGCTAATAATACTAGTACTATTAAAAAAAAATACACCAATTGCTCACAGCAGAAACAGAAGTAAAATGCCATCCCACATTGAAATAGCCAATATTTTTCCCATCTTCTAGTTGCCATGGCTTTCTCTTTTGCAGTTATTTCTAAACTCAAATCACAAAGGCCTTCGTCAGTGACACAGGTGATTCTAGGCAGCTAATTTTACATGTTGGTCGTCAAGTGGAAAACGAAATGGTTCCGCATTTCTGTAGGGCCTTTCTCTAAATAAACCTGACACCACTCTGAGCTGGGGGGGCAGCAGTGCGTTCTCAACAGCACATGAGAGCTGTTGAGAATGCTTATACTATCAGAATTTTACACAGGTGGTCCCAAGCGCTTGCAGTCAGGGAAGGATCAGGGACAAACTTAATTAACCCTTGAACACTGAACATGGGTGATTTTACCCATGTTACAACTTTTACAATTATACTTTCGCAATTTTCATAATGTTGCTGATGACTGAAGTGGGGGGGGGGGGGGGGGGGGGGGGGGGGTCTTTCAGTAGCTTCATGATACTCAGTGACATCATAATGTTGCTGATGTCTGAGGTGGGTGGGTCTTTCAGTAGCTTCATGATGCTCAGTGACATCATAATGTTGCTGATGTCTGAGGTGGGTGGGTCTTTCAGTAGCTTCATGATGCTCAGTGACATCATAATGTTGCTGATGTCTGAGGTGGGCGGGTCCTTCAGTAGCTTCATGATGCTCAGTGACATCATAATGTTGCTGATGTCTGAGGTGGGTGGGTCTTTCAGTAGCTTCATGATGCTGGTAACATCATAAATGCCTGAGGTGGGCAGGTCTTTCATACTCGGTGACATCATAAATGTCTGAGGTGGGCGGGTTTTTCAGTAGCATGATGACGCTCAGTGACCTCATAGAATGTGGGTTTGTTTCACTGCACACACCCCTAGTTTATGTTACGGTCCCAAATAATAAGCGGAGCACGAGAGAAAATCAGGTCTCAAAACTCTTTAATAAAAAACTAAAAGCTCGGCCTCTCAGGCTATCACAGGAACAAAACTCAGACACGTAAAGTTGTCAGAAACAAACTAAAATCCAGCAACGTCACACAAACACGGAACACAATAAGTACCGGCAATAATCAACAGTCCAAACAAGGTCCAGCTGTGGAGGGGTGTGGACAATCAAATAACGGGGGGGAAAGGTGAGGTCGGCGACCCAGAATGGCACGCCCTGTCCGAGGGCGTGACAGCACCCCCTCCCGAAGACCCGCTCCCCCAGGGTCAACAAGGGGAAGAGGGGGGGCAACCACCAGGACCAGGAACCGGAGCTCCCCACGGGGGGAGGGAAATGGTGCAGAAACACCAAACGAGTCCCACAGCGTCCCAGGAAAAGTTCAAACTCCAACCACGACATCCAGAGTCCAGAACAGAGCAACACGCCTCCGGATGGGCCCACCAGCGGGAACTCCCCAGGCAACGAAGGGACGTAGGAGGGAGTCGTCCCGCAGGCCCCATGGGGACCGGGGGGTGGCTAAGCAGGACCACAGGAGAGGCTAAGGGCCGGCGAAGAACAGCAACAGGGAGCAGGACGAGGGGGCAGTGGAGGAGCCGGGGGGTGGGGAACCCGGGCGGCGGTGAGTCCTAGACGACTGGAGCAGGCAGCTGAGCGTGGACCCCCCTCACCAAACAAGGGGGGCGAGAATAGGGACCACTACTCCGGAAAGAGGACCCCTGCCGCCTGTCCGCATCTCATCAGCACCAACCCGGGGGGGGGGCGGACAGGAACACTGGGGCGAAGTAAAGGGACCACTCACACAAACTGGAACCCAAACAACCAGGTCACAACAACTGGAACCCACACGCACAAGCGGAGGAAAACAAGGAACAAGGGTGAGAAATCACAAAAAACAAAACAGGCAACAACAAGCCCAGACCACGCAGGGTCTAAAAACTACCCCTAGAAAAACAATGAACCCCTCTCCCAGAGCCAAAACTAACAGGCTCAAAACAGAACGACCCCTCGGGGTTAAGGAAAAAGCACTCCCACGGGGAGAACAACCACAAAACAAAACAAAAAAACACCAGGACTAAGGTAAGTTACTGGCGATGGCGGTACACCTTTTTCTCAGGTCTAACAGGGCACTGGGTGATAACATGACCCGCAACCCCACAATAGAAACAAAGACCTTCCCTGCGACGGAGCATTTTCCGGGACCTCCAGGGCTGCTGGACCTCCTCTCCCGGGTGGTCGTCCTCGATGCGCCACTGGTCCTGGATACGCCACTCATAGCCCTCCGCCTTCTCTGGCTTACACGGCGACTTCGGCGCGGCTCCAACTACTGCAGATCTCCCGGATGGAACCACCGTCGGCTCCGCCTCGGTCTGGAGCTGAACGTCGCGACCCTGCAACGGCTCCGTCTGTGATTCCGTGTTCACACCCGTGAACACGGTCTGTGTCGTCGCCTCCACAGAGGGAAAACGGGAACCCGCTCTGGCCTGCTGTGAGCGAAGCTGCAACCCTAACACCGTCAGTGGAGGAGCTATCCTGGCCTCGAAAGCGGCAAATCGTTGGTCTAGGAAGAGCCCCAATGACTGAAAAAAGTCCTCTCTCAACACCACATGGGCCCGCGCCACAGAGCGGCGGCTAACGCTTAGCTCGTCTCCCACTAAAACTAAAATCCAGCAACGTCACAAACACGGAACACAATAAGTACCGGCAATAATCAACAGTCCAAACAAGGTCCAGCTGTGGAGGGGTGTGGACAATCAAATAACAGGGGGGGGAAAGGTGAGGTCGGCGACCCAGAATGGCACGCCCTGTCCGAGGGCGTGACACACACCCCTAGTTTATTTTAGCGGCCGGGGACTGTCCAAGGACGGCAGATCAAGCTGCTTTGATTTGATCTCCCCAACGTGTGTCATCATCCCCGGCCCTCCACTGCTGTTCTACGTCACATCATTTGGGGCCACGCCCACCCCGGAAGGTTCTTCATGATTGTTTTCTATACGGAGCACAATTGAGTCAATAAAATACCTGTACATGAGTGCACTGTATGTGAAGCCTCCTTCATTAACATTGTCCATGATGATAAGAGACAACCAAGCTGTTATGGCTCCATCATGAAGAAAAGATATGTGCACGTACACTACATAAAACGTGTTCAGACAGGTATTTGTCACAGTGTTATTTGGGATGCTATGCATTTATGCAATTCACATTGTAATGGATTCAAAATGAAAAATCCCTAGTTAAATAGGATGTTATGGGAAACGGGTAAATGGGTAAACTATTTTTTCATGTTACATGAAAAAAGGAAAATAAGTAAATGTTTGAGTTCCAACTAAGGCTGGCATGGAACAACTGCCAAACAAATAAACAAAACCAAAAGCAAAGAGCCCTGGGCTCTGTGGCTGCAGCCACCTGAGAAGGGAAGAGGATTAGCAGACAGGCCTTTTCAAATGTTTGGGGCGGACACTGGCCAGGTGTCTGCCCCTCTGCTAGTCACCAGCTCTACCCAAATATAGTCTGCCAAAACTGGCCTCCTGTAACCCTCACCGTCAACATAACCACCAGCATGTCACATTGTGGACACAGGGCTTGAAACAAGGTCAATATCTACTAAAACGACTAGCCACCTCTAACCCTCACCCTCAGCATAACCACCAGCACGTCACAGGGTGGACACAGGGCTTAAAACAAGGTGCCACTGGCTATGCTGGATGATGGATTTCCAGGTTTTCGTCTTATCACTGGCAATCGTGCCAGTCGGTTCCCAGACAATACATGCACAGTAGGTAGGGAAGATTGATAAGCAAACTATGTTCAACGCACCAGCTATCGCCCAACACTGTGCCGCCACCGGCATCTCGCCCTCAGGCGTCTTAGTTCTAAAGGTGTGTGCATTGGCTCTTTAAGATGCATGCAGGCGGGGGTTGCAGACTTTTGAGAGTCTGCCATGAAATAACACTTAACATTCTAGAGAACACGTTGCCTTGCCAACCGCTATACCCCCCTTCCTCCCACCAACACACACAGACTTGCGAGGGTTAATCTGTACGATGGTTCTCTTGGCAATGCAAATATCGCCATCGTTGCCAGCCATCTGTTTTCACAACATCAACTGTGTCACATTCACACACACTCCCTAGACAACAACGCTGAGGAATTCATCGAATATACTGTATAATATATACAATGCAGCTATGAGCAGCTGATTGCTTTGTTTTGGTTGCATGGTAGTACTGTAACCAAGGCTTTGGAAGAGTAATGTTGACAAATACTGTGCATATACTGGACATTAAAGGGGTGAAATTCAACTTTTTAATTTTTTTGGTGCTACCATGTGTGTTTTCTATCGCCACAAATTATCTAGTTTGAATAATTAGGCTTTCATATCGTATAGGAGCTTTAATGTAAATTGCTCACAGGAACAGCTCGTTTGATTTTGGTCTCGTAATGATGTCATCAATGCACCCTGCATGCTTCAGTCTTCAGTACCAAATTTGCATTTACACTTTGTTTACATTGTTGATTTTTCAAGTTCACGTGGAATTTAATCAAGCCTGGTTTTATCTAGAACCAGTATTCTAATGACTCTACTATAAAATATCCTCCATATCAGTGGCCCCACCACCTCAGGACATTGTGGTCCTGCAGCTAAACTGTCCATAAAGAAATTACAAGGACTTATATCAGTGGTGATTGAGGCTCAAACCATTAGAAATAAGCGGGGACATATACAATCTACATCTACATTACATACTGGATTATACAGGGATGTGCAGGGGGCTTATACGATTCACGATGACTATTTTGTATCGATGATGGTGCTTTTTATTTTGTTCATATTCGACATGATGTGCACCCGCAACCATCGGTAGCTGCAGAAATCAGTGGGTCCGCGATCGATTCCATCCGGGCCGAAAGAATGATAGATCCACAACCAAGGGCAGATCTAACATTCCTACTGCAGCTAACGATGCGGTCGCCATGGGCTGCCAATTAAAAATTACCACTTTGATTAGAATTGTATAGCGTTTGATTTAGATCAGATGCCAATTCTACAATCAGCCTTCATATGCTGATGTCAGAAGACATCATAGGCACATGCAACCTGCAGAGGTTATCTGCTTTCACCCCATTGAATTTAGGGTTAGGGGTTAGGTTAGGGTTAAAAACCCTAACCATATGCTAAAAAAAAAACTCTTCACAATGTGTGTCTTTGGAGGCAAATATGAAAAGGGTATATGGGAACATTGAGTCTTGCTCATAGACACTTCGATACAAAGCCACAAAGCACTGATGCACCCTGATGCCTGTCAATCATAATGTGGGACAGGGACTCGATATGTGTGATGCTTGAATAGGTATTTTAAATGAGAGACGCGCTGTGTGGTGAGAGAGACTCTCTCCACACAGCGGTGAGAGTCACTCACTGTGTGTGTTAGCACAATAATCAAAGGACCACTTCACCATATTTCAACATATCTTCATATAACAGGTCCTTACTAATGTACATGATGAAACAGCATTGTGTACATTCTACTCAGTCTGTGATCATCGATGGGGAAGAAAATAAATAATAGAAACTACAGGCTTTCTATTCCTAAAAAACAAATAAAATTGATACATCAATGATATGGCGTCTGCAGCTATGTTACGTTCAGTGTAATGAGAATATAGTTCAATTCCACAATGCTAAGTGTTACCTTAGTATGGACTTGATGCGTGTTTGGACCACCTGGAACTCTTTCAAGGACCATAGTGGTCCCTGGATCACTAGTCTATCATTAGTAGATATATAGACTAGGAAAGTGGTTTTCAAGCAGCTACTATACTATTAGGGTACTCATTCAGACCATTGATCGGTCGTTGTGCGATCATAACAAAATGTTCCTGGGCAAAAATAGCTGATGGATGATATATCTGTGCAATTATTATTAGTTACAAGCTCCCAAACGTGCCACTAACGTGATGCATTTACAAGCTGCAGACTGTCTGTCTCCGCTCTGGCGTTTACAAAGTGAGCATGGAGAGCTTGTAGATGTATGTGTTAGTCGATAGAGGGTTGTGGTAATTCAGTGCAGTCTCACAGATAGTACTACTACACTATCCACGGAATGCCACGTACGAATTGCGTGCATACTCTGCGAGTTAAAGCAGACATCTGTGAAGATGCACTTGGGCGTGTTTTTCCACAAACCAGAAGTGGCTAGTTGGGGGTGGGAGGTTCGGGTTTTATAATATTTACTATTCTGTCCCTAACACATCGCAACTCGGACGCGGCTGAGGCTGCTCTGCCGACCATCGCATGCTCAACGCAGCAATTCGCTCGGCTAGCTCCTCGCTTTGTGGCGCTTCACGTGGTGGGGGCGCTAATATGCAGGATATTTTATAATAATAATGGATTGCATTTTTATAGCGCTTTTCTATGCACAATGTGTATACTCAAAGCACTTACAATGGTCCATTCATTCATACATTGGGAAGTAGAGCGGCGAACAGCCAATGCCAGCGTCCCCACTTCCCACATCAGTGGTGGCAACCACTGAAGGCAAGGTGGGGTACAGTGTCTTGCCCAAGGACACTTCGACACGTAGACAGGAGGAGCTCGGATTTGAACTGCCGACCACTGGATCATTGGCCGACCTGCTCTACCTCCTGAGCCACAGCCACCCCCAAATAGAGCCATTGAAATACTGAGGCTATATAAAACCAAATCAACAATAGTGGACATTATTATAAACAGTGGAAATAACAAATTTGGAACTGAAGACTAAAGGAGAGGAGGAATTATACAAAGCAGGGAGCATTGATGACATCATTATGAGGCTGAAATTAAACAAGCTGTTCCTGAAAGCAATTTACATCAAAGCTCCTATGAAAGCTTAATTGATCAAACTAGATCATTTGTGGGGATAGAAAACACACGGAAGGACCAAACACACACACACACGCACACACACGCCCACACACGCACACACGCACACACACACACACACACACACACACACACACACACACACACACACACACACAAGTTGAATTTCTTGTTATTACTCCGTACGGTAGTATTTCTACAGTATTTGAACCCTCTCCAGTGCAGCAAGTCGACAGAGGAACGGCCAAAAGCCTGCGTCAAACACACCAACTTGTTGCCTTGTTGCTTAGAAACAGTAAGACAAGATCAACCTAACTTTATGTTTCTTTTTTTCCTTCTTTTTATTCCTGGTGGCATGTGATCTGATCTCCTGTGGCGACGCCTGTGCTGTTCCTGGTGGGGAGGAGGAGGGGGGGGGTGTTACTGGATTTATTTTACACAAGATCCAGATTTAACACAGGTGGTTCCTAGGCAACGACTCTGCTGTTTTTCTTTCTGTGTTATCATCATTTTTAATCCACCATGAAGCCCCCACTTTCCATATGAAAAAACAAACAAACAAAAAAACAAGTTATGGTGTGTTAGAGAAAGGAGAATAGTCTGGGACATGCAGAGCGTCGTCCCGGATGTTATATAGGGAATGTTCTGACAGCTTTCCTGCGTTAGTGTGTGGTGTTGACAGCAGAAACACATCACCTTTTCTTGCTGTATGTTGGTGTTTTCACAGCTTGCGTTTATTTGCAAACAGAGAGCATCAGCCATTCTCAGACGCATCATAAATTATATTTATATCATCATGCTCAGGGACCAACACTATCCCAAAGGCACTATCCAAAGATCACTTTTAATGACCATATCGTCATGGGCTGATGTGTGCTTAATGCTTATTGCCGTAAAATATCTCAAATCCCTCACATTAAAGGTCATTGTACGATGCCAATATTAAAGTATTATAATGCTGCTAATAAAAATATACTGCTCTAAAATTAACTCTGTTACTGCCGAGTTTGATTATGTCACTAATGTAGTATTAAACAAATTATACTGTTGTAATGTTACAATATTAACTCCATAACACCAATGACGTACTTGACATGTATAGTAGTTCCCCACCAGTGGTTTTCGCTTTTTTTATTTATCAAATTATTCCCATTCAAATAGTGTTTGTATTCTCATATTGGTCTCCAAGATGCACTATATAATGCACTACATGACTATGGCCGATCACTGGATCTTTTTGACTCTTTGACTCAAACAGGTTCTACTTCCTGTACTTCCGGGTCAAAATTTTTCCGGCAAATTTTGCCTGATCCACAACAAACCAAGTGGGGTTGATCGATAGGATGACAATCATCATCATAAATAACTCAAATCATGCTGTAATGTCGTGGTGATTTCTGGATTATGATCAACAATGGACATACGGACCACACACGTGCATGTAGGAGCATGCACCAGGCGATTTTGGTTATTTCTGAGTGGGTACAGCCTGCCGTGCGATCCTGCAAAAAAAAAAAAAGATGATCGGCTAAAACAATGTTGTATTGTAGACAAATCAATTTACACGTCATAAGTATCAATGGCCACGCCACTGGGTGGCTCGCCAAAAAAAACAATAAATCAATTAGTAGTGAAACGGTTGAAAGGGGAAATAACCCAAAATTCAACTTTGCTTTTATTTATTTATTTGTGAGTTTTTGGTGCTTTTTTCCTCGCAAATAACCCTGTTATCCAACAATCAGGCTTTCATGGAGCTTTAATGGTCATTGCTGACTGCTGAGAACAGCTCATTTGATTTTGGCCTCACAATGATGTCATTAAGTATATATACACCGTGTTCTGCTTCTGTTATTGACCTTTTGCTGACGAGAAAGCCCTCCCTGTTTGTCTGGTACAATGTTTACAACGATGATGATGATGATGATGATGATGATGATGATGATGATGATGATGATGATGATGATGATGATGATGATCAGTTAGCACTATAGGTGATGTTGAATCCATTCCAAGCATAGAAAACATCTCCCTGGGGTAAAACTATAGATACTGTATACCCGTCATCATAAATGTGCTTATTCAGCACATTTGGGCAAATGCTATGGCCATTTTCAACCCAATGTTTTTCCCCAAAAATGCTTGGGGCAGATTCAGCATCATGAAACCTCCCTAGTTGGACATATCACATGCTACATAAAGCATGATGACATTTTGCATGTTTTGCCTTCTACAGGCTGTGAGGAGAACCCTGACTTTGACCTGTTTTTTATGAGGTTTTCCATGGGTGTTGAATTTGAATCTTTTAGTATTATTTGTGTTATGTTGTTATACATGTTATTAGACACATTGGTGGAGACATTTCTTGGTACATATCTGCCCTAAACTAATAACTATCTGCAACTACATCTGCTGACAGACCGTCAGGGGGTACGTCACCCTATGGTCCACATGGTCGTCCCCAGTGTTGTAGTGGGACTTTTAGAAGTGGGGGGACGCCTCTTTTAGAAGTGGGGGGACACCTCTTTTAGAAGTGGGGGGGACGCCAAATGGACACTCTCACATTGTACACTCAGAAAAAAAGTCATTAACATGGTAAAACACATCTTGATAATGTCATTAAGATGTATTTCACCATGTTAATGATTTTTTTCAGACCTTCATTTCTAGGAAACACAGAATGGGGGGAACTTTTTCATCATGTCCACATAACATTTCTATGGTGTACTAATGACTATTGAAAATAAGTGGAAATCCCCTTTAAGACATGTGCATGCACACTTGGGGTAAGTACAGCATATTGAGAACGATTGTTTACAATGCCTAATTGTATCCATAAAAGACAAAAAACATAGTCCTACTTTTGCCCCAAAAATATTCTAGATGTGAGAAGTGCCCCCGTCCCCCCTCCACACCCCTGGCCGTCCCTGCGCCGTTTTTTTTTTTTTTTTTTTTCTGTCTTTATCACCCCCTTAATGAAGGAATTAATCACATCTGTGAAAACGAACTTTCATATAGGCCTCGACAGACGGAATGGACATGAGTTATGATCCCTAATTCAGAGGTTATAGGATGTGAATGTCAGTAGGTGACCTTATTACAGCACTATTTTAATTAAAGCTCTGTGTGTGTGCAGCGCGCGGCGCACGCACACACACACACACACACACACCACACACACCACACACACACACACACACACACACACACACACACACACACACCACACACACTTTGGCGGGTATTTGACAGCACCAGCATGGGCCCATGACATGCTGTATTACAAGTGAAAGGGCTTCAATTTTACGGTCTACTATTGCACTTCTCTGATTCATTTCTACCTCCTTATTTTCCTACATATTTTAGTCCCAAGTCAGTGGCTTACTCACACTCACGCAGGCAGGCAGGCAGGCAGGCACACACATACTCACGCGCGCTTGCGGTTGCGCTGGTGAGCGCCCACAATGGAACGTTTTAATTGGCTGGGTGGTGGAGGTGTTTAATTAGATCTATGGCTTGTAGGAAGTGCCTGACACATTCTCTGTCAAATACACTTTTGATTAATTATTAATTAATTGTATTCCTTGTGTACATTTTCTGCTGGAGCCTCCGCAGCCTCCCTCCTCATATATATATATATTATATATATATATATATATATATATATATATATATATATATATATTATATATATATATATATATATATATATATATATATATACTTTTACTGAGTTACACTTCTAGGGAGTAAAAGTAAGTAAAAGTACATCTAATGCATATGTTTCCTGAAGTGAAATGCAATTGGCCACATGCTGTGTGAGTCAAAAAATGAACTATCACAGTATATATGCACGACGATCTACCCCGAGTTAGGGGGGGGGGGCGGGGGGGGGGGGGGGGGGGGGGGGGGCTCCAGGGAAAATCTCCTGTGACGTCATACTTATTATGACACGCACAGTAAAATGCCCCCCCCCCCCCCCCCCCCCCCCAAAGGATAAAATTATGAACTATTTGTAAACTAAAGATCATATGATTTCTGTTTTAAATGCTCAATTCAGTTAGAGAGGACAAGTATAATGGGCTTCATGCGCCAACCGTTCTTAAGATGTTCTTAAGAGGAAATTTGTTCTTAGGCACACTTAAGAAGTTTTTAAGAACATTTTGGGATCCCTCAATGTTTTCTTAGCTGTGATTTGTTCGTAGGTAAGAACAAAATCTACGCACACTGAGGAGGACACTTAGGGTGGCTTTTGTGTTCTTAAATGCAATCTGAAAAGAAAAGGGAAAACAACGCCCTCTACAAGATGTGTAAAGTCTGGTGTGGGAACCTCAAGGGGTCCATGAGGACATTCCAGCCGGTCCACAGCAAACATTTTACCACTCTTCTAATCCCATTTTATACATTGAAAATAGCTCACCTACAAGCTCACAGCACATTCCATTACTCTTGAGATCTTTGATATATCTTCAAAACAAAAAATATTTTGTTCCCCACCATGTCCCCCCATAACCCCCCACCATAACCACCTCATAACCCCCCCACCATGCCCACCTCATAACCCCCCTTACCATGCCCCCATAGCCCCCCCACCATACCCACCTCATAACCCCCCTACCATGCCCTCCCATACCCCCCCACCACACCCTCCTCATAACCTCCACCCATGCCCCCCACAAACCCCCCCCCCCCATGCCCACCTCATAACCCCCCCCCACCATGCCCACCTCATAAACCCCCCCCCACCATACCCACCTCATAACCCCCACCATTCCCCACATTACCCACCACCATACCCACATCATAACCCCCACCATTTCCCCATAAACCCCCCCACCATACCCTCCATGGTCCACCCCTCCTTATCCCCATACAAACCCCACCCACTAGCAATTGTCCCTTGATACCCAACCTAGAGTCCAACATTTTATATTCACTACTATCCACTACTTCTGCAAATAACATGGGTATTGTGCTAATTTCAGCCATTTTAGCCTTTATTTCTCTGTGTGAGGTCCTGTGAGTTCTGAGTGCTGCAATCACACACAGGTGTGACTGGAGTCATGTAAAACCACACCCACCTGGGTAAAGCACAGGAAGGAGAGGGAATTCCCAATGCCTTATATGGGAATCGGTGGGCGGTTCCCTATGGTAATAGGATGCAAATTAGGATAGGTGGGGCGTCCACCTATGGTAATTTGAAGGAATTGGCACACCCCTTCAACTTACAAGGATTTGGATTCATCACCATAAGAACAAATTTTGCGAACAAAATGCCTACTTAAGAACGCTTCATGAATCGGACTGAACTTCTCTTAGAAATTCTCTTAGGAAGAAATCTAAGAAGAAAATGTAAGAACTTATTGGCGCATGAGGCCCAATGTACTTATCCATATGGACTTATTAGCCTGGGATCCTTTTAAAGCATGTCTGGTGGTCGCCCCGGTGCCAATCCCCCCCCCCAACACACACACACCCCTCATGGCCCCCCAGGCAACTGTCTAGCATGCCTAATGGCAAAAACGACCCTGCCGCATTGGATGAGCATCGACTCCAGCAGCGCAGCCAGGTGCTTAGACAGCGGTCTGTCACTGAGACCATATCGGTCATTATCCAGAAATAACACACTGCTGAATTCAGCTGTGCCATTCCGATAGCAACCACCCAGGAGTTCCTTTGTTTTGATGGAAAAAAGAAAAGGTTTAATAGCATGTAATGTGGAGTCGCAGAGTTCTTTTTGAAGTTATTGTGCCAAAGTGTCCGCTTGAGCCAGACTCTAAACCGCTAATTGCTCCCGACGTGCACATGAAGTGTTATATTAGTGGGACTTTTAGAAGTCTGGGGGGGGGGGGGGTGCGCAACGCGCATGCAGACACACTATTAGAACATATAGCTTATTTAGAAACGGGGTTTATGATCCATAAAAATAAATGAAAAGTAAAAAACAAAACAAAAAACAAAGCAAAAAAAAAAAAAAAAACGTAGGCCAAAAGAGCACCGCAAGTCCGCTCGCAGCAACTTTTCTGGAAGAGAATTCTTTATAGACTTTTCAAGAATTATTGCAGCCGTTATATTCATATAACGAAGTTTACTTCACTGACAAAGCCAAGCCTTCTTGTGTAATTATTTGTTCGCTACAAAATATTGTGTTTGTTTTGCATGGTTTTGCCAGGAGTTGGCTTTGTCCAATGCTTAAAAGGGTATTCATTGACAATTAGAATTACTTTTTGGAAAGTCTAGGAGTCAGAAAAAAAAACAGGGAATTTTCTTCTCTTAATGTTCCTCATTGACTTTTCAAAGATGACTTACGGAGTGTGGGAAAAGCCAACTTCGGTTGTGACAAATCATGACATAACAGACCTGTTTTGGGACAAGCAAATCATCTGTAAGAAGGAACATCTCTAAACCCCTGGCTGTGCAGCCTATGATAAAGAGAAGAGGATAGTGCACAGGGGCGTGTCACAGTCTCCTGCTGAGCATGTGCACTTTGCACATGCTCTGCAGAGGCGCTAGATAGCTAGATAGCTGACAGACAGACAGACAGACAGACAGACAGACAGACAGACAGACAGACAGACAGACAGACAGACAGACAGACAGACAGACAGACAGACAGAGATTATAACAGGAATGTTGGCTCTGACATAAGAGAGAGGACAATAGCTTCAAGTTTGTAGATGATCAGCCATTTAAAGGCTGATTGGGAGTCACCTGGGCCTGATGCCTCCCACAGCCTATAAATTTCCAGCCCAGAGTAATTTCCAGTGAGACCTTCAGAGGAGGCAGACCGCCGCCACTCTTCTACCTGTGCTTCATGCCGTTTGTTATACTCTTTCCATCCAACATGTACCTCATCATGTCCCATACATTGAACACACGACTGATTCACTGAGCCCACACTTCATACGATCCGTAGCCTTATGTTTTGTTGCTCCTCAGTTGATTAATTTACTTGGCTGTTGATCATGTCTGTTGCCCTTCAATGTTTGTCATGGCTAAGAGCCAGCCATGCCAAATGAGCCAATCGTTTATCACCTCCTTGTATGGAGTCATTGCATTGCGATGACATTGCATTGCGATGTACGTAGTATGAAAACAACCAAATGAAACAAACAAACAAAAAAAGATAAACACCCACTTTGACTGCTATCCTATAGGTTACTCGACCTATACCACATGTAGCCCGGAAAACCGACGGGCACACTTGTCATCGATGAGGGTTGGTGTTTACCAAAACGGCCAAACTAAAGTTGTGGAATGAGCACTAAACCGGGCCGCACCGTGACATGCTTGCAGCAGAGGCCTACATATTTGATATTTGACTGGACTTAGGGACTGTACGTTATTTACCGGGGGGGGGGGGGGCTGGTAAACTGGAAGTCCGGTCAGAAAAAAAAAAAACCATGCCCCCCCCCCCCCACCTCAATTTTTTCCCATGGCCCTCCCCCCACTTCAATGTTGTTTTCCCATGGCCCTCCCCCTACAGGTAACTATCAGCATTGATTTCCCAATAGTTGTCATGTTTTACACGTGTCTAAAAGAGCTTTTATTTATTCGCGCTGGCCTCTTTGAAAACTATAGCCCCGTTGTGCGATCTCTCAGCTTCGATGGCAATGAAAATACTATCCAGCACGTTCGGTTTCTGACCCCCAATGTCGCAACTCTACTAGATGGCATGATTCTACCCAGCGCAGCCTGGGTGGAGTAGCTATGTAAGCCTGGAGTATAGACAGAGCAATACAGACACCGTTCACTTCATGGAGCAAAGGGGGACAAACAAACAACTCGTTTTAGGCTACTCACCACAGCTCGACGTGCTGCTTTATAATCCATGCATCCGCCCGTATCGGGCTTTAGAAAACGGCCTCTGCTGTCATTATTTATCAAACCGAACGCAGTCCTTGGTAAAAAGGCAAAGTTTTCTTTTCCCTACGTGTGTTGTAAACAAAGCGGTGGACGCCATGACAGGATCTCGCTCAACTGCATGGAGGGAGGAGGAGGGTCCATGCTGCAGATGGACCCTCGCACACGGAAGCGGCAGTCCACCCGGAGTCACGACATTGAGGAGTCAGAAACTGAGCGCTTGAGCGCTGTTCAAATGCCTGAATAGGGACAAACTGCAGTTGAAGTCAATGTAGAAGAATCGCCATTGGTCTACTAGCTCTATGAGTAAACGTAACTCAGTCTATACTCTAAAGCTCCGTCTTCTTTTTTCCCCATGGCCCTCCCCCCACCTCATTTTTTTTCATCATGGCCCTCCCCCCACCTCATTTTTTTTTCATCATGGCCCTCCCCCCTCCTACGCACCAGCCCCCCCCCCCCCCCCCCCCCCGGTAAATAACGTACAGTCCCTTACAAACCCACCACTGCTAAGATTAAACCTCCACCATGAATAAATTCTGTCTGGACACACAGAAATGGTCTGTTGTTATTGTTTAATCGCGGGAAGGTTCCCAAACAATGTGAATGTGTTGTTGTTCTGCGCGGCAGCTGGCGACAGTCAACACTGCACACCTGTTGATTACAGTCACAGTGTGCCGTCCGTCTATTCCAGGGTTTGTCAAAGTGGGTGCCATGGCGAGAGACAGCGAGATCATCGTGCGACCCTGACCTATAAATGCGACGCTTAAAACAGTTGCGACCAATTCAATTGACCCCTGCTTACAGGCATGCATGGTGAAACTAGTAACTAATATTATTACTTTTCTCTGTAACAACAATAGACTGTAGTGAGTCCTGCAAAAGAGTAATAATATTACAGTTACTTGTACTAATATTACAAGTTACTTTATGCTGCTGCTTTCAACAGTATAGCGTTGGTGAAGGGACAGGAGCTGATGCCAATATTTTACTCTTGAGTCCAAGTAATAAGTAACGTAATATTATTAGACTCCTAAAGTTAATATTAGCCAACACTGCTTATAGGTTACAAACTGTCAACCTTTTCTCCCAAATCGTCTCAACGTCACTAACACTTAGACCTAAACCTTAATAAAACCCATGCCTGAAACCGACTGATTTGCTATCGGTCGTGAACGATTGTAAAATTGTGACAACCTTTTTCCACCTGACCAGACCGCCTTAAGCATCAGTCGCAACCTATGGAAGCCTATTAATGACAGAAGTCTTGTTCGATTTTCAGAGTGCACTTGATTGAAAAAAAATAATTTGAAGTTGAAACATCAGAAATTAATGTGAAAGTGTATTATTTTTTCTCTTGAACTTGAAAAATATCAAATGTATTCAAAGAAATGGTTTATTCAAAGGGTTTTTTTTCAGCTGTAATTTTCACTTCAGTAAATATTTCGATTTTTGAGTATTTTTACAGGTTCAAATCAAAATAATTCGCGTTCAAAGTTTTTTTTTGACTTTCACATCTGTGAAACTTACACATTCGTAGCAAAAAATTACACACACTTATGGCGCTAATCTGCTAGGATTTTACTGCCAAATGTCGAGTTGAAGTTGAAATAAAAAAAAAGTTGAAGTTGAAAAATAAAACAAAAGAATCTGAAAATCTCTTATTTTTTCTCTTGAACTCGAAAAAATAAAAATGTATTCTAAAAAAAACTTGTATTCAAAAGTTACTATTTAGCTGTGTTCTTATCTTTCCTTTCAGATCTTTTTCTTACAGATTCAAAACAAGGTTTCAGGTCTTCTTTTTTCACGCCTCTCTTTTTTTCTTCGTACGCCTCATTTTTTTTGGCCGTGGGGGCGTGGTGTCATGATTGACAGCCCCCCCCCCCCCCCCCCCCCCCCCCCCGCCCTCCCATTCGATATTTTACTCCCGCCCCCCCGAAGCACTTCCGGGTGCAAGTCTGTTTTGTAGTCCTATGCCTCCGTGCGGTGTGCCTCGCTGTTTCAACAGAACTGAGGCAAAACAACGTCTAAACCGTCATTCTACCGCTTTCCTTCCATTGACAAAGAAAAGAAAAACGGCTCGGTTGATAAGGTAAGTTGCATTTGAAGAAATATATACAAAACTGAGGTTGTCGTCCTAACATTACTAAGACTACATAGACAAATGCTTCATTTGTTTTGTTCGATCAATCGTCTACAACAGTTGTTTTCAACCAGCCAGGTAGTCCCCAGCTAAGTTGGTTATCTAAATGTAACTCTTGAGAGTGTAAACATGAAACCAAATGGACCTGCAATGTTAGCCTGTTTTGTTTATCAAATCCAACTTGGTATTGTGGACAAAAGCAAAAGAAATCTTTAGTTTTGGGGTCCGCGCGTCTAAAATGTCGTCAAAGAGTGGTCCGTGGCTCAAATGCTGAATAAATAGTGGGCCCCTGGTATCAAAAAGGCTGAAAACCAAAGGTCTACAACAGTGGTTTTCAACCTTTTTGATCCAGGGCCCACTATTTATTCAGAATTTGCCACGGATCACCATTTGATGACATTTTAGCCCCACAGACCCAAAACTAAAGATTTCTTTTGCTTTTGTCCACAATTCCAACTTCAGAAATGCAACAGGAAAACATAGATCAAAAATGAGAATTCTTCAACATTCTCTATACTTGGGCTAACTTAAGAATGTAATTTTTAAGCGTTGCGGGTCCATTTGGTTTCATGGTAAAAATGAAGAGCGTAAAAATTAAACCAACATCTTTGGTTTTGGGGTCTGTGGGGCTAAAATGTCCCCAAATGGTGGTCCATGGCTTAAATGCTGAATAAATAGTGCACCCTATATCAAAACGGTTGAGATTCATAGATTCATTACACAACTGAGATATTCAAGCCTTTTATTGTTTCAATATTGAAGATTGTGGCTTACAGCTTATAATGAACCTCCTCACATTATGCTACTTTTTAAGGACCTGTCTATGTTTAATGAACTTTTCCTACTATTCTAGGTGGTCTATAAATTAAATTGACTTTACCCACAACATTTACTAATGTACATGTAACATCCACCTCTAGGTGCAATGTACCTGGTCAACCAAAACGAAGACGATCAAGCAGCAGAGCACAAGATTTCTTCCTGTATATGCCACACCCGCTTTGACCGTTACCAAGTGATAATTCCCAGGAGGCTGCTTATTTAGTGTTCCCTGACACTAAATAAAATCATAACTACTGGGACCAAATTCAGGGCAACCTACATCTCACCAGAGCCACCACCTGTCACCTGGCAGTATACGGACCCCTCTGGACCTTGTGATCCTGTCAGTGCTGAAGGATGTGCTGAAGCATGGGCTATAAATATTGAGATTCTTGGACATTCTATAATTCCTTTTATAGAGAGGTTTTCATGCATAGAATTCTGTCAGCTGTTTAAAATCATACTTACTTCTGCATCTACAATTTTCAATCATTTGCAATGTAGGAGTCTGGGGACCACCAGTGGTCCATGGACGGCTTCCACGGCTAAATGACAGTCGGTAACCAAATGGACCCTCATTTTAGCATAGAATTAAACTAATTTTCTAGGCTAAGACAAGGAGTTACGTTGACAAACAGCTGCATTACTTAATTTACAAGGATTCAACACAATTGGGGCATGTAGAAGAATTGTTTTTGTTTGCTTATTATCTATCCTAATCTAACCTAATCCTAATCAACATCAATGCAGCATGGAATTGTGGACAATCTGCATTATCCATCAATAGCAAAAGTATACTGTATATATACTGTATACTTCAAAGTTCTCTTCAAATGGTGGTCTATAGTTCAAATACTTCTACGTTACCAGAAATACTGGAATGTGCCTATGAGATTTGTTGAAAACCACTGTAGTACCTTTAGTATAGTATATACCTAAGTATATGAAGCTGCTAACACTGTTGTGATGTTATAAAATGTCTTTTTTGCACCTTATACAACTTTGGTATACAGGTGCTGGTCAACGAATTAGAATAATTTGAACAGTGCAATCGTTAAATTCTTTGAATGCATTTCTTGTGCAGAAAACAAATCAGGTGTTCACCGCACCTGTCCTACTGGTTAGAGTAATCACAGAACTTGTTACCTGTAAAAAATTTGCTCAGCTGAGCTTTCCAAAAGGCCCATTTAGGCCATTTAACTGTGACACTGTTGTTTCATTGAATTAGAATAATGGAGAAACCGTTTCATTGAATTAGAATATTTTTTATTATAATTAGAATCATCACTTTCTCAGTATTTTGTGGCTGCCCCCTTGGCTTGTATGACTGCCTGAAGTCTCCGTGCAGGGGTTGACACTAAGGTCTCCGAGGTACTTGCCCATCGGGCAAGTGCAAATCAGGTTCTACTTGCCCTCAGCCAAATGGACCCTTGCGGATCAATTTGGTTTCATTTTTACACTCTCAAGAATTAAAATTCATCATCTTAATCAGCCCATAGTGGTCACAGACCAGTGGTCCCTGACCGCAGCAAAATGATAGTTTGGAACCAAGTGGACCTGGGAGAGAGATAGGTAGAGATAGCTAGTTCTTCAAATCGATGCCACGGACAGGGCTTGACAGTAACACTTGCCCGCTTGCCCGGGGCAAGTAAAAAAATGGTGGGGCAAGTGAAGACTGCTACCTGGTTGCCCGATCAGGCAAGTGTGCAACTTCGTGCACTATAACACAACACAAGATAAATTTGTCTTGAAGGCAGTCATTGCACTCTGCCTCTGTGTCTTTCCCTGCTTTCTAGCTATCTACCTATCTCTCTCCCAGGTTCATTTGGTTCCAAACTATCATTTTGCTGGGGTCAGGGACCACTCGGTCTGTGACCACTATGGGCTAATTAAGATGATGAATTTTTAACTCTTGAGAGCGTAAAAATGAAACCAAATGGACCCTTGCGGGTCCATTAGGGGGTCCAAATGGACCCTTGCGGGTCCATTAGTTTCATTTTTACGCTCTCAAGAGTTACATCTGGTTAACCAACTTAGCTGGGGACCACCTGGAACCCTCTCAGGGACCACTGGTGGTCCCTGGACTACCTGTTGAAAGCACCCAAGTAGGAAGTAAACTTAAAAGCAAAATTTACAATATATTTTTGGGGGGGCAAGTGACCATGACCTGAGGGCAAGTAGACCTGATTGCACTTGCCCGATGGGCAAGTACCTCGTAGACCTTAGTGTCAACCCCTGCACGGAGACTTCAGGCAGTCATACAAGCCAAGGGGGCAGCCACAAAATACTGAGAAAGTGATGATTCTAATTATAATAAAAAATATTCTAATTCAATGAAACGGTTTCTCCATTATTCTAATTCAATGAAACAACAGTGTCACAGTTAAATGGCCTAAATGGGCCTTTTGGAAAGCTCAGCTGAGCACATTTTTTACAGGTTACGAGTTCTGTGATTACTCTAACCAGTAGGACAGGTGCGGTGAACACCTGATTTGTTTTCTGCACAAGAAATGCATTCAAAGAATTTAACGATTGCACTGTTCAAATTATTCTAATTCGTTGACCAGCACCTGTATTGCTTTCAATTTTGAAAGTTCAGACATGAATTTACATTTCTCATTTTCACATTTATTGAATCCTGAGAGTTCAATGGGGACTAAGTTGGCAGAGGTGTGTTAGAGCCCAGGATCAAATTACTGAATATTGACACAGGTGAAAAATGGGTAAAAAAAAAAAAAAAAGAAGAAGAAGAAGAAGAAGCTAAAGGTAACTGGAACATGCTAAGGATGTGGCAAAATAATGTATATATTTTACATACCCTTTCCCTAAGACACTAAGGGGAATTCCACCCATTTAACATTTTACTACTACAGTATATCATTATTATACCATTGATGAGGTTTCTTAGGTCTAAAAAAAAATTATGGGCACAACTGATGACATCAAGTTGTGCTTTACCATGTTAATGATTTTTCATTTGGGACCTTATTTCTGGGTACAAATGGAATTATTTACGGGACCTGCTAGGATTCATTTGCTTCACATTTGTATGCTCTAGAACATACCTGGGCATTATGCGGCCGGGGGCCAAATGCGGCCCTTTGGCTGACTCTGACCGGCCCGGGGACCACAAGTGGTCCTTGAGAGAGTTCCAAGTTAAATATGGAAAGTTGGTTAACCAGATGTAACTCTTTGAGAGCGTATAAATGAAACCAAATGGACCCTTGCAGGTCCATTTGGTTTCATTTTTACGCTCTCAAGAGTTAAAATATTCATCATCTGAATTAGCTCAAAGTCTACAAAGTCTATTCAATCAGAGAATGTAAGAGAATGATCATTTTTGTTATCCTGTTTTTGTTTCCCAAATCCAGCCTGGAATTGTGGACGAAAACAAAAGAAATCTTGAAGAAAGTTTTGGGATCAGTGGGGCTAAAATGTGTGGTGGTCCGTGGCTCAAATACTGAATAAATAGTGGGCCCTGGTGTCAAAATGGTTGGTCTTACTCTTACTTTTATCTTGAAATTAAATTAATATTACACAGACTTTAGTTCAGCCTTTAGTCGTGGCCCTCCACAATATTTTATGTATCTCATTTGGCCCTTGGGAAAAATAATTGCCCACCCCTGCTCTAGAAGCTGAAGAAAATGTTAAAATGGGTGTAATTCCCCTTTAACAGCAGTAAGCGCATTAGGCTATATGGTCCAGACAGAGCTATACCAGACCAGGATACTGTCTGATATATGCCAGGGGATGTGGCAACAACCTTGGACCAGACTGGCATAGATTTATTGACTGATTGATTGAAATATGTATTAACACTTTGCAGAATTGCAGTACATTTCAAGCACAGCTCAAAACAAAGACTGTTAAATGATCAAAATAAATATATGACAGTCTCATCCAAAGCTATATGAAACGCCACGGACGTAACGTTAAAAGCCAACTTCCCAACTAACCACCACTTCTGTTCTGGTAAACTCACCAGTCATTTACCTACACTAACTTACACTAATAACGCTACTTGAGTTAAAAGAATTAAGATCCTTTTCTACTCCAAGTTCCTTTTCAAAAACTGACGTGATAATAAAAATATCCACGGGCTCCATGACTGCAGTTTACGATGGTGCATAAAGTTTAACCAGCGCTGGACCCACTTGGCACCAAAGCGCTCAGAACCAGTGTTGCCAACTGCCAAAATCCAAAATGCACTAGTGGCACTTCCAAAATGCACTAGAATGTATGCGCTAGAATCTAGATGCTTGCCTGGAAGAGAATATGACCATTAAATGACCATTAATCTTCTACATTCTCTAGTTGTGTAGACTTGGGCTAGTTCACATGATGAATATTTTAACTCTTGAGAGTGTAAAAAATGAAACCAAATGGACCCGCAAGGGTCCATTTGGAGTTACATCTGGTTAACCAACTATCCATCATTTAGCCTGGGGACCACTGGTTGAAAACCACTGCCATAGGAGGAGAAATGGTGAGAAATGAGGGTTTTATCTCTGGCGCCTGTCAATCAATTTCCCCCCAACTCACCAGCCAAAAAGCACTAGATTTTCCGCCAGGAGTTTTTCAGAAATTTTGGCGCTAGGGTCTGAAAAAGCGCTGAATATAGCGACAAATGCGCCAAGTTGGCAACACTGCTCAGAACTACAATATGACCCGGATACACACACCGCCCT
This sequence comes from Benthosema pterotum, assembly GCA_039105355.1. Classification (NCBI taxonomy): domain Eukaryota; kingdom Metazoa; phylum Chordata; class Actinopteri; order Myctophiformes; family Myctophidae; genus Benthosema; species Benthosema pterotum. Next base: position 32,604,358 of record CM076976.1, read on the forward strand.
GTCCAGTGACGTCATCAGCCGGCGCATCAGGCAGTGTTGCCAACTTGGCGCACTTGTCATTTTATTTAGCTTTTTCACAGACCCCCCTAGCGCCAAAATTAGTGGAAAAACTCCTGGCGGAAAATCTAGTGCTCTATAGAGCCAGGGTCCATTTGTTTTTTTGTTTTTTTTTTTTTGTTTTTTTACGTTCTCAAGAGTAACATTTGGTTTAAACAACTTAGCTGGGGACCACCTGGAACCCTCTCAAGGACCACTGGTGTTCCCCGGGGCCACCTGTTGAAAACCCCTGCGCTAGGTGCTTGCCAAGTTGCCATACAGATCAAAATGAGTAAATGACTGGGGGTTCAACCGTTTTCATACCAGGGCCAACTATTTATTCAGAATTTGAGCCACGGACAACCAATTGAGGATATTTTTAGACCCACAGACCCCAAAACTAAAGATTCCTTTTGCTTCTGACAATTAATCTTAATTCTAGTTGTGTAGATTTGCATGATGGATATTTTAACTCTTGAGAATGTGAAAATGAAACCAAATGGACCCGCCAGGGTCCATTTGGTTTCATTTTTACAACTGGGGGTTGGTTTTCATTTTTACTTCTGGGGGTTCAACCATTTTCATACCAAGGCCGACTATTTATTCAGATTTGGACTAATTCGCATGATGGATATTTTAACTCTTGAGAATGTGAAAATGAAACCAAATGGACCCGCCAAGGTCCATTTGGTTTCATTTTTACGTTCTCAAGAATTACATTTGGTTAAACAACTGCAAATTGTAGCTGGGGACAGCCTGGAACCCGCCAAGGACCATTATTATTATTATTATTATTACTACCCTTATTATTACCCTTATTATTATTACCCTTATTATAACCCTTATCATTATTATTTAAAAATGAAACCAAATGGACCTGCAAGGGTCCATTTGGTTTCATTTTTACGCTCTAAAAGAGTTACATCTGGCTAACCAGATGTTCATCATTTAGCCTGGGGACCACTGGTTGAAAACACTGTCATAGGAGGAAAAATGGTGAAAAATGAGGGTTTTATCTCTGATGCCTGTCAACCAATTTCGCCCCAACTGACCAGCAAAAAAGCACTAGATTTTCCGTCAGGAGTTTTTCCACTAATTTTGGTGCTAGGGGGGTCTGGGAAAAAGCTAATGACAAGTGCTCCAAGTTTGCAACACTGCCTGACGCGCAGGGTGATGACGTCACTAGACAGGGCGGTGTGTATATGGGGGGGGGGGGGGGGCTGTCAATCATGACACCACGCCCCCACGGCACAAACGTGCCATAAGTTTCAGACTTGAAAGTTTTCGAGGTGAACGAAAAAAAATGAGGCGTACGAAGAAAAAAAGAGAGGCGTGAAAAAAGAAGACCTGAAACCGTGTTTTGAATCTGTAAGAAAAAGATCTGAAAGGAAAGATAAGAACACAGCTAAATAGTAACTTTTGAATACAAGTTTTTTTTAGAATACATTTTTATTTTTTTCGAGTTCAAGAGAAAAAATAAGAGATTTTCAGATTCTTTTGTTTTATTTTTCAACTTCAACTTTTTTTTATTTCAACTTCAACTCGACATTTGGCAGTAAAATCCTAGCAGATTAGCGCCATAAGTGTGTGTAATTTTTTGCTACGAATGTGTAAGTTTCACAGATGTGAAAGTCAAAAAAAAACTTTGAACGCGAATTATTTTGATTTGAACCTGTAAAAATACTCAAAAATCGAAATATTTACTGAAGTGAAAATTACAGCTGAAAAAAACCCTTTGAATAAACCATTTCTTTGAATACATTTTGATATTTTTCAAGTTCAAGACAAAAAATAATACACTTTCACATTAATTTCTGATGTTTCAACTTCAAATTATTTTTTTTCAATCAAGTACAGTCTGAAAATCAAACAAGACTTCTGTCATTAATAGGCTTCCATAGCAACCTAGGTCATGGTCATAAAACACAGGCGTGCCTCGGGATAGTTCATGCTGTGGCACATTGTGAGCTTGTAGCCTACATCGCCCATTTGTTGTGAATGTTATGCTGGGCCTCGGTGGTGCTGTTTGCGGTTGTGCTGTGTTTGGGCTTCAGGTGGTTAAACGCCAAGTGTTATTTTCAATCTTTCCTAAGCCAATCTGTTTTCCTGTTGACATATACTGTATCTTAGGGCACAATATTACATATTTGGATACTGTAATGTGACATAAATGCAAGGTTCACTGATGTAATTCAAGGGTGCCTTGAATGAAAATACTTGCTGACACTTAAAAGGTCCATTTTATTGTAGTGAGCAGGGTCTTGGTGCTGCAAGATAGTCACACAGCTTCCTCTGGTGGTGGAATGAGTAAGCTGCAGCTAAGCCACACAATAAATGGGTGGATTACTGCTGTGGACATACCTCTTGGCCGATCTAGCAGATGATCCACCACAAGCTCACAGCGTCTCGCTGCCAAGGTGTTGTGAGCTTGTAGATCTGATACATTTAAATCCATTTTTATTCATTTATTATTATTTTTTTATATATTTTTAATATAGCATACGTGATACGTTTTAAAATTGTAAGTGTGTGTGTGTGTGTGTGTGTGTGTGTGTGTGTGTGTGTGTGTGTGTGTGTGTGTGTGTGTGTGTGTGTGTGTGTGTGTGTGTGTGTGTGTGTGTGTGTTTCTTTCCTTTTCTTTTTTTCTAGGTATTATACGTCCTTAAATAAATACCTTGTTATAATATTAAAGGTAGGGGAAGTGATTTCACTTTTGTCAGATATCACCCAAAAAATATATTTTATCTGTTAAAATGCTCTATTATAAGGTGTGGAAACCACATATGGAGTTTCCCCCTCCCCCACGTTAGCAGAGGAGCTAATAAAAGTTCCCCAGGTCACCACAATTCTCCTCCAATCAGGAGAGAGCAGCAGGTTCACATAGTGTAGCTACTTTTGGGGGCCCCTAGTGCACCAGGCTGGTACTAGCCTACACCATGAATTTCAAATCACTTCCCCTACCTTTAAATAAACTAGACATGCGTGGGCCTTACATCTAGAGTTAGCATCATTCTGCAGCCTATACACAGGTGCCTGGCACTCACTCCAATTTGGAAAAAAATGTTAAGTATTTTTGGACACTTTCCAACACTTAGCATCTTTCGTCATAGGCAACTAAATTTTTAGATATAAGAGGCATTGCAATAGTAGTGAGAAACATGAAATGAATAGAGTAGCCTATGAACATGAACCGGTAGGGTAGGTAATGCAGCAGTAGGCTAATGGGGAAAAATGGAATATGGAGGGGGGCAGTGTTAATATATGTATAGGCAAAGGTCTGTGCAACATAAACTATAACAGCTGTTTAATTGGATAGAAGTGTACTCAAGTGAATATTGTAAATGCCAACATATAAGGAAGAGGTCATTGTGTTTGTGCAGGCAGAACAGGTCTACGTTGATGTAAACACAGGGGAAAGTCACATACCGGTACCATGATTTTAAAGTGTAGATCAGTGGATCAAGTTTGTCTTCCTTTATACCATGTCATAAGAGTTGCACATGCACCTTAGATATGACATGCACAATCAATGGTGGCATTTTATGCTATGTGCCGCGTAGTTGAGCGAGTTTCAGGGGATAGCAAAATTTGATATAGATATAGGAACCAAATGGAGCATTGGGTCTTTAAGTCAGTGTACAAATGGAACCAAATGGACCTGTTAGAGATGTTGTAAATCAGTCACATTAACAGTGTTTTCACAATATAAAATGAGGGTCACAGACATAGAATTGGTATAAAATGGGGGGGGGGGGGTCCATTAAATGAAAATGAACAATGCAAGAGCTTTAAAATGTTCTCTTATAGGGTCCCTCCTGGTATGACCACCTCTGGGGGTGGTAGTAGCTATCAATACTATGTCCTGCTATATGTGTGTCCTTCTTCATTGTAAAGGACAAAGTCTGGGAACAGATTTCAGAGTCTACTGCAGTTCCCAGATAATGTTTCTGCTTTAGCAGTTTATTGCTTCTTCCTTTGTACAGGAAAAATAGTTGGAAGAACCATGTGTGCCACCAGGATGGCCGAGTGGTTAAGGCATTGCATTTAAGCTGCACTGGATGTGAGTCCTTGTGGGTTCAAACCCCACTCCTGTTATAACCAATACCTCTCGGGGTGGTAGTATCTGTCACCTCTAAAGTCCTGTATTTCTCTCCTTCTTCTTTGTAAAGGACACAGTCTGGGAACAGATTTCAGACACTACTGCTGGAGTCAACATTAGTTCCCAGACCGTATTCCCTTTTGGCAATTTATTGCTTCTCTTTTGTACAGGAAAAAGAGTGGGATGAAGTGCTTTTGCCACCAGCATGGCCGAGTGGTTAAGGCGTTGCATTTAAGCTGCAATGGACATGAGACCTCATGGGTTCAAAGTTAAAACCCCACTCGTGGTATAAGGAAACACTGAGTACTGGAGGAACTGTGACCTGCCATGTTTGAGGCATTGTCAGAACTTTAAACATGTTTGCAGAGTCTACTACTGGCAGCATCTGCAGGTATGTTCCTTCTTGAGCATTTATTGTCTCCTCTTGTGTACAGGAAAAGACCTGAAAATGCTAACAGGTGTCACCAGGATGGCCGAGTGGTTAAGGCGTTGCATTTAAGCTGCAATGGACGAGAGTCCTCGTGGCTTCAAACCCCACTCCTGGTATAACCAAGACTTCTGGGGGTGGTAATAACTGTCACCTGCAAGTCCTTTCTTTGTAAAGGCAGCATCTGCAGGTATGTGCCTTTGAGCATTATTTGTCTTCTCTTTTGTACAGGAAAAGACCTGAAGATTTTGGCAGGTGTCACCAGGATGGCCGAGTGGTTAAGGCGTTGCATTTAAGCTGCAATGGACGTGAGTCCTCGTGGGTTCAAACCCCACTCCTGGTATGAGCAAACACTGAGTACTGGAGGAACTGTGACCTGTCATGTATGAGGCATTGTCAGAACTTTGAATTCTAACATGTTTGCAGAGTCTACTAGTGGCAGCATCTGCACGTATGTGCCTTTTCTTGAGCATTTATTGTCTCCTCTTTTGTACAGGAAAAGACCTGGAAATTCTAACAGGTGTCACCAGGATGGCCGAGTGGTTAAGGCGTTGCATTTAAGCTGTGTAACCCCTATGCAAAATGGTGTCACAAATTAAATAATGTATAGAGCTGCGCAGTGACATCACCGCCCCGGTTCCGGAAGTCTTTTCCCAATTCATTTTTCTCATAGACTTTTCGAAAATAATTTATATCAAGACGAATACGCCGCGGACGAAGCCAACTTGAGTCGTGACGAATCATGATGACACAGACAAACTTTTGGGACAATAAAATAATTTCTAAGATGAAAAACGAAACAAAAAGTGTTGTATCATGCCGTTTTCTACTTCTTCCCAATTATATATTATATGACAATATTGTGTTTGTTGTCATGATTTGTCACGACCTGAGTTGGCTTTGGCCGCGGCGTAATCGTCTTGATATAAATTATTTTCGAAAAGTCTATGAGAAAAATGAATTGGGAAAAGACTTCCGGAACCGGGGCGGTGACGTCACTGCGCAGCTCTATTGTCCTCTTATAGTGTCTAAAATGCCCTTTTCTGCCAGCAGAGGGTTTTATATGATTCAACTCCAGTTCCCAAGTTGACCACTAGAGGCATTTCCCGTTTTTGGCACTTCATTCATTCTACACTGATACTGCCTAGAGTGAAGCTGACAGAGAGAGAGCTTCAGCTCATTTTGATAAAGAAATAGCAACATTTCTTGTAAACCATCAACCAACAAGCAGTATTACCAGCTGTAAAGCAACCCTGCTTGTGAGAGCCCAGTTCCTGTGGAGTTTCTGTGTTCTTATCTTGCTGAGAACTCCAGTAAGTTTGTGTGTTGTTTTCTTCATGGAGGAAGCCATTTTGCTAATGTATAGGCTACAGTATGTGGAGTGGATTCTGTACAACACAACATAGTGTGTTGAGATGTCATAAAAAACAATTGGAGTAATGTGATGTTACTGTGACTAGTGCACATGTTACACTTGGATAACTTCATGATTATGATTTCATGGTTATTTATTTTTGTCAACTAAAGGTTTTCTTTTAGGTTGAAACTGTTCATGTCATGCTGCTAAAAGAGTACTTTATAAAGTACTCAGATTACTTTTGGAGTACATTTCCATTTGTTCGTTTGATACATTAAAAATAATAATTCATTTTATTTGATGTTGCTTGTTAAAGTGACAATAGTGCATAATTTAGGATAAAAAGAGTTTAAAAAGGTAAAATATGCATTAATGCATATATTGTTTTTCATTCATTTAAAAAAATGTTTGAAGGTATTTTATTTGGCTTTGCCAATCAATACTGTTGTTAAGTTTACTAAACTTGAGTTATACTGTATAAGCACAATATGATAAACAGTATTCATAATTCATATCCATAAATAATGGGTTTAAAATGAGTAATGAGTAACTGGTTGATAAAAAAGAAGTAAATATGGTACCATATGGAAGAGAAATAACGGAAAAGTGTTACAGCATAACTGATTCTATCTATTCTATATCTGTACTGCTATGTGCAGATTGGTTTTCTTGTGACCCTGGACGTCTGGTTTCAAACCGAGCGGAACGTGATGGCGAGCTTGTCCCAGGGAGCGACAGTCTGCAGAGGGAGCGTTTGGATGCAGTGTGGCCAGGTGCATCGGTTCTGGTTCTGCAGAGTGACCGACTGAACTGAATTCACTATCGCATCAGAATCGCAAGTATAGAACTGAATAGAATCCTGATACAAGGATTCTCAATAACGACTCTCAAGGAATACTGAACACTAGAGTTGCTCACATAAACACTAAGAAAGCAGTGTTTCTCTTTTCATTCTACCCGGGTAGATTTTTGAAGGACAATTTAAAAAGACTTTTCTATTTTTTAGATCGTCCATTTTGGATTTATTCCAAGCCCAAGAGCTCTATTTTATTATTTTATTTTTTGGGGGTATTTTGCATAAAAAATGGTACCGTTCATGTTCTGTATTGTGTGTGCACTTTGTGTAATAAATTTGCCTGCAGCTGTTCTGTCTTAAGGTACACAAGTCTCACAAGTCTCTCAGTCTTCACAAGTCTTTTGAGTCTTTAACCCGTCCACTGCTTAGAACCTAGTAATCTTGTTAGCTACCTCTACTAGCCCTGACTAGAGGTGCTACAGCTGCAATGGACGAGAGTCCTCGTGGGTTCAAACCCCACTCCTGGTATAACCAAGACCTCTGGGGGTGGTAATAACTGTCACCTGGTAAGTCCTTTATTTGTGTCTTTCTTTGAAAAGGACAAAGTCTGGGAACACATTTCAGACTCTACTGCCAGAGTCAACATTACTTCCCAGACTGTTCCCTTTTGGCAATTTATTGCTTCTCCACCAGGATGGCTGAGTGGTTAAGCCGTTGCATTTACGCTGCACTGGACATGAGTCCTCGTGGGTTCAAACCCCACTCCTGGTATGAGCAAACACTGAGTACTGGAGGAACTGTGACCTGTCATGTTTGAGGCATTGTCAGAACTTTGAACATGTTTGCAGATTCTACTACTGGCAGCATCTCCAGGTATGTGCCTTTGAGCATTATTTGTCTTCTCTTTTGTACAGGAAAAGACCGGAAAATTCTGGCAGGTGTCACCAGGATGGCCGAGTGGTTAAGGCGTTGCATTTAAGCTGCAATGGATGTGAGTCCTCGTGGGTTCAAACCCCACTTCTGGTATGAGCAAACACTGAGTACTGGAGGAACTGTGACCTGTCATGTCTGAGGCATTGTCAGGACTTTGAATTCTAACATGTTTGCAGAGTCTACTAGTGGCAGCAGGATGGCTGAGTGGTTAAGGCGTTGCATTTAAGCTGCAATGGGCAGGTGTCCTCGTGGATTCAAACCCCACTCCTGTTATAACCAAGACCTTTGGCGGTGGTAGTAACTGTTACCTGTTAAGTCCTATATTTGTGTCCTTCTTCTTTGTAAAGGACAAAGTCTGGGAACACATTTCAGACTCTACTGCCGGAGTCAACATTAGTTCCCAGACCGTGATTCCTTTTGGCAAATTAATGCTTCTTTTTTGTAGAGGAAAAAGAGTGGCCTTTTACATGTTTAAGGCACTCTCAGAACATTTGAACATGTTTGCAAGGTCTACTACTGGCAGCATCTGCAGATAATGTGCCTTTAATTGAGCATTGTCTTCTCTTTTGTACAGGAAAATACCTGAAAAATGTGTCACCAGGATGGCCGCATGGTTAAGGCGTTGCATTTAAGCTGCAATAGACGTGAGTCCTCGTGGGTTCAAACCCCACTCCTGGTATGAGCAAACACTGAGTACTGGAGGAACTGTGACCTGTCACGTTTGAGGCATTGTCAGAACTTTGTACGTGTTTGCAGCATCTGCAGGTATGTGCCTTTAATTGAGCATTATTTGTCTTCTCTTTTGTACAGGAAAAGACCTGAAAATTCTAGCAGGTGTCACCAGGATGGCCGAGTGGTTAAGGCGTTGCATTTAAGCTGCAATGGACGTGAGTCCTCGTGGGTTCAAACCCCACTCCTGGTATAACCAAGACCTCTGGTGGTGGTACTAACTGTCACCTGTTAAGTCCTATATTTGTGTCATTCTTCTTTGTAAAGGACAAAGTCTGGGAACACATTTCAGACTCTACTGCCAGAGTCAACATTACTTCCCAGACTGTTCCCTTTTGGCAATTTATTGCTTCTCTTTTCTACAGGAAAAAGAGTGAGATGAAGTTCTCTTGCCACCAGGATGGCAGAGTGGTTAAGGCGTTGCATTTAAGCTGCACTGGACATGAGTCCTCGTGGGTTCAAACCCCACTCCTGGTATGAGCAAACACTGAGTACTGGATGAACTGTGACCTGTCCATGTTTGAGGCATTGTCAGAACTTTGAACATGAACATGTTTGCAGAGTCTACTACTGGCAGCATCTGCAGGTATGTGCCTTTGAGCATTATTTGTCTTCTCTTTTGTACAGGAAAAGACCTGAAAATTCTAGAAGGTGTCGCCAGGATGACCGAGTGGTTAAGGCGTTGCATTTAAGCTGCAATGGACGAGAGTCCTCGTGGGTTCAAACCCCACCCCTGGTATAACCAAGACCTCTGGGGGTGGTAATAACTGTCACCTGCTAAGTCCCTTCTTTGAAAAGGACAAAGTCTGGGAACACATTTCAGACTCTACTGCCAGAGTCAACATTACTTCCCTGACTGTTCCCTTTTGGCAATTTATTGCTTCTCTTTTGTACAGGAAAAAGAGTGAGATGAAGTGCTCTTGCCGCCAAGATGGCCGAGTGGTTATGGCGTTGCATTTAAGCTGCAATGGACGTGAGTCCTCGTGGGTTGAAACCCCACTCCTGGTATGTGCAAACACTGAGTAATGGACGAACTGTGATCTGTCCATGTTTGAGCCATTGTCAGAACTTTGAACATGTTTGCGGAGTCTACTACTGGCAGCATCTGCAGGTATGTGCCTTTAATTGAGCATTATTTGTCTTCTCTTTTGTACAGGAAAAGACCTGAAAATTCTAGCTGGTGTCACCAGGATGGCCGAGTGGTTAAGGCGTTGCATTTAAGCTGCAATGGACGTGAGTCCTCGTGGGTGCAAACCCCACTCCTGGTATAACCAAGACCTCTGGTGGTGGTACTAACTGTCACCTGTTAAGTCCTATATTTGTGTCATTCTTCTTTGTAAAGGACAAAGTCTGGGAACACATTTCAGACTCTACTGCCAGAGTCAACATTACTTCCCAGACTGTTCCCTTTTGGCAATTTATTGCTTCTTTTTTCTACAGGAAAAAGAGTGAGATGAAGTTCTCTTGCCACCAGGATGGCCGAGTGGTTAAGGCGTTGCATTTAAGCAGCAATGGACGTGAGTCCTCGTGGGTTCAAACCCCACTCCTGGTATGAGCAAACACTGAGTACTGGACGAACTGTGTCCTGTCCATGTTTGAGGCATTGTCAGAACTTTGAACATCTTTGCGGAGTCTACTACTGGCAGCATCTGCAGGTATGTGCCTTTGAGCATTATTTGTCTTCTCTTTTGTACAGGAAAAGACCTGAAAATTCTAGCAGGTGTCACCAGGATGGCCGAGTGGTTAAGGCGTTGCATTTAAGCTGCAATGGACGTGAGTCCTCGTGGGTTCAAACCCCACTCCTGGTATAACCAAGACCTCTGGTGGTGGTACTAACTGTCACCTGTTAAGTCCTATATTTGTGTCATTCTTCTTTGTAAAGGACAAAGTCTGGGAACACATTTCAGACTCTACTGCCAGAGTCAACATTACTTCCCAGACTGTTCCCTTTTGGCAATTTATTGCTTCTTTTTTCTACAGGAAAAAGAGTGAGATGAAGTTCTCTTGCCACCAGGATGGCCGAGTGGTTAAGGCGTTGCATTTAAGCAGCAATGGACGTGAGTCCTCGTGGGTTCAAACCCCACTCCTGGTATGAGCAAACACTGAGTACTGGACGAACTGTGACCTGTCCATGTTTGAGGCATTGTCAGAACTTTGAACATGTTTGCAGAGTCTACTACTGACAGCATCTGCAGGTATGTGCCTTTGAGCATTATTTGTCTTCTCTTTTGTACAGGAAAAGACCTGAAAATTCTAGCAGGTGTCGCCAGGATGGCCGAGTGTTTAAGGCGTTGCATTTAAGCTGCAATGGACGAGAGTCCTCGTGGGTTCAAACCCCACCCCTGGTATAACCAAGACCTCTGGGGGTGGTAATAACTGTCACCTGCTAAGTCCTTTCTTTGTAAAGGACAAAGTCTGGGAACACATTTCTGACTCTGCCAGAGTCAACATTACTTCCCTGACTGTTCCCTTTTGGCAATTTATTGCTTCTCTTTTGTACAGGAAAAAGAGTGAGATGAAGTGCTCTTGCCGCCAGGATGGCCGAGTGGTTAAGGCGTTGCATTTAAGCTGCAATGGACGTGAGTCCTCGTGGGTTCAAACCCCACTCCTGGTATGTGCAAACACTGAGTAATGGACGAACTGTGATCTGTCCATGTTTGAGCCATTGTCAGAACTTTGAACATGTTTGCGGAGTCTACTACTGGCAGCATCTGCAGGTATGTGCCTTTAATTGAGCATTATTTGTCTTCTCTTTTGTACAGGAAAAGACCTGAAAATTCTAGCAGGTGTCACCAGGATGGCCGAGTGGTTAAGGCGTTGCATTTAAGCTGCAATGGACATGAGTCCTCGTGGGTTCAAACCCCACTCCTGGTATAACCAAGACCTCTGGTGGTGGTACTAACTGTCACCTGTTAAGTCCTATATTTGTGTCATTCTTCTTTGTAAAGGACAAAGTCTGGGAACACATTTCAGACTCTACTGCCAGAGTCAACATTACTTCCCAGACTGTTCCCTTTTGGCAATTTATTGCTTCTCTTTTCTACAGGAAAAAGAGTGAGATGAAGTTCTCTTGCCACCAGGATGGCCGAGTGGTTAAGGCGTTGCATTTAAGCTGCAATGGACGTGAGTCCTCGTCGGTTCAAACCTCACTCCTGGTATAACCAAGACCTCTGGGGGTGGTAATAACTGTCACCTGCTAAGTCCTTTATTTGTGTCTTTCTTTGTAAAGGACAAAGTCTGGGAACACATTTCAGACTCTACTGCCAGAGTCAACATTACTTCCCAGTGTTCCCTTTTGGCAATTTATTGCTTCTCTTTTGTACAGGAAAAAGAGTGAGATGAAGTGTTTTTCCCACCAGGATGGCCGAGTGGTTAAGGCGTTGCATTTAAGCAGCAATGGACGTGAGTCCTCGTGGGTTCAAACCCCACTCCTGGTATGAGCAAACACTGAGTACTGGACGAACTGTGACCTGTCCATGTTTGAGGCATTGTCAGAACTTTGAACATGTTTGCAGAGTCTACTACTGACAGCATCTGCAGGTATGTGCCTTTGAGCATTATTTGTCTTCTCTTTTGTGCAGGAAAAGACCTGAAAATTCTAGCAGGTGTCGCCAGGATGGCCGAGTGGTTAAGGCGTTGCATTTAAGCTGCAATGGACGAGAGTCCTCGTGGGTTCAAACCCCACCCCTGGTACAACCAAGACCTCTGGGGGTGGTAATAACTGTCACCTGCTAAGTCCTTTCTTTGTAAAGGACAAAGTCTGGGAACACATTTCTGACTCTGCCAGAGTCAACATTACTTCCCTGACTGTTCCCTTTTGGCAATTTATTGCTTCTCTTTTGTACAGGAAAAAGAGTGAGATGAAGTGCTCTTGCCGCCAGGATGGCCGAGTGGTTAAGGCGTTGCATTTAAGCTGCAATGGACGTGAGTCCTCGTGGGTTCAAACCCCACTCCTGGTATGTGCAAACACTGAGTAATGGACGAACTGTGATCTGTCCATGTTTGAGCCATTGTCAGAACTTTGAACATGTTTGCGGAGTCTAATACTGGCAGCATCTGCAGGTATGTGCCTTTAATTGAGCATTATTTGTCTTCTCTTTTGTACAGGAAAAGACCTGAAAATTCTAGCAGGTGTCACCAGGATGGCCGAGTGGTTAAGGCGTTGCATTTAAGCTGCAATGGACGTGAGTCCTCGTGGGTTCAAACCCCACTCCTGGTATAACCAAGACCTCTGGTGGTGGTACTAACTGTCACCTGTTAAGTCCTATATTTGTGTCATTCTTCTTTGTAAAGGACAAAGTCTGGGAACACATTTCAGACTCTACTGCCGGAGTCAACATTACTTCCCAGACTGTTCCCTTTTGGCAATTTATTGCTTCTCTTTTCTACAGGAAAAAGAGTGAGATGAAGTTCTCTTGCCACCAGGATGGCCGAGTGGTTAAGGCGTTGCATTTAAGCTGCAATGGACGTGAGTCCTCGTGGGTTCAAACCCCACTCCTGGTATGAGCAAACACTGAGTACTGGATGAACTGTGACCTGTCCATGTTTGAGGCATTGTCAGAACTTTAAACATGTTTGCACAGTCTACTACTGGCAGCATATGCAGGTATGTGCCTTTGAGCATTATTTGTCTTCTCTTTTGTACAGGAAAAGACCTGAAAATTCCAGCAGGTGTCACCAGGATGGCCGAGTGGTTAAGGCGTTGCATTTAAGCTGCAATGGATTAGAGTCCTTGTCGGTTCAAACCTCACTCCTGGTATAACCAAGACCTCTGGGGGTGGTAATAACTGTCACCTGCTAAGTCCTTTATTTGTGTCTTTCTTTGTAAAGGACAAAGTCTGGGAACACATTTCAGACTCTACTGCCAGAGTCAACATTACTTCCCAGAGTGTTCCCTTTTGGCAATTTATTGCTTCTCTTTTGTACAGGAAAAAGAGTGAGATGAAGTGTTTTTCCCACCAGGATGGCCGAGTGGTTAAGGCGTTCCATTTAAGTTGCAATGGACGTGAGTCCTCGTGGGTTCAAACCCCACTCCTGGTATGAGCAAACACTAAATACTGGAGAAACTGTGACCTGTCATGTTTGAGGCATTGTCAGAACTTTGAACATGTTTGCGGAGTCTACTACTGGCAGCATCTGCAGGTATGTACCTTTGAGCATTATTTGTCTTCTCTTTTGTACAGGAAAAGACCTGAAAATTCTAGAAGGTGTCGCCAGGATGGCTGAGTGGTTAAGGCGTTGCATTTAAGCTGCAATGGACGAGAGTCCTCGTGGGTTCAAACCCCACCCCTGGTATATCCAAGACCTCTGGGGGTGGTAATAACTGTCACCTGCTAAGTCCCTTCTTCGAAAAGGACAAAGTCTGAGAACACATTTCAGACTCTACTGCCAGAGTCAACATTACTTCCATGACTGTTCCCTTTTGGCAATTTATTGCTTCTCTTTTGTACAGGAAAAAGAGTGAGATGAAGTGCTCTTGCCGCCAGGAGGGCCGAGTGGTTATGGCGTTGCATTTAAGCTGCAATGGACGTGAGTCCTCGTGGGTTGAAACCCCACTGGCATGTGCAAACACTGAGTAATGGACAAACTGTGATCTGTCCATGTTTGAGCCATTGTCAGAACTTTGAACATGTTTGCGGAGTCTACTACTGGCAGCATCTGCAGGTATGTGCCTTTAATTGAGCATTATTTGTCTTCTCTTTTGTACAGGAAAAGACCTGAAAATTCTAGCAGGTGTCACCAGGATGGCCGAGTGGTTAAGGCGTTGCATTTAAGCTGCAATGGACGTGAGTCCTCGTGGGTTCAAACCCCACTCCTGGTATAACCAAGACCTCTGGTGGTGGTACTAACTGTCACCTGTTAAGTCCTATGTTTGTGTCATTCTTCTTTGTAAAGGACAAAGTCTGGGAACACATTTCAGACTCTACTGCCAGAGTCAACATTACTTCCCAGACTGTTCCCTTTTGGCAATTTATTGCTTCTCTTTTCTACAGGAAAAAGAGTGAGATGAAGTTCTCTTGCCACCAGGATGGCCGAGTGGTTAAGGCGTTGCATTTAAGCTGCAATGGACGTGAGTCCTCGTGGGTTCAAACCCCACTCCTGGTATGAGCAAACACTGAGTACTGGATGAACTGTGACCTGTCCATGTTTGAGGCATTGACAGAACTTTGAGCATGTTTGCAGAGTCTACAACTGGCAGCATCTGCAGGTATGTGCCTTTGAGCATTATTTGTCTTCTCTTTTGTACAGGAAAAGACCTGAAAATTCTAGAAGGTGTCGCCAGGATGGCCGAGTGGTTAAGGCGTTGCATTTAAGCTGCAATGGACGAGAGTCCTCGTGGGTTCAAACCCCACCCCTGGTATAACCAAGACCTCTGGGGGTGGTACTAACTGTCACCTGCTAAGTCCTTTCTTTGTAAAGGACAAAGTCTGGGAACACATTTCTGACTCTGCCAGAGTCAACATTACTTCCCTGACTGTTCCCTTTGGCAATTTATTGCTTCTCTTTTGTACAGGAAAAAGAGTGAGATGAAGTGCTCTTGCCGCCAGGATGGCCGAGTGGTTAAGGCGTTGCATTTAAGCTGCAATGGACGTGAGTCCTCGTGGGTTCAAACCCCACTCCTGGTATGTGCAAACACTGAGTAATGGACGAACTGTGATCTGTCCATGTTTGAGCCATTGTCAGAACTTTGAACATGTTTGCGGAGTCTACTACTGGCAGCATCTGCAGGTATGTGCCTTTAATTGAGCATTATTTGTCTTCTCTTTTGTACAGGAAAAGACCTGAAAATTCTAGCAGGTGTCACCAGGATGGCCGAGTGGTTAAGGCGTTGCATTTAAGCTGCAATGGACGTGAGTCCTCGTGGGTTCAAACCCCACTCCTGGTATGAGCAAACACTGAGTACTGGACGAACTGTGACCTGTCCATGTTTGAGGCATTGTCAGAACTTTGAGCATGTTTGCAGAGTCTACTACTGGCAGCATCTGCAGGTATGTGCCTTTGAGCATTATTTGTCTTCTCTTTTGTACAGGAAAAGACCTGAAAATTCTAGCAGGTGTCACCAGGATGGCCGAGTGGTTAAGGCGTTGCATTTAAGCTGCAATGGACGAGAGTCCTCGTGGGTTCAAACCCCACCCCTGGTATATCCAAGACCTCTGGGGGTGGTAATAACTGCCACCTGCTAAGTCCCTTCTTCGAAAAGGACAAAGTCTGGGAACACATTTCAGACTCTACTGCCAGAGTCAACATTACTTCCATGACTGTTCCCTTTTGGCAATTTATTGCTTCTCTTTTGTACAGGAAAAAGAGTGAGATGAAGTGCTCTTGCCGCCAGGAGGGCCGAGTGGTTATGGCGTTGCATTTAAGCTGCAATGGACGTGAGTCCTCGTGGGTTGAAACCCCACTGGCATGTGCAAACACTGAGTAATGGACAAACTGTGATCTGTCCATGTTTGAGCCATTGTCAGAACTTTGAACATGTTTGCGGAGTCTACTACTGGCAGCATCTGCAGGTATGTGCCTTTAATTGAGCATTATTTGTCTTCTCTTTTGTACAGGAAAAGACCTGAAAATTCTAGCAGGTGTCACCAGGATGGCCGAGTGGTTAAGGCGTTGCATTTAAGCTGCAATGGACGTGAGTCCTCGTGGGTTCAAACCCCACTCCTGGTATAACCAAGACCTCTGGTGGTGGTACTAACTGTCACCTGTTAAGTCCTATGTTTGTGTCATTCTTCTTTGTAAAGGACAAAGTCTGGGAACACATTTCAGACTCTACTGCCAGAGTCAACATTACTTCCCAGACTGTTCCCTTTTGGCAATTTATTGCTTCTCTTTTCTACAGGAAAAAGAGTGAGATGAAGTTCTCTTGCCACCAGGATGGCCGAGTGGTTAAGGCGTTGCATTTAAGCTGCAATGGACGTGAGTCCTCGTGGGTTCAAACCCCACTCCTGGTATATCCAAGACCTCTGGGGGTGGTAATAACTGTCACCTGCTAAGTCCCTTCTTCGAAAAGGACAAAGTCTGGGAACACATTTCAGACTCTACTGCCAGAGTCAACATTACTTCCCTGACTGTTCCCTTTTGGCAATTTATTGCTTCTCTTTTGTACAGGAAAAAGAGTGAGATGAAGTGCTCTTGCCGCCAGGATGGCCGAGTGGTTATGGCGTTGCATTTAAGCTGCAATGGACGTGAGTCCTCGTGGGTTGAAACCCCACTGGCATGTGCAAACACTGAGTAATGGACAAACTGTGATCTGTCCATGTTTGAGCCATTGTCAGAACTTTGAACATGTTTGCGGAGTCTACTACTGGCAGCATCTGCAGGTATGTGCCTTTAATTGAGCATTATTTGTCTTCTCTTTTGTACAGGAAAAGACCTGAAAATTCTAGCAGGTGTCACCAGGATGGCCGAGTGGTTAAGGCGTTGCATTTAAGCTGCAATGGACGTGAGTCCTCGTGGGTTCAAACCCCACTCCTGGTATAACCAAGACCTCTGGTGGTGGTACTAACTGTCACCTGTTAAGTCCTATATTTGTGTCATTCTTCTTTGTAAAGGACAAAGTCTGGGAACACATTTCAGACTCGACTGCCAGAGTCAACATTACTTCCCAGACTGTTCCCTTTTGGCAATTTATTGCTTCTCTTTTCTACAGGAAAAAGAGTGAGATGAAGTTCTCTTGCCACCAGGATGGCCGAGTGGTTAAGGCGTTGCATTTAAGCTGCAATGGACGTGAGTCCTCGTGGGTTCAAACCCCACTCCTGGTATGAGCAAACACTGAGTACTGGACGAACTGTGACCTGTCCATGTTTGAGGCATTGTCAGAACTTTGAGCATGTTTGCAGAGTCTACTACTGGCAGCATCTGCAGGTATGTGCCTTTGAGCATTATTTGTCTTCTCTTTTGTACAGGAAAAGACCTGAAAATTCTAGAAGGTGTCGCCAGGATGGCCGAGTGGTTAAGGCATTGCATTTAAGCTGCAATGGACGAGAGTCCTCGTGGGTTCAAACCCCACCCCTGGTATAACCAAGACCTCTGGGGGTGGTAATAACTGTCACCTGTTAAGTCCCTTCTTTGAAAAGGACAAAGTCTGGGAACACATTTCAGACTCTACTGCCAGAGTCAACATTACTTCCCTGACTGTTCCCTTTTGGCAATTTATTGCTTCTCTTTTGTACAGGAAAAAGAGTGAGATGAAGTGCTCTTGCCGCCAGGATGGCCGAGTGGTTAAGGCGTTGCATTTAAGCTGCAATGGACGTGAGTCCTCGTGGGTTCAAACCCCACTCCTGGTATGTGCAAACACTGAGTAATGGACGAACTGTGATCTGTCCATGTTTGAGCCATTGTCAGAACTTTGAACATGTTTGCGTAGTCTACTACTGGCAGCATCTGCAGGTATGTGCCTTTAATTGAGCATTATTTGTCTTCTCTTTTGTAAGGAAAATACCTGAAAATTCTAGCAGGTGTCACCAGGATGGCCGAGTGGTTAAGGCGTTGCATTTAAGCTGCAATGGACGTGAGTCCTCGTGGGTTCAAACCCCACTCCTGGTATAACCAAGACCTCTGGTGGTGGTACTAACTGTCACCTGTTAAGTCCTATATTTGTGTCATTCTTCTTTGTAAAGGACAAAGTCTGGGAACACATTTCAGACTCTACTGCCAGAGTCAACATTACTTCCCAGACTGTTCCCTTTTGGCAATTTATTGCTTCTCTTTTCTACAGGAAAAAGAGTGAGATGAAGTTCTCTTGCCACCAGGATGGCCGAGTGGTTAAGGCGTTGCATTTAAGCTGCAATGGACGTGAGTCCTCGTGGGTTCAAACCCCACTCCTGGTATGAGCAAACACTGAGTACTGGACGAACTGTGACCTGTCCATGTTTGAGGCATTGTCAGAACTTTGAACATGTTTGCAGAGTCTACTACTGGCAGCATCTGCAGGTATGTGCCTTTGAGCATTATTTGTCTTCTCTTTTGTACAGGAAAAGACCTGAAAATTCTAGCAGGTGTCACCAGGATGGCCGAGTGGTTAAGGCGTTGCATTTAAGCTGCAATGGATGAGAGTCCTCGTCGGTTCAAACCTCACTCCTGGTATAACCAAGACCTCTGGGGGTGGTAATAACTGTCACCTGCTAAGTCCTTTATTTGTGTCTTTCTTTGTAAAGGACAAAGTCTGGGAACACATTTCAGACTCTACTGCCAGAGTCAACATTACTTCCCAGTGTTCCCTTTTGGCAATTTATTGCTTCTCTTTTGTACAGGAAAAAGAGTGAGATGAAGTGTTTTTCCCACCAGGATGGCCGAGTGGTTAAGGCGTTGCATTTAAGCTGCAATGGACGTGAGTCCTCGTGGGTTCAAACCCCACTCCTGGTATAACCAAGACCTCTGGTGGTGGTACTAACTGTCACCTGTTAAGTCCTATATTTGTGTCCTTCTTTGTAAAGGACAAAGTCTGGGAACACATTTCAGACTCTACTGCCAGAGTCAACATTACTTCCCTGACTGTTCCCTTTTGGCAATTTATTGCTTCTCTTTTGTACAGGAAAAAGAGTGAGATGAAGTTCTCTTGCCACAGGATGGCCGAGTGGTTAAGGCGTTGCATTTAAGCTGCAATGGACGTGAGTCCTCGTGGGTTCAAACCCCACTCCTGGTATGAGCAAACACTGAGTACTGGACGAACTGTGACCTGTCCATGTTTGAGGCATTGTCAGAACTTTGAACATGTTTGCAGAGTCTACTACTGACAGCATCTGCAGGTGTGTGCCTTTGAGCATTATTTGTCTTCTCTTTTGTACAGGAAAAGACCTGAAAATTCTAGCAGGTGTCGCCAGGATGGCCGAGTGGTTAAGGCGTTGCATTTAAGCTGCAATGGACGAGAGTCCTCGTGGGTTCAAACCCCACCCCTGGTATAACCAAGACCTCTGGGGGTGGTAATAACTGTCACCTGCTAAGTCCTTTATTTGTGTCTTTCTTTGTAAAGGACAAAGTCTGGGAACACATTTCAGACTCTACTGCCAGAGTCAACATTACTTCCCTGACTGTTCCCTTTTGGCAATTTATTGCTTCTCTTTTGTACAGGAAAAAGAGTGAGATGAAGTGCTCTTGCCGCCAGGATGGCCGAGTGGTTAAGGCGTTGCATTTAAGCTGCAATGGACATGAGTCCTCGTGGGTTCAAACCCCACTCCTGGTATGTGCAAACACTGAGTAATGGACGAACTGTGATCTGTCCATGTTTGAGCCATTGTCAGAACTTTGAACATGTTTGCGTAGTCTACTACTGGCAGCATCTGCAGGTATGTGCCTTTAATTGAGCATTATTTGTCTTCTCTTTTGTACAGGAAAAGACCTGAAAATTCTAGCAGGTGTCACCAGGATGGCCGAGTGGTTAAGGCGTTGTATTTAAGCTGCAATGGACGTGAGTCCTCGTGGGTTCAAACCCCACTCCTGGTATAACCAAGACCTCTGGTGGTGGTACTAACTGTCACCTGTTAAGTCCTATATTTGTGTCATTCTTCTTTGTAAAGGACAAAGTCTGGGAACACATTTCAGACTCTACTGCCAGAGTCAACATTACTTCCCAGACTGTTCCCTTTTGGCAATTTATTGCTTCTCTTTTCTACAGGAAAAAGAGTGAGATGAAGTTCTCTTGCCACCAGGATGGCCGAGTGGTTAAGGCGTTGCATTTAAGCTGCAATGGACGTGAGTCCTCGTGGGTTCAAACCCCACTCCTGGTATGAGCAAACACTGAGTACTGGACGAACTGTGACCTGTCCATGTTTGAGGCATTGTCAGAACTTTGAACATGTTTGCAGAGTCTACTACTGGCAGCATCTGCAGGTATGTGCCTTTGAGCATTATTTGTCTTCTCTTTTGTACAGGAAAAGACCTGAAAATTCTAGCAGGTGTCACCAGGATGGCCGAGTGGTTAAGGCGTTGCATTTAAGCTGCAATGGATGAGAGTCCTCGTCGGTTCAAACCCCACTCCTGGTATAACCAAGACCTCTGGGGGTGGTAATAACTGTCACCTGCTAAGTCCTTTATTTGTGTCTTTCTTTGTAAAGGACAAAGTCTGGGAACACATTTCAGACTCTACTGCCAGAGTCAACATTACTTCCCAGTGTTCCCTTTTGGCAATTTATTGCTTCTCTTTTGTACAGGAAAAAGAGTGAGATGAAGTGTTTTTCCCACCAGGATGGCCGAGTGGTTAAGGCGTTGCATTTAAGCTGCAATGGACGTGAGTCCTCGTGGGTTCAAACCCCACTCCTGGTATGTGCAAACACTGAGTAATGGACGAACTGTGATCTGTCCATGTTTGAGCCATTGTCAGAACTTTGAACATGTTTGCGGAGTCTACTACTGGCAGCATCTGCAGGTATGTGCCTTTGAGCATTATTTGTCTTCTCTTTTGTACAGGAAAAGACCTGAAAATTCTAGCAGGTGTCACCAGGATGGCCGAGTGGTTAAGGCGTTGCATTTAAGCTGCAATGGACGTGAGTCCTCGTGGGTTCAAACCCCACTCCTGGTATAACCAAGACCTCTGGTGGTGGTACTAACTGTCACCTGTTAAGTCCTATATTTGTGTCATTCTTCTTTGTAAAGGACAAAGTCTGGGAACACATTTCAGACTCTACTGCCAGAGTCAACATTACTTCCCAGACTGTTCCCTTTTGGCAATTTATTGCTTCTCTTTTCTACAGGAAAAAGAGTGAGATGAAGTTCTCTTGCCACCAGGATGGCCGAGTGGTTAAGGCGTTGCATTTAAGCTGCAATGGACGTGAGTCCTCGTGGGTTCAAACCCCACTCCTGGTATGAGCAAACACTGAGTACTGGACGAACTGTGACCTGTCCATGTTTGAGGCATTGTCAGAACTTTGAACATGTTTGCAGAGTCTACTACTGACAGCATCTGCAGGTATGTGCCTTTGAGCATTATTTGTCTTCTCTTTTGTACAGGAAAAGACCTGAAAATTCTAGCAGGTGTCGCCAGGATGGCCGAGTGGTTAAGGCGTTGCATTTAAGCTGCAATGGACGAGAGTCCTCGTGCGTTCAAACCCCACCCCTGGTATAACCAAGACCCCTGGGGGTGGTAATAACTGTCACCTGCTAAGTCCTTTCTTTGTAAAGGACAAAGTCTGGGAACACATTTCTGACTCTGCCAGAGTCAACATTACTTCCCAGACTGTTCCCTTTTGGCAATTTATTGCTTCTCTTTTGTACAGGAAAAAGAGTGAGATGAAGTTCTCTTGCCACCAGGATGGCCGAGTGGTTAAGGCGTTGCATTTAAGCTGCAATGGACGTGAGTCCTCGTGGGTTCAAACCCCACTCCTGGTATGAGCAAACACTGAGTACTGGATGAACTGTGACCTGTCCATGTTTGAGGCATTGTCAGAACTTTGAACATGTTTGCAGAGTCTACTACTGGCAGCATCTGCAGGTATGTGCCTTTGAGCATTATTTGTCTTCTCTTTTGTACAGGAAAAGACCTGAAAATTCTAGAAGGTGTCGCCAGGATGGCCGAGTGGTTAAGGCGTTGCATTTAAGCTGCAATGGACGAGAGTCCTCGTGGGTTCAAACCCCACCCCTGGTATAACCAAGACCTCTGGGGGTGGTAATAACTGTCACCTGCTAAGTCCCTTCTTTGAAAAGGACAAAGTCTGGGAACACATTTCAGACTCTACTGCCAGAGTCAACATTACTTCCCTGACTGTTCCCTTTTGGCAATTTATTGCTTCTCTTTTGTACAGGAAAAAGAGTGAGATGAAGTGCTCTTGCCGCCAGGATGGCCGAGTGGTTATGGCGTTGCATTTAAGCTGCAATGGACGTGAGTCCTCGTGGGTTGAAACCCCACTCCTGGTATGTGCAAACACTGAGTAATGGACAAACTGTGATCTGTCCATGTTTGAGCCATTGTCAGAACTTTGAACATGTTTGCGGAGTCTACTACTGGCAGCATCTGCAGGTGTGCCTTTGAGCATTATTTGTCTTCTCTTTTGTACAGGAAAAGACCTGAAAATTCTAGCAATTGTCACCAGGATGGCCGAGTGGTTAAGGCGTTGCATTTAAGCTGCAATGGACGTGAGTCCTCGTGGGTTCAAACCCCACTCCTGGTATAACCAAGACCTCTGGTGGTGGTACTAACTGTCACCTGTTAAGTCCTATATTTGTGTCATTCTTCTTTGTAAAGGACAAAGTCTGGGAACACATTTCAGACTCTACTGCCAGAGTCAACATTACTTCCCTGACTGTTCCCTTTTGGCAATTTATTGCTTCTCTTTTCTACAGGAAAAAGAGTGAGATGAAGTTCTCTTGCCACAGGATGGCCGAGTGGTTAAGGCGTTGCATTTAAGTTGCAATGGACGTGAGTCCTCGTGGGTTCAAACCCCACTCCTGGTATGAGCAAACACTGAGTACTGGACGAACTGTGACCTGTCCATGTTTGAGGCATTGTCAGAACTTTGAACATGTTTGCAGAGTCTACTACTGACAGCATCTGCAGGTGTGTGCCTTTGAGCAATATTTGTCTTCTCTTTTGTACAGGAAAAGACCTGAAAATTCTAGCAGGTGTCGCCAGGATGGCCGAGTGGTTAAGGCGTTGCATTTAAGCTGCAATGGACGAGAGTCCTCGTGGGTTCAAACCCCACCCCTGGTATAACCAAGACCTCTGGGGGTGGTAATAACTGTCACCTGCTAAGTCCTTTCTTTGTAAAGGACAAAGTCTGGGAACACATTTTAGACTCTACTGCCAGAGTCAACATTACTTCCCTGACTGTTCCCTTTTGGCAATTTATTGCTTCTCTTTTCTACAGGAAAAAGAGTGAGATGAAGTTCTTTTGCCACCAGGATGGCCGAGTGGTTAAGGCGTTGCATTTAAGCTGCAATGGACGTGAGTCCTCGTGGGTTCAAACCCCACTCCTGGTATGAGCAAACACTGAGTACTGGATGAACTGTGACCTGTCCATGTTTGAGGCATTGTCAGAACTTTGAACATGTTTGCAGAGTCTACTACTGGCAGCATCTGCAGGTATGTGCCTTTGAGCATTATTTGTCTTCTCTTTTGTACAGGAAAAGACCTGAAAATTCTAGAAGGTGTCGCCAGGATGGCCGAGTGGTTAAGGCGTTGCATTTAAGCTGCAATGGACGAGAGTCCTCGTGGGTTCAAACCCCACCCCTGGTATAACCAAGACCTCTGGGGGTGGTAATAACTGTCAGCTGCTAAGTCCCTTCTTTGAAAAGGACAAAGTCTGGGAACACATTTCAGACTCTACTGCCAGAGTCAACATTACTTCCCTGACTGTTCCCTTTTGGCAATTTATTGCTTCTCTTTTGTACAGGAAAAAGAGTGAGATGAAGTGCTCTTGCCGCCAGGATGGCCGAGTGGTTATGGCGTTGCATTTAAGCTGCAATGGAGGTGAGTCCTCGTGGGTTGAAACCCCACTCCTGGTATGTGCAAACACTGAGTAATGGACAAACTGTGATCTGTCCATGTTTGAGCCATTGTCAGAACTTTGAACATGTTTGCAGAGTATACTACTGGCAGCATCTGCAGGTATGTGCCTTTAATTGAGCATTATTTGTCTTCTCTTTTGTACAGGAAAAGACCTGAAAATTCTAGCAGGTGTCACCAGGATGGCCGAGTGGTTAAGGCATTGCATTTAAGCTGCAATGGACGTGAGTCCTCGTGGGTTCAAACCCCACTCCTGGTATAACCAAGACCTCTGGTGGTGGTACTAACTGTCACCTGTTAAGTCCTATATTTGTGTCATTCTTCTTTGTAAAGGACAAAGTCTGGGAACACATTTCAGACTCTACTGCCAGAGTCAACATTACTTCCCAGACTGTTCCCTTTTGGCAATTTATTGTTTCTTTTTTGTACAGGAAAAACAGTGAGATGAAGTGCTCTTGCCGCCAAGATGGCCGAGTGGTTATGGCGTTGCATTTAAGCTGCAATGGACGTGAGTCGTCGTGGGTTGAAACCCCACTCCTGGTATGTGCAAACACTGAGTAATGGACGAACTGTGATCTGTCTATGTTTGAGCCATTGTCAGAACTTTGAACATGTTTGCAGAGTCTACTACTGGCAGCATCTGCAGGTATGTGCCTTTAATTGAGCATTATTTGTCTTCTCTTTTGTACAGGAAAAGACCTGAAAATTCTAGCAGGTGTCACCAGGATGGCCGAGTGGTTAAGGCGTTGCATTTAAGCTGCAATGGACGTGAGTCCTCGTGGGTTCAAACCCCACTCCTGGTATAACCAAGACCTCTGGTGGTGGTACTAACTGTCACCTGCTAAGTCCTGTATTTGTGTCATTCTTCTTTGTAAAGGACAAAGTCTGGGAACACATTTCAGACTCTACTGCCAGAGTCAACATTACTTCCCTGTACCCTTTTGGCAATTTAATGCTTCTCTTTTGTACAGGAAAAAGAGTGAGATGAAGTGCTCTTGCCGCCAAGATGGCCGTGTGGTTATGGCGTTGCATTTAAGCTGCAATGGACGTGAGTCCTTGTGGGTTGAAACACCACTCCTGGTATGTGCAACCACTGAGTAATGGACGAACTGTGATCTGTCCATGTTTGAGCCATTGTCAGAACTTTGAACATGTTTGCGGAGTCTACTACTGGCAGCATCTGCAGGTATGTGCCTTTAATTGAGCATTATTTGTCTTCTCTTTTGTACAGGAAAAGACCTGAAAATTCTAGCAGGTGTCACCAGGATGGCCGAGTGGTTAAGGCGTTGCATTTAAGCTGCAATGGACGTGAGTCCTCGTGGGTTGAAACCCCACTCCTGGTATAACCAAGACCTCTAGTGGTGGTACTAACTCTCACCTGCTAAGTCCCTTCTTTGAAAAGGACAAAGTCTGGGAACACATTTCAGACTCTACTGCCAGAGTCAACATTACTTCCCTGACTGTTCCCTTTTGGCAATTTATTGCTTCTCTTTTGTACAGGAAAAAGAGTGAGATGAAGTGCTCTTGCCGCCAGGATGGCCGTGTGGTTATGGCGTTGCATTTAAGCTGCAATGGACGTGAGTCCTCGTGGGTTGAAACCCAACTCCTGGTATGTGCAAACACTGAGTAATGGACAAACTGTGATCTGTCCATGTTTGAGCCATTGTCAGAACTTTGAACATGTTTGCAGAGTCTACTACTGGCAGCATCTGCAGGTATGTGCCTTTAATTGAGCATTATTTGTCTTCTCTTTTGTACAGGAAAAGACCTGAAAATTCTAGCAGGTGTCACCAGGATGGCCGAGTGGTTAAGGCGTTGCATTCAAGCTGCAATGGACGTGAGTCCTCGTGGGTTCAAACCCCACTCCTGGTATAACCAAGACCTCTGGTGGTGGTACTAACTGTCACCTGTTAAGTCCTATATTTGTGTCATTCTTCTTTGTAAAGGACAAAGTCTGGGAACACATTTCAGACTCTACTGCCAGAGTCAACATTACTTCCCTGACTGTTCCCTTTTGGCAATTTATTGCTTCTCTTTTGTACAGGAAAAAGAGTGAGATGAAGTGCTCTTGCCGCCAGGATGGCCGTGTGCTTATGGCGTTGCATTTAAGCTGCAATGGACGTGAGTCCTCGTGGGTTGAAACCCAACTCCTGGTATGTGCAAACACTGAGTAATGGACAAACTGTGATCTGTCCATGTTTGAGCCATTGTCAGAACTTTGAACATGTTTGCAGAGTCTACTACTGGCAGCATCTGCAGGTATGTGCCTTTAATTGAGCATTATTTGTCTTCTCTTTTGTACAGGAAAAGACCTGAAAATTCTAGCAGGTGTCACCAGGATGGCCGAGTGGTTAAGGCGTTGCATTTAAGCTGCAATGGACGTGAGTCCTCGTCGGTTCAAACCCCACTCCTGGTATAACCAAGACCTCTGGTGGTGGTACTAACTGTCACCTGTTAAGTCCTATATTTGTGTCATTCTTCTTTGTAAAGGACAAAGTCTGGGAACACATTTCAGACTCTACTGCCAGAGTCAACATTACTTCCCTGACTGTTCCCTTTTGGCAATTTATTGCTTCTCTTTTGTACAGGAAAAAGAGTGAGATGAAGTGCTCTTGCCGCCAGGATGGCCGAGTGGTTAAGGCGTTGCATTTAAGCTGCAATGGACGTGAGTCCTTGTGGGTTCAAACCCCACTCCTGGTATGTGCAAACACTGAGTAATGGACGAACTGTGATCTGTCCATGTTTGAGCCATTGTCAGAACTTTGAACATGTTTGCGGAGTCTACTACTGGCAGCATCTGCAGGTATGTGCCTTTAATTGAGCATTATTTGTCTTCTCTTTTGTACAGGAAATGACCTGAATTCTAGCAGGTGTCACCAGGATGGCCGAGTGGTTAAGGCGTTGCATTTAAGCTGCAATGGACGTGAGTCCTCGTGGGTTCAAACCCCACTCCTGGTATAACCAAGACCTCTGGTGGTGGTACTAACTGTCACCTGTTAAGTCCTATATTTGTGTCATTCGTCTTTGTAAAGGACAAAGTCTGGGAACACATTTCAGACTCGACTGCCGGAGTCAACATTACTTCCCAGACTGTTCCCTTTTGGCAATTTATTGCTTCTCTTTTCTACAGGAAAAAGAGTGAGATGAAGTTCTCTTGCCACCAGGATGGCCGAGTGGTTAAGGCGTTGCATTTAAGCTGCAATGGACGTGAGTCCTCGTGGGTTCAAACCCCACTCCTGGTATGAGCAAACACTGAGTACTGGATGAACTGTGACCTGTCCATGTTTGAGGCATTGTCAGAACTTTGAACATGTTTGCAGAGTCTACTACTGGCAGCATCTGCAGGTATGTGCCTTTGAGCATTATTTGTCTTCTCTTTTGTACAGGAAAAGACCTGAAAATTCTAGCAGGTGTCACCAGGATGGCCGAGTGGTTAAGGCGTTGCATTTAAGCTGCAATGGACGTGAGTCCTCGTGGGTTGAAACCCCACTCCTGGTATGTGCAAACACTGAGTAATGGACGAACTGTGATCTGTCCATGTTTGAGCCATTGTCAGAACTTTGAACATGTTTGCGGAGTCTACTACTGGCAGCATCTGCAGGTATGTGCCTTTGAGCATTATTTGTCTTCTCTTTTGTACAGGAAAAGACCTGAAAATTCTAGCAGGTGTCACCAGGATGGCCGAGTGGTTAAGGCGTTGCATTTAAGCTGCAATGGACGTGAGTCCTCGTGGGTTCAAACCCCACTCCTGGTATAACCAAGACCTCTGGTGGTGGTACTAACTGTCACCTGTTAAGTCCTATATTTGTGTCATTCTTCTTTGTAAAGGACAAAGTCTGGGAACACATTTCAGACTCTACTGCCAGAGTCAACATTACTTCCCTGACTGTTCCCTTTTGGCAATTTATTGCTTCTCTTTTCTACAGGAAAAAGAGTGAGATGAAGTTCTCTTGCCACAGGATGGCCGAGTGGTTAAGGCGTTGCATTTAAGTTGCAATGGACGTGAGTCCTCGTGGGTTCAAACCCCACTCCTGGTATGAGCAAACACTGAGTACTGGACGAACTGTGACCTGTCCATGTTTGAGGCATTGTCAGAACTTTGAACATGTTTGCAGAGTCTACTACTGACAGCATCTGCAGGTGTGTGCCTTTGAGCATTATTTGTCTTCTCTTTTGTACAGGAAAAGACCTGAAAATTCTAGCAGGTGTCGCCAGGATGGCCGAGTGGTTAAGGCGTTGCATTTAAGCTGCAATGGACGAGAGTCCTCGTGGGTTCAAACCCCACCCCTGGTATAACCAAGACCTCTGGGGGTGGTAATAACTGTCACCTGCTAAGTCCTTTCTTTGTAAAGGACAAAGTATGGGAACACATTTCAGACTCTACTGCCAGAGTCAACATTACTTCCCTGACTGTTCCCTTTTGGCAATTTATTGCTTCTCTTTTCTACAGGAAAAAGAGTGAGATGAAGTTCTCTTGCCACCAGGATGGCCGAGTGGTTAAGGCGTTGCATTTAAGCTGCAATGGACGTGAGTCCTCGTGGGTTCAAACCCCACTCCTGGTATGAGCAAACACTGAGTACTGGATGAACTGTGACCTGTCCATGTTTGAGGCATTGTCAGAACTTTGAACATGTTTGCAGAGTCTACTACTGGCAGCATCTGCAGGTATGTGCCTTTGAGCATTATTTGTCTTCTCTTTTGTACAGGAAAAGACCTGAAAATTCTAGAAGGTGTCGCCAGGATGGCCGAGTGGTTAAGGCGTTGCATTTAAGCTGCAATGGACGAGAGTCCTCGTGGGTTCAAACCCCACCCCTGGTATAACCAAGACCTCTGGGGTGGTAATAACTGTCAGCTGCTAAGTCCCTTCTTTGAAAAGGACAAAGTC
The DNA here is from genome assembly GCA_039105355.1 of Benthosema pterotum. Taxonomy (NCBI): domain Eukaryota; kingdom Metazoa; phylum Chordata; class Actinopteri; order Myctophiformes; family Myctophidae; genus Benthosema; species Benthosema pterotum. The sequence continues at coordinate 32,633,056 of CM076976.1, forward strand.
TGGGAACACATTTCAGACTCTACTGCCAGAGTCAACATTACTTCCCTGACTGTTCCCTTTTGGCAATTTATTGCTTCTCTTTTGTACAGGAAAAAGAGTGAGATGAAGTGCTCTTGCCGCCAGGATGGCCGAGTGGTTATGGCGTTGCATTTAAGCTGCAATGGAGGTGAGTCCTCGTGGGTTGAAACCCCACTCCTGGTATGTGCAAACACTGAGTAATGGACAAACTGTGATCTGTCCATGTTTGAGCCATTGTCAGAACTTTGAACATGTTTGCAGAGTCTACTACTGGCAGCATCTGCAGGTATGTGCCTTTAATTGAGCATTATTTGTCTTCTCTTTTGTACAGGAAAAGACCTGAAAATTCTAGCAGGTGTCACCAGGATGGCCGAGTGGTTAAGGCGTTGCATTTAAGCTGCAATGGACGTGAGTCCTCGTGGGTTCAAACCCCACTCCTGGTATAACCAAGACCTCTGGTGGTGGTACTAACTGTCACCTGTTAAGTCCTATATTTGTGTCATTCTTCTTTGTAAAGGACAAAGTCTGGGAACACATTTCAGACTCTACTGCCAGAGTCAACATTACTTCCCAGACTGTTCCCTTTTGGCAATTTATTGCTTCTCTTTTGTACAGGAAAAAGAGTGAGATGAAGTGCTCTTGCCGCCAAGATGGCCGAGTGGTTATGGCGTTGCATTTAAGCTGCAATGGACGTGAGTCGTCGTGGGTTGAAACCCCACTCCTGGTATGTGCAAACACTGAGTAATGGACGAACTGTGATCTGTCTATGTTTGAGCCATTGTCAGAACTTTGAACATGTTTGCGGAGTCTACTACTGGCAGCATCTGCAGGTATGTGCCTTTAATTGAGCATTATTTGTCTTCTCTTTTGTACAGGAAAAGACCTGAAAATTCTAGCAGGTGTCACCAGGATGGCCGAGTGGTTAAGGCGTTGCATTTAAGCTGCAATGGACGTGAGTCCTCGTGGGTTCAAACCCCACTCCTGGTATAACCAAGACCTCTGGTGGTGGTACTAACTGTCACCTGCTAAGTCCTATATTTGTGTCATTCTTCTTTGTAAAGGACAAAGTCTGGGAACACATTTCAGACTCTACTGCCAGAGTCAACATTACTTCCCTGACTGTTCCCTTTTGGCAATTTATTGCTTCTCTTTTGTACAGGAAAAAGAGTGAGATGAAGTGCTCTTGCCGCCAAGATGGCCGTGTGGTTATGGCGTTGCATTTAAGCTGCAATGGACGTGAGTCCTCGTGGGTTGAAACCCCACTCCTGGTATGTGCAACCACTGAGTAATGGACGAACTGTGATCTGTCCATGTTTGAGCCATTGTCAGAACTTTGAACATGTTTGCGGAGTCTACTACTGGCAGCATCTGCAGGTATGTGCCTTTAATTGAGCATTATTTGTCTTCTCTTTTGTACAGGAAAAGACCTGAAAATTCTAGCAGGTGTCACCAGGATGGCCGAGTGGTTAAGGCGTTGCATTTAAGCTGCAATGGACGTGAGTCCTCGTGGGTTCAAACCCCACTCCTGGTATAACCAAGACCTCTGGTGGTGGTACTAACTGTCACCTGCTAAGTCCCTTCTTTGAAAAGGACAAAGTCTGGGAACACATTTCAGACTCTACTGCCAGAGTCAACATTACTTCCCTGACTGTTCCCTTTTGGCAATTTATTGCTTCTCTTTTGTACAGGAAAAAGAGTGAGATGAAGTGCTCTTGCCGCCAGGATGGCCGTGTGGTTATGGCGTTGCATTTAAGCTGCAATGGACGTGAGTCCTCGTGGGTTGAAACCCAACTCCTGGTATGTGCAAACACTGAGTAATGGACAAACTGTGATCTGTCCATGTTTGAGCCATTGTCAGAACTTTGAACATGTTTGCAGAGTCTACTACTGGCAGCATCTGCAGGTATGTGCCTTTAATTGAGCATTATTTGTCTTCTCTTTTGTACAGGAAAAGACCTGAAAATTCTAGCAGGTGTCACCAGGATGGCCGAGTGGTTAAGGCGTTGCATTCAAGCTGCAATGGACGTGAGTCCTCGTGGTTTCAAACCCCACTCCTGGTATAACCAAGACCTCTGGTGGTGGTACTAACTGTCACCTGTTAAGTCCTATATTTGTGTCATTCTTCTTTGTAAAGGACAAAGTCTGGATACACATTTCAGACTCTACTGCCAGAGTCAACATTACTTCCCAGACTGTTCCTTTTGGCAATTTATTGCTTCTTTTTTGTACAGGAAAAAGAGTGAGATGAAGTGCTCTTGCCGCCAGGATGGCCGAGTGGTTATGGCATTGCATTTAAGCTGCAATGGACGTGAGTCCTTGTGGGTTGAAACCCCACTCCTGGTATGTGCAAACACTGAGTAATGGACGAACTGTGATCTGTCCATGTTTGAGCCATTGTCAGAACTTTGAACATGTTTGCGGAGTCTACTACTGGCAGCATCTGCAGGTATGTGCCTTTAATTGAGCATTATTTGTCTTCTCTTTTGTACAGGAAAAGACCTGAAAATTCTAGCAGGTGTCACCAGGATGGCCGAGTGGTTAAGGCGTTGCATTTAAGCTGCAATGGACGTGAGTCCTCGTCGGTTCAAACCCCACTCCTGGTATAACCAAGACCTCTGGTGGTGGTACTAACTGTCACCTGTTAAGTCCTATATTTGTGTCATTCTTCTTTGTAAAGGACAAAGTCTGGGAACACATTTCAGACTCTACTGCCAGAGTCAACATTACTTCCCTGACTGTTCCCTTTTGGCAATTTATTGCTTCTCTTTTGTACAGGAAAAAGAGTGAGATGAAGTGCTCTTGCCGCCAGGATGGCCGAGTGGTTAAGGCGTTGCATTTAAGCTGCAATGGACGTGAGTCCTCGTGGGTTCAAACCCCACTCCTGGTATGTGCAAACACTGAGTAATGGACGAACTGTGATCTGTCCATGTTTGAGCCATTGTCAGAACTTTGAACATGTTTGCGGAGTCTACTACTGGCAGCATCTGCAGGTATGTGCCTTTAATTGAGCATTATTTGTCTTCTCTTTTGTACAGGAAATGACCTGAATTCTAGCAGGTGTCACCAGGATGGCCGAGTGGTTAAGGCGTTGCATTTAAGCTGCAATGGACGTGAGTCCTCGTGGGTTCAAACCCCACTCCTGGTATAACCAAGACCTCTGGTGGTGGTACTAACTGTCACCTGTTAAGTCCTATATTTGTGTCATTCGTCTTTGTAAAGGACAAAGTCTGGGAACACATTTCAGACTCGACTGCCGGAGTCAACATTACTTCCCAGACTGTTCCCTTTTGGCAATTTATTGCTTCTCTTTTCTACAGGAAAAAGAGTGAGATGAAGTTCTCTTGCCACCAGGATGGCCGAGTGGTTAAGGCGTTGCATTTAAGCTGCAATGGACGTGAGTCCTCGTGGGTTCAAACCCCACTCCTGGTATGAGCAAACACTGAGTACTGGATGAACTGTGACCTGTCCATGTTTGAGGCATTGTCAGAACTTTGAACATGTTTGCAGAGTCTACTACTGGCAGCATCTGCAGGTATGTGCCTTTGAGCATTATTTGTCTTCTCTTTTGTACAGGAAAAGACCTGAAAATTCTAGCAGGTGTCACCAGGATGGCCGAGTGGTTAAGGCGTTGCATTTAAGCTGCAATGGACGTGAGTCCTCGTGGGTTGAAACCCCACTCCTGGTATGTGCAAACACTGAGTAATGGACGAACTGTGATCTGTCCATGTTTGAGCCATTGTCAGAACTTTGAACATGTTTGCGGAGTCTACTACTGGCAGCATCTGCAGGTATGTGCCTTTAATTGAGCATTATTTGTCTTCTCTTTTGTACAGGAAAAGACCTGAAAATTCTAGCAATTGTCACCAGGATGGCCGAGTGGTTAAGGCGTTGCATTTAAGCTGCAATGGACGTGAGTCCTCGTGGGTTCAAACCCCACTCCTGGTATAACCAAGACCTCTGGTGGTGGTACTAACTGTCACCTGTTAAGTCCTATATTTGTGTCATTCTTCTTTGTAAAGGACAAAGTCTGGGAACACATTTCAGACTCTACTGCCAGAGTCAACATTACTTCCCTGACTGTTCCCTTTTGGCAATTTATTGCTTCTCTTTTCTACAGGAAAAAGAGTGAGATGAAGTTCTCTTGCCACAGGATGGCCGAGTGGTTAAGGCGTTGCATTTAAGTTGCAATGGACGTGAGTCCTCGTGGGTTCAAACCCCACTCCTGGTATGAGCAAACACTGAGTACTGGACGAACTGTGACCTGTCCATGTTTGAGGCATTGTCAGAACTTTGAACATGTTTGCAGAGTCTACTACTGACAGCATCTGCAGGTGTGTGCCTTTGAGCATTATTTGTCTTCTCTTTTGTACAGGAAAAGACCTGAAAATTCTAGCAGGTGTCGCCAGGATGGCCGAGTGGTTAAGGCGTTGCATTTAAGCTGCAATGGACGAGAGTCCTCGTGGGTTCAAACCCCACCCCTGGTATAACCAAGACCTCTGGGGGTGGTAATAACTGTCACCTGCTAAGTCCTTTCTTTGTAAAGGACAAAGTATGGGAACACATTTCAGACTCTACTGCCAGAGTCAACATTACTTCCCAGACTGTTCCCTTTTGGCAATTTATTGCTTCTCTTTTCTACAGGAAAAAGAGTGAGATGAAGTTCTCTTGCCACCAGGATGGCCGAGTGGTTAAGGCGTTGCATTTAAGCTGCAATGGACGTGAGTCCTCGTGGGTTCAAACCCCACTCCTGGTATGAGCAAACACTGAGTACTGGATGAACTGTGACCTGTCCATGTTTGAGGCATTGTCAGAACTTTGAACATGTTTGCAGAGTCTACTACTGGCAGCATCTGCAGGTATGTGCCTTTGAGCATTATTTGTCTTCTCTTTTGTACAGGAAAAGACCTGAAAATTCTAGAAGGTGTCGCCAGGATGGCCGAGTGGTTAAGGCGTTGCATTTAAGCTGCAATGGACGAGAGTCCTCGTGGGTTCAAACCCCACCCCTGGTATAACCAAGACCTCTGGGGGTGGTAATAACTGTCAGCTGCTAAGTCCCTTCTTTGAAAAGGACAAAGTCTGGGAACACATTTCAGACTCTACTGCCAGAGTCAACATTACTTCCCTGACTGTTCCCTTTTGGCAATTTATTGCTTCTCTTTTGTACAGGAAAAAGAGTGAGATGAAGTGCTCTTGCCGCCAGGATGGCCGAGTGGTTATGGCGTTGCATTTAAGCTGCAATGGAGGTGAGTCCTCGTGGGTTGAAACCCCACTCCTGGTATGTGCAAACACTGAGTAATGGACAAACTGTGATCTGTCCATGTTTGAGCCATTGTCAGAACTTTGAACATGTTTGCAGAGTCTACTACTGGCAGCATCTGCAGGTATGTGCCTTTAATTGAGCATTATTTGTCTTCTCTTTTGTACAGGAAAAGACCTGAAAATTCTAGCAGGTGTCACCAGGATGGCCGAGTGGTTAAGGCGTTGCATTTAAGCTGCAATGGACGTGAGTCCTCGTGGGTTCAAACCCCACTCCTGGTATAACCAAGACCTCTGGTGGTGGTACTAACTGTCACCTGTTAAGTCCTATATTTGTGTCATTCTTCTTTGTAAAGGACAAAGTCTGGGAACACATTTCAGACTCTACTGCCAGAGTCAACATTACTTCCCAGACTGTTCCCTTTTGGCAATTTATTGCTTCTCTTTTGTACAGGAAAAAGAGTGAGATGAAGTGCTCTTGCCGCCAAGATGGCCGAGTGGTTATGGCGTTGCATTTAAGCTGCAATGGACGTGAGTCGTCGTGGGTTGAAACCCCACTCCTGGTATGTGCAAACACTGAGTAATGGACGAACTGTGATCTGTCTATGTTTGAGCCATTGTCAGAACTTTGAACATGTTTGCGGAGTCTACTACTGGCAGCATCTGCAGGTATGTGCCTTTAATTGAGCATTATTTGTCTTCTCTTTTGTACAGGAAAAGACCTGAAAATTCTAGCAGGTGTCACCAGGATGGCCGAGTGGTTAAGGCGTTGCATTTAAGCTGCAATGGACGTGAGTCCTCGTGGGTTCAAACCCCACTCCTGGTATAACCAAGACCTCTGGTGGTGGTACTAACTGTCACCTGCTAAGTCCTATATTTGTGTCATTCTTCTTTGTAAAGGACAAAGTCTGGGAACACATTTCAGACTCTACTGCCAGAGTCAACATTACTTCCCTGACTGTTCCCTTTTGGCAATTTATTGCTTCTCTTTTGTACAGGAAAAAGAGTGAGATGAAGTGCTCTTGCCGCCAAGATGGCCGTGTGGTTATGGCGTTGCATTTAAGCTGCAATGGACGTGAGTCCTCGTGGGTTGAAACCCCACTCCTGGTATGTGCAACCACTGAGTAATGGACGAACTGTGATCTGTCCATGTTTGAGCCATTGTCAGAACTTTGAACATGTTTGCGGAGTCTACTACTGGCAGCATCTGCAGGTATGTGCCTTTAATTGAGCATTATTTGTCTTCTCTTTTGTACAGGAAAAGACCTGAAAATTCTAGCAGGTGTCACCAGGATGGCCGAGTGGTTAAGGCGTTGCATTTAAGCTGCAATGGACGTGAGTCCTCGTGGGTTGAAACCCCACTCCTGGTATAACCAAGACCTCTAGTGGTGGTACTAACTCTCACCTGCTAAGTCCCTTCTTTGAAAAGGACAAAGTCTGGGAACACATTTCAGACTCTACTGCCAGAGTCAACATTACTTCCCTGACTGTTCCCTTTTGGCAATTTATTGCTTCTCTTTTGTACAGGAAAAAGAGTGAGATGAAGTGCTCTTGCCGCCAGGATGGCCGTGTGGTTATGGCGTTGCATTTAAGCTGCAATGGACGTGAGTCCTCGTGGGTTGAAACCCAACTCCTGGTATGTGCAAACACTGAGTAATGGACAAACTGTGATCTGTCCATGTTTGAGCCATTGTCAGAACTTTGAACATGTTTGCAGAGTCTACTACTGGCAGCATCTGCAGGTATGTGCCTTTAATTGAGCATTATTTGTCTTCTCTTTTGTACAGGAAAAGACCTGAAAATTCTAGCAGGTGTCACCAGGATGGCCGAGTGGTTAAGGCGTTGCATTCAAGCTGCAATGGACGTGAGTCCTCGTGGGTTCAAACCCCACTCCTGGTATAACCAAGACCTCTGGTGGTGGTACTAACTGTCACCTGTTAAGTCCTATATTTGTGTCATTCTTCTTTGTAAAGGACAAAGTCTGGATACACATTTCAGACTCTACTGCCAGAGTCAACATTACTTCCCTGACTGTTCCCTTTTGGCAATTTATTGCTTCTCTTTTGTACAGGAAAAAGAGTGAGATGAAGTGCTCTTGCCGCCAGGATGGCCGAGTGGTTATGGCATTGCATTTAAGCTGCAATGGACGTGAGTCCTCGTGGGTTGAAACCCCACTCCTGGTATGTGCAAACACTGAGTAATGGACGAACTGTGATCTGTCCATGTTTGAGCCATTGTCAGAACTTTGAACATGTTTGCGGAGTCTACTACTGGCAGCATCTGCAGGTATGTGCCTTTAATTGAGCATTATTTGTCTTCTCTTTTGTACAGGAAAAGACCTGAAAATTCTAGCAGGTGTCACCAGGATGGCCGAGTGGTTAAGGCGTTGCATTTAAGCTGCAATGGACGTGAGTCCTCGTGGGTTCAAACCCCACTCCTGGTATAACCAAGACCTCTGGTGGTGGTACTAACTGTCACCTGTTAAGTCCTATATTTGTGTCATTCTTCTTTGTAAAGGACAAAGTCTGGGAACACATTTCAGACTCTACTGCCAGAGTCAACATTACTTCCCAGACTGTTCCCTTTTGGCAATTTATTGCTTCTCTTTTCTACAGGAAAAAGAGTGAGATGAAGTTCTCTTGCCACCAGGATGGCCGAGTGGTTAAGGCGTTGCATTTAAGCTGCAATGGACGTGAGTCCTCGTGGGTTCAAACCCCACTCCTGGTATGAGCAAACACTGAGTACTGGACGAACTGTGACCTGTCCATGTTTGAGGCATTGTCAGAACTTTCAATTTCAACATGTTTGCAGAGTCTACTACTGGCAGCATCTGCAGGCATGTGCCTTTGAGCATTATTTGTCTTCTCTTTTGTACAGGAAAAGACCTGAAAATTCTAGCAGGTGTCACCAGGATGGCCGAGTGGTTAAGGCGTTGCATTTAAGCTGCAATGGATGAGAGTCCTCGTGGTTTCAAACCCCACTCCTGGTATAACCAAGACCTCTGGTGGTGGTACTAACTGTCACCTGTTAAGTCCTATATTTGTGTCATTCTTCTTTGTAAAGGACAAAGTCTGGATACACATTTCAGACTCTACTGCCAGAGTCAACATTACTTCCCTGACTGTTCCCTTTTGGCAATTTATTGCTTCTCTTTTGTACAGGAAAAAGAGTGAGATGAAGTGCTCTTGCCGCCAGGATGGCCGAGTGGTTATGGCATTGCATTTAAGCTGCAATGGACGTGAGTCCTCGTGGGTTGAAACCCCACTCCTGGTATGTGCAAACACTGAGTAATGGACGAACTGTGATCTGTCCATGTTTGAGCCATTGTCAGAACTTTGAACATGTTTGCGGAGTCTACTACTGGCAGCATCTGCAGGTATGTGCCTTTAATTGAGCATTATTTGTCTTCTCTTTTGTACAGGAAAAGACCTGAAAATTCTAGCAGGTGTCACCAGGATGGCCGAGTGGTTAAGGCGTTGCATTTAAGCTGCAATGGACGTGAGTCCTCGTGGGTTCAAACCCCACTCCTGGTATAACCAAGACCTCTGGTGGTGGTACTAACTGTCACCTGTTAAGTCCTATATTTGTGTCATTCTTCTTTGTAAAGGACAAAGTCTGGGAACACATTTCAGACTCTACTGCCAGAGTCAACATTACTTCCCAGACTGTTCCCTTTTGGCAATTTATTGCTTCTCTTTTGTACAGGAAAAAGAGTGAGATGAAGTTCTCTTGCCACCAGGATGGCCGAGTGGTTAAGGCGTTGCATTTAAGCTGCAATGGACGTGAGTCCTCGTGGGTTCAAACCCCACTCCTGGTATGAGCAAACACTGAGTACTGGACGAACTGTGACCTGTCCATGTTTGAGGCATTGTCAGAACTTTCAATTTCAACATGTTTGCAGAGTCTACTACTGGCAGCATCTGCAGGCATGTGCCTTTGAGCATTATTTGTCTTCTCTTTTGTACAGGAAAAGACCTGAAAATTCTAGCAGGTGTCACCAGGATGGCCGAGTGGTTAAGGCGTTGCATTTAAGCTGCAATGGATGAGAGTCCTCGTCGGTTCAAACCTCACTCCTGGTATAACCAAGACCTCTGGGGGTGGTAATAACTGTCACCTGCTAAGTCCTTTATTTGTGTCTTTCTTTGTAAAGGACAAAGTCTGGGAACACATTTCAGACTCTACTGCCAGAGTCAACATTACTTCCCAGAGTGTTTCCTTTTGGCAATTTATTGCTTCTCTTTTGTACAGGAAAAAGAGTGAGATGAAGTGTTTTTCCCACCAGGATGGCCGAGTGGTTAAGGCGTTGCATATAAGTTGCAATGGACGTGAGTCCTCGTGGGTTCAAACCCCACTCCTGGTATGAGCAAACACTGAGTACTGGAGAAACTGTGACCTGTCATGTTTGAGGCATTGTCAGAACTTTGAACGTGTTTGCAGCATCTGCAGGTATGTGCCTTTAATTGAGCGTTATTTGTCTTCTCTTTTGTACAGGAAAAGACCTGAAAATTCTAGCAGGTGTCACCAGGATGGCCGAGTGGTTAAGGCGTTGCATTTAAGCTGCAATGGACGTTAGTCCTCGTGGGTTCAAACCCCACTCCTGGTATAACCAAGACCTCTGGTGGTGGTACTAACTGTCACCTGTTAAGCCCTATATTTGTGTCATTCTTCTTTGTAAAGGACAAAGTCTGGGAACACATTTCAGACTCTACTGCCAGAGTCAACATTAGTTTCCAGACCGTTGGCAAATTATTGCTTCTCTTTTGTACAGGAAAAAGAGTGAGATGAAGTGCTTTCTCAATATTTGACCGCTGAGATCCTGGAGTTGGCTGGAAACGCTGCCCGTGACAACAAGAAGACCCGTATCATCCCCCGTCACCTCCAGCTGGCCGTCCGCAGCGACGAGGAGCTGAACAAACTGCTGGGTGGAGTGACCATCGCTCAGGGTGGTGTGCTGCCCAACATCCAGGCTGTTCTGCTGCCCAAGAAGACCGAGAAAGCCGCCAAGAAATAAACCGGCTTGTCTTCGACTGAACAAACCCCACAAAGGCTCTTTTAAGAGCCACCCACTACTTTATAGGAGAGTCACTTCCATTGTTGTATGTGCATAGTTACTACCCTAATTTATATATATATATATATATATATATATATATATATATATATATATATATATATATATATATATATATATATATATATATATATATATATATATATATTTCCTTCGTGTATATAACATAACAATGGAACTAGCCCACAGAAGGATGGTCTGTCTGTATAATGTTCTCCCGCCTGTCTGATCTATTGTCCTGCTAAAATACAGACTAGATTCGAGTGAAAATGGATTTCAATACTAAGTTCTGTTCGCACGTCACGCTTAAACGGTTCTGCCCATTGAGTGAGGTATTTAATGTACAAGCTGTGAATAAAAATGTTTTAATCAAATATAATAGTCCATTATTAGCTCTGGTCCAGAGCTCCCTGCTTCTGATTCTGACTTTATCTCTCTAGAACGCTTGAGGTGTTCATTTGAGAGACAGGCTTACTGCATGTTTGGAACAAGTGGGGGAAACACTATGGGAAGAAACACGGTTTGCAAATTATTAACACCTTGATGGATCATATTAAAAAAAAAAAAAAAAAACAGGATTTCAATTAAAATATACCAAAATAGCAGAAAAAGGGATGCTGCTGTGGGTGCTGGTGGCGTGTTTCCTCCTCCGCATCATCAGTTTCCATACCTGAAGCGGGGTTGGCATTTGTGAAGGTGTCGAGGTTGTTCTCCCTGTGTCCCCTATATACCCTCACAAAAACCACCCCCCTGTCAGGTGAAATGTCTTCTAGTCAAGAAATGTATTTCCTGGACTACTGTAAATACACAGGCCCGAGTCCCTACCCTTCTGCTTGGTTTGACTCACTATAAAAAAGCCACTAGCCACTAAAAAGCACAGTAGAAGCAGCATGGTAAAATATGCGAAGACCTTTACGGTGGCTTTTTCCACCAAACAAAAAATCTGGATGATGATCAAAAGCAAGTATGTATAAAGCGTTAGTAGTACAACATTTCTGATAGCAGATAGCAGGTGTGTCTTTTACTGGACTGCCATTTGCACAGTGGTAAACGGTGGAAAACAAGGTCTGCCATGCAGGTGATTCACCAAGAGACCATCTCAGGAGACGTTGTTTTAAACAAATACAAACTGAAATTAAAAGACAAAAAACTCTTGACTCAAGCAAAAATAAAAATAAACACCTTGGTACTTATTATCACTGAGGGGGGATGAATGAATGAATTTAAAACCCTCTACAGTCCCTGTTGAAGTTAGCCCGTTTTGTGATGTTTTGCATTTTCCTTTATAAAACACATTCATAAAGTGTCCAGCCACTAATGTTTGGTACCCTTTTTTCAGGACAACCTCAGCTACAATAATTAATTCACTTTTACATACTATAAAGGTAATTTGAACCAAAAACTACATGCAAAAACAAAAATCGGACCTTGTTTTTCAGGTTTATGGACTTGTAAAAATCACAAATATGATTATCTAAGAATTTTGGCTGTTGAGAAAGTCAGGATATGTGGTCTATAAGAATGTAAAATGATGAGATTCAAGAGAAATAAAGCCATAATTGCTTATTTTGAGCTGTTATTAGGTATATCTATGCCAGGCGTTTTTTTTTTTTTTTTTTTTTTTTTTTTTTTTTTTTTTTACAGATCTTATATTAGTCCTTATATTCCACACTAGGAAGTATTTCATAGCTATATTTGGTATATTTTTGTTCAGCACAACCTAACCCATATATATGTCTCAACAATTATTTGTTTCAATTTGACCTAATATCAATACATTTGACCCAGAAAGAGACAAAATAGACAAAAACGGATTTGAAAAATAAGGTTTATGGACTTGTAAAAATCACAAACGTGATTATCTGATCATATTGTATGTTGAAAAGGTCAAGATATATTGTCTATATGGATATAGAATGATGGAATTCAAGTAAAATAAAGTCATTACTTATTTTGAGCTGGTATTAGGTTATGTTAGGTGTTTTTTTACAGATCTTTATATTTATGCCCTGAAACAATCTCTTGCCATGGTCAGACCAGGGTATAGCACTGAGCAGACATGCTTCTTCCTCCAGTACTCCTGGACATTTGACAGTTCAACAAAGACTAATATATATATATATATATATATATATATATATATATATATATATATATATATATATATATATATATATATATATATATATATATATATATATATATATATATATATATATATATATATATATATAGGAAGTCCAATGAACTTCCTCATTTCCTGTATATGTATATTTTGTCCCCTGGGCTTTGTGTTCTCACACAAAATGTGCAAAACACTACAGGAGAGAAACAGATCAAACAGTTCAACCGGCTGGTAGGGCGTGGAGGTGTTGGTCCAATTGGCCTTTTTGGAGGAACTTGAACTGCTTCACAGGGCCGCTGTCCTTCTCACCATCAGTCTCCCCAGGAACCTCAAAGCTGAGGGGTGGAGCTGACTGAGCTCTTGGCCTAGAATTGCAGATAATCACACCAATCAATAAGTAAATTCATGTGATTAGCTCCACACGTGACATGCATATCTAACAGTTGAATTCAACATTACAATAAATACACTAACCTCTGCATGCCCCCGCTGCCATGGCCTCTTTCTCTTGTGTCACTGCCACAGGTGAAGTGTCACCATCACTGCAGAAATGTAAAAACATTAGTACATGATTTACAAAATAGGTTCCATCACTGTCACTGGAAAAAATGTAAAAAAGAGTATTACATGATTCACAAAAGCGGTTCTGTCACCATCATATTACATGAAGCACCAATAAAAAACAATGCAAAAACATCTGGTGATCTGTGGCCAGTCTGTGCACGTGATAGATTATTATTATTACTGGTAATAGTGTATAAAAGTGAATTGGTACTCAACTTCTCAGGCTCAGAAACTATAACAGCTAGTATCTGGCCTCGAAACTGCTCGCCCAGCTTCTCCTCCTCCTGCCGCCTCCTCCTCCAGCCGCCTATATACAACAATATGGAAACATATTGTAACAGTTTTGCTTCCAGGAGCATAATGTGTAATAACAATGTTTCAATGTGTCTGCTTCCAGGACAATAATGTGTCACAATGTTTCAATAGGCCTATGCGTCTGCTCTCTCTCTCTCTCTCTCTCTCTCTCTCTCTCTCTCTCTCTCTCTCTCTCTCTCTCTCTCTCTCACTCACACACACACACACACACACACACACACACACACACACACACACACACACACACACACACACACACACACACACACACACACACACACACACACACACGGAGAGAGAAAGAGACGGAGAAGAGAGAAGGGAAATCACTTACTCAGAATGTATCCATATTCACACATCAGGTCCAAGGCGACTTTGCCACGTAATATAATGGCAACGTCTTCTGTCGAGATGTCTGATTGCTCCTAAAAGTATGTTTGCGATACGGATGCTACTAGTCCATTGTGATAACAACACGACGACAAAAAAGAGCCAACCACATTGCTTATGAGAGTATCCTTTAGTTTTAGTACACGAGCACTGGACTGATAACCAGTTTATGCAAGTTGTGCATTAATATTTGCTATCGCACTGGATAGCTTATAGTGTGTTGCGCCATTAAACGTTAATTTAGACGAACAGTATGCAAATTTGAACATTTCAAATGGTGTCCATTAATTCCCAAACATTGCATTGAGATTAGTAATCTTGTCCGCCGTAAAAGCTTTATTGGCATGAGCAAACTAACGTCTTCATTGCCAAAGTGAGTGTCACAGCTACAATTAAACAGTTTAAAGTGGGATAAGTATATACAGTTGGAGGGGGTACAACAGAGTTTTCTAAACAGTTTTAACATGTATAAAACAATGCAGTGTGACAGATCATTTTTCTAAAGCAAAGTCATGGACTTGTTCATTAAGTGTATTAAGCTTTTGGTAACAGCAAATGAACATGTCACCAAATGGGTGACATGTTCAAGGGGGAGGAGTGTGTGTATGAGGGTACGCCCCCTGTTCTCTTTTACGTCCTCAGAATCCACATATAAAGGCAAGGCGCTCCGCTCTGAAGTGGCGGGAAGGGACTGGGAAAAGGAGGCGCCAAGCGTCACCGTAAGGTCCTCCGTGATAACATCCAGGGAATCACTAAGCCCGCTATTCGCCGTCTGGCTCGCCGTGGCGGCGTGAAGCGTATCTCTGGTCTGATCTACGAGGAGACCCGCGGTGTCCTCAAGGTGTTCCTGGAGAATGTCATTCGTGACGCCGTCACCTACACCGAGCACGCCAAGAGGAAGACCGTGACCGCCATGGACGTCGTCTATGCTCTGAAGAGGCAGGGACGTACTCTGTATGGCTTCGGAGGTTAATGGTGCTGACCTAATCTACCAACAACCCAAAGGCTCTTTTAAGAGCCGCCCACGTTTTCTATACGGAGTTCAACCTCACTACTTTATGAACACGCAAAAGCATATTAATATCTTAAACTTATTGGGGCGGTCGTTGACTTGATATGTATGTTTAATGAAAATGACATCGTTCTTGCCATTTTGGGTTTCCTAGTAACCCTAAATGTGGAAGGAAAAAAAAATAGGAATCTAATAGAAAAGTCATAGGATGTTTGAGGAAAATCCTATTGGAATGGATTTGTTCCAAACTAATGGGAGGAATCTTTTTGACTAGGGGATCCAGATGCGTTATATGCATGAGAGAGCGCGCTTACATTGCCAAAGCGAAGGAAGCTTCCTTCGCAGTACAACAATATCAATAGCACTATGTAACCAATACATGTGAGTATGGAAGGGAACTATTGAAATATACTGTACATTTACTCATTCGCGCTACACTGGTACATATTTTGCTGACACAATAGATCAGGCGGGAGGATATGCAGAAACAAAGACGTGTAGCCTACTGTCGCATCCACATTGGTACATTTTATTGAATTTCCACATTAGAGGCAGTCTTTTTTTAAGAAACACATGAAAATACATTAAAGAACAATATTCAATGCTTGGCATTAAATCAGTTCAGGGCTACACGTCATCACGGTTTGCAGAATTACAGCACATTTCATGCACAAGTCAAAAACAGAAACTGTTATGTGTTTATTAGTAAGTGGTCTATAACTTCATTGGACTGTGGAATAGAACTAAATAATATATCGCATTCACTCAACCCCAGTCAGTATTTTACGCGGCACAATGAACTAGGCAGGCGGGAGAACGGTTATGTAGAGACAAAGGACAGTGAGTAGCCAATCATCTGCTGGCAGTCGTCTCTCCGTCGCACACTTCATTTGCATGGGCATGCTATAAATGTTGCTACAACGCCGTTCAGAGCTCACTTCTATTTTTCGTTTCACTGAGGTTGAAAAATGCCTGAAGTAGCGAAGCCAGCGCCCAAGAAGGGCTCCAAGAAAGCCGTCAGCAAATCGGCCGCCAAGGGCGGCAAGAAGCGCAGAAAGTCCAGGAAGGAGAGTTACGCCATCTACGTGTACAAGGTGCTGAAGCAGGTCCACCCTGACACCGGTATCTCCTCCAAGGCCATGGGCATCATGAACTCCTTCGTCAACGACATCTTCGAGCGCATCGCCGGTGAAGCCTCTCGTTTGGCGCACTATAACAAGCGCTCCACCATCTCATCCAGGGAGATCCAGACCGCCGTGCGCCTGCTGCTCCCCGGTGAGCTGGCCAAGCACGCCGTGTCTGAAGGCACCAAGGCTGTGACCAAGTACACCAGCTCCAAGTAAACTGATCTGTCTACTATTAAAACCTAACGGTCCTTTTAAGGACCACCCATCTTATCCGAGAAGAGTATTCAATTTCCTAATGCTTTGCACAGAGGCATATAGTAGCAATTTAAATTATAAGCAACACCCACTATATGGCTTTACAGACTGAGTAATAAATCTCTCCTTCTAAATCATTTTCAATGAATCAATATTACAAAAAAGTCACTTGATGTACACCAATCTCTTTTAATTGTCAAAATCAGGCTTCAGGTCGAATATTGGCTTGTGATTAATTGAGATTAGGCTACAAAAACATTTAATTAGATCGTTTGTTTTTAATCAAGTCCCACCCCTAGTATACATATGTGGACTGATAGTTTACATTCAAACTGACTTGTCCGCACCTATAAATTCATGCTCCCTGATTCAATTTGGGATATACTATGTGAATTTAAACTATATATATATATATATATATATATATATATATATATATATATATATATATATATATATATATATATATATATATATATATATATATATATATATATATATATATATATCACGACAGAGGCTGTAGCCGCCTGCTACACTCACCTCCCTTTTGACCTCCTTCCACGGGGAAACCCGATCCGGGTCACGGCACCAATGTAACGCCCGGATTTCGAACCCGGGTCTCCCGCGTGAAAGTCCAACATCTTAACCACTAGACCAAGAGGACATCCCCTTAGTCTGGGGGCAGATACTAGACTTTGGAGGCCATCACGACAGAGGCTGTAGCCGCCTGCTACACACACACACACATATATATATATATATATATATATATATATATATATATATATATATATATATATATATATATATATATATATATATATATATATATATATATATATATATATATATATATATATATATATATATATATATATATATATATATATATATTAAGTACACTATATATAGTTTAACAAGAGTTAAACTAAAAAGAAAAGAAGAACGTTGAAAACCTGGTCTGGTCTACTAGTAAGTCTGTGTACATTTTTCTTCAAAGAGTTTGAGGAAAATTAATAGAGAAGTGTCCTTCTCCTGTAGGGAATTTCCAGAAAATCGAGTCCACCCTTGAAAGTGCCCTCCAAAAATGTCAAGATACTACAATAACAGCCATCTGAAACCCAGCCCATCAAAAACCCAACTATGCAGCTTTCACCTGAGGAACCGTGATGCAAAGAAGAAACATCTGGAGAACACCAAAGACAAGGTCAAACATCCTGCCATTATCATGACAGGGCAAAAATTAGCATTTTTGTAACTGCAAATGGAAAGATATGGGAACAGAATTGAGACATAGGCCTACATGGCTTTTATTTAAGCTAATCATTAGTTCATGAAGCGTATTATAAAGTGTTACCATATAGGCCTAAGGTACGTAGGCTACATGTCATGGGTTTCATGGCCGGTTTTGTGTGAAACGTGATCGCCTGCAATACCTGCAATACGGAATCTAGTCATAATCACACTATTTGGACATTTGGAAAGTGTGCAAATATTGGAAGTCTGACCTCATAAATATGTTGTAAATTAGATTGCCAGAGTTGCTACAGCCACCACATTAAACAAGTAATCACACATGTCAGAAGTAAGGGAACAACTAAATCTGTTTTTAGTTAAGTTGAATTCAGTAGGTAGGGGAAGTGATTTCACTTTTGTCAGATATCACCCAAAAAATATATTTTTTCTGTTAAAATGCTCTATTATAAGGTGTGGAAACCACATATGGAGTTTTCCCCTCCCCCACGTTAGCAGAGGAGCTAATAAAAGTTCCCCAGGTCACCACCAATTCTCCTCCAATCAGGAGCGAGCAGCAGGTTCACATAGTGTAGCTACTGTTGGGGGCCCCTAGTGCACCAGGCTGGTACTACACCATGAATTTCAAATCACTTCCCCTACCTTTAAGTTGAATTCAGTAGATGGGTGAAAAAAGGAGTATATCATGCCACGCCAAGGCATGATTATCACTAGGCGGCAACTGTTACGTCAACCTGCGGGTGATGTAACAGTTGCACGGACAGACGGACAGGGGGTGAAACAGGTCACCACCTTACTGTGGAGACAACAACCAAACCCACGAATACCCCTGAACAACCACTGACCGACCCCGGCCCTCGGAGAAGAAATACCCAGAACCATTAGTCATGAAGTCCTTGTAATAATGACACGATTTCTCTATCTGCCAAATGGGCGTCCTTCCGCGGTAAGTCTTGTCTGAGGTCCCAATCACATCCGACTGTTACGTCACCCTCACAGGTTGATGGTGATACAGGCATGAAAGTTGTAGTTCTAAAAGTACTGTGTGCCCTGCAAAATTCCAAGATGGCAGCCCCCAAAATCCAAGATGTCCGCCCAAAATGTGTTTTTTCCTTCATAACTCGAAATACAAAGGTTTTAAACACCATAAATGTACTGAAGTACGGACAGTTTGATACCAAGTACATGTCTGTATGTACTACGGTTCTTGAGTTACAACATATAGATAATGATGAGGTACCATAAGGGTAACATTTTGGCACGTTTCACTCTTTTACTCAAAGATCCCTTCATCACCATTTCTACTATTTTAGGAAACTGACCTACATGTGTCTCCTATCATAAACCACTTCAAGTTTTTGAATTGGTGAAACTGGTCGGGAGTTATTAAACCAAATATGAATGCACCCTTGAGCGAGGGTGACCACATAAGGCCTGGTCGCAGGTTGGTGGATGCGATCTCAGTTGGAGTTTCTCGTCCAGGTCTGCCAGCAGCTTCCAGTCCTGTGCTCTGCCCAGCTGCCCGGTGTCAGCTCTTATGGTGATGAGGCTGGCTTGTCCCTCTCGGACAAATGGTCTTCATGCCAATGGGATGACAAGGGAGGAAGGGCAGCCTTTGATGTTCCAGCACTGCTGCAAGGCACTTTAGCACATAGTTGTGCCACCTCGTTGTGCCAGCCTTGGGTGAGGCTGGTCTTGCATCCCACTAAGATGTGCTTCAGTGTTGCTGGGCTTGGACATAGGGGTCAAGTGGGGTCTTCGTCATACCACTGGCTTAGGTTTGCAGGAGAGGGCAACACATCATAGGCAGCCCTGATGGTAAAACTTGACCTGAATGCCTCCATATCCCACAGATCTTTCCAGGAGATCTTCCTCTTCTCCACTCTTTCCCATGCCATTCACTGCCCTTGCTTTGCCTGCGCCACAGCTTGTCTGTACCTCCCTGCTTCATCTTTCCGTACCTCCTGGACCACCAGCTTGCGTCTCTCAGGCAGATTAGCCTTGCTCCAGGCCGGTGTACTGGGCCCCACTCCTCTCCTCCGGAACTCTGCCCCCGATGTCCCTGTGTCTGAGTGTACACAGGTGTGTGCCACTCATGTGTGGCCCATAAGCATGAGTCCTGCCACTTTCCTGACTTTGTTTGTACTCATCTTTAAGCAGTAGCAATAAAGATGCTATGTTCGTCCCTTCAGGATAAGGCCCGTCCAATACGACAATTGAAATGGTATTTCAGCATACACAGTGGCAACATCATTTGGTGTCATTCCTGGTACCTTTCACAATTTAATACCAAGTTTTGTGAGACCCCATATCTTCAGAATCTGGGCCTAGTGACCCTCAAAAGCAAGGGTTGATGCAAGCATTTAGCCATTTTGGCAAACGTTTGGGGGGGTGCAACCCACATGTTTAGCAAGGTTACTCATTCCTGGAATGTCCAATCTCTATATGCCATACCTTGTTGTAAAGGTGACTAGTCATTGATTAAAACAATATACTGTAAAATGCAATACCAATTATCCCCTGGAAAATCCGTCCAGTGGCGCCCCCTACAGGTGTCGAGCAGGCACACACTCCGACAATAAATACTGTTTTCTATTGTTTTCTATTCTAGTGAATGGAGGATCGAGGGTTCACTCTCGTGCATTATTTTAACATGTTTTCATTGATTTTGCAGAAAACCCTTATTTATATGGATACTAGAGCTGTGATGGAAGAGGCTATCTGTGTGTTTGTGATTATTGGTCCTATGTTGTAGCAGTAAAGCAACTTAAAAGTGAGTAGACGCAGCCTGTAGTTCTGGCTGAGTGATAGCCTAGGACTAGCATGGGGGGTGCTGTTATAATGTTTCGCCACCAGATATATCGTCACCCGGCCAACTAGACAGTACTTAAGCTAATGTTATATTACGATGACCATGTTATTATTATTGCAGTAGAGCCGCCATTGGACTGGCCCCATTAAGTGAACAGAGTTTACAGTGTCTAAAGTCTGTGGCAGTTACTAGCTTGCTAGTCAAGTTACCACTATATCGTGTCTGGTCTACATTAACCATACCTGCTAGTAAAAACATAACATGGTCATCGTAATATAACATTAGCTAAAGTACTGTGACTGTCTAGTCGGCCGGGTGACGATATATCTGGTGGCGACTTTATAACAGCACCCCCCATGCTAGTCCTATAGGCTATCACTCAGCCAGAACTACAGGCGGCGTCTCTAGTATCCATATAAATAAGGGTTTTCTGCAAAATCAATGAAAACATGCTAAAATAATGCACGAGAGTGAACCCTCGATCCTCCATTCACTAGAATAGAAAACAAAAGAAAACAGTATTTATTGTCGGAATGCGTGCCCGCTCAACACCTGTAGGGGGCGCCACTGGACGGATTTTCCAAGGGCTAAGTGGTATTATCACGGTGGAGAGAATAGTTCCCAAAGGTAGGTTTCTAAACTGATATGGGCCACTTTACTATGACAGGACATTTAGATACAACATGACCATGACATTGACCTTTGACACATGACCCTGAACTTGAATTGCTTTGGTCACCCCATAAACTCGGCACCCAAGAAAATGTATACTTTGATGTCAGAATCATCAAAACCATGTTCACCATTAGGCCAGTAATTTTAGCTCATGTTTTACCTAAAATTGGAATAAATTGTAACATGGAATTTTTCTTCACAGATCATTTCTTTGAGGTCTCCAGAACAACATATTAAAAGTCCCGAAAAATCCCAGTTGCGCAAATATGTTTAATTTCATAAAGTAATAGAATACATAGGCTCCAATGGAGTGATAGCCCCGCCCCCTCCTATACAAACCCATTATAACTTAAAACTCCATTTTAACCATGATGGATTATTCAAAAACAACCCATCTTTTTTCTGGTGACTGATATTGTCCTCCTAATACGTGAGAGGACCGTGGAATTTCATTCACAGGTTTCAGTTATTTTTAAAATATTGTTTTGGAAAATGTAGCTGCCTCCATATCTGGCTATGCCCACCCAAATAAATATTAAAAAAATAAATAAATGAAACCTGTAAATGAAATTCCACTGCCCTCTCACATATTAGGAGGACTATATCAGTCACCAGAAAAAGGTGAGGGCAGTGGAATTTCATTTACAGGTTTCATTTATTTATTTTTTTAATATTCATTTGGATGGGCATAGCCAGATATGGAGGCAGCTACATTTTCCAAAACAATATTTTAAAAATAACTGAAACTTGTGAATGAAATTCCATGGTCCTCTCACGTATTAGGAGGACATATCAGTCACCAGAAAAAAGATGGGTTGTTTTTGAATAATCCATCATGGTTAAAATGGAGTTTTAAGTTATAATGGGTTTGTATAGGAAGGGGGCGGGGCCATCACTCCATTGGAGCCTATGTATTCTATTACTTTATGAAATTAAACATATTTGCGCAACTGGGATTTTTCGGGACTTTTAATATGTTGTTCTGGAGACCTCAAAGAAATGATCTGTGAAGAAAAATCCCATGTTACAATTTATTCCACTTGAAAATCTATTTTGCCTGGACTACATATACTGTATCAATTTTTATCAGATATAAAGGCCAAAAACATGTATTCAGCTACTCTTCTGAAACTGCTATCACACATTTTTGAATTCATCGATGTCATACGAACGTAATGATACCACATAATATGTGGTATCATTTTGCCATCAAAAGGGCCATCAAAAGGGACAAGACATATTATGTCTTGTCCCTTTTGATGGCAACGGATTGCCATTTTTAGGCCGGTGGCCCACGGCCTACTTAGCCCTAATGATTTCTGCCCTCTGTATGTGCCCTAGGGTCATATACAGTATGGCAGTCATGTTGCTGGCATATAGCAGATTAAGGTGTATTTTAAATCAGTGGTTTTCAACCTTTTTGATACCAGATGCAGTATGCAGATGTTTAACAATTTTTCATCTGCATTTGGCGAAATTGAACCAAATGGACCCACTTGGCTGTTGTTTTTACTGCAAATTAATCGTGCATTCAATAAATGAATCGAGTTAAATCATGCCTGAGTTAACTTGCGATCAACTATTTACTTGAATAACACAGTATACACTATACAGTGTTATTAAAGTCAGTTTTATCAGTAATCATTTAATGATCCAGTTACTACAGTAATGACTGCATTGTACCAGCAAGTGGCGCTGTGTGACGGTGTGATTAAAGAACTAGTTTGTTAGTATTGCCGCGGAATGATCTGGATGGAAGGGAAGGATGGATGGAGTGATGAGGCTCATTCATTATGCAACTAGAAAGAAAGAAAGAAAGAAAGAAAGAAAGAAAGAAAGAAAGAAAGAAAGAAAGAAAGAAAGAAAGAAAGAAAGAAAGAAAGAAAGAAAGAAAGAAAGAAAGAAAGTGACTGCAAGTCTGTGCAAGATAATAATATATATAAGTAAATGCGTTTTCCAACAGTTTTTATTATATTTTGACACTTTTGGCAACAATGTAACCGTTCCGTGTCCTCGTCGATATAAATAAATCTCTTCTGAATGAATGCGGAGGGATTTGATGAAACAGAGCGAGAGACAGAGAGAGAGTAGCGACATTGAGGGGTCAGAAGCTGGGCGTCATGAAAGCCAACGGGGCTGAGACCAGGCTGCAACCCGGACCCAGGTGGTAAAACTAAACGCTGTGGATGGATCATGGAAGCGTCAGCATTTACTCAAAGGCGAACCCAAATACATCCTCGCATGTCTGTGTGTCGTTGTCCTGGCCCGTGGAAGAGAACGGGGTTGTCACAACTCTGTATGTTGCTGAGACAGAGCCATATAGTACAGACGGAGTTGCGCCAACTCCGTTCACCTCATGGGGACAGTCCAATGGCGGCTCTTGTACGTAGACTTCTGTTGAGAATGGGGGCAACTGATAGGGACAAGTCCTTGACCTGAAGTGGGAAGAAATGCAGTGGACTCCCTCTGGGCATTTTTTGGTCTAAAACACGTTGATAACACGTGTTTTTGTGGCTATACAACACGTCTAAAAAAACGGTAAAAAATGGTGTAAAAGTGAAAGTTTAAAACACGTCTAGCCCAACACCGTTTCTAGACGTCCTTCTTTTATACGTCTATAACACGTCTAGACTAAGACGTATATAACACGTCTAGACTAGACGTGTTTTAAACTTTCACTTTTACACCATTTTTTACCGATTTTTTAGACGTGTTTTATCAACGTGATTTAGACCTAGTTCTGGTCCAGAGCTCCACTGCTTCTGAGTCTGACTTGCATTGGAAGTCAGACTCAGAATCAGTGGAGCTCTGGACCAGAGCTAATTTAGACCCATTTTCTGGTCTAAAACACGTTGATAAAACACATCTAAAAATCGGTAAAAACGTCTAAAATTGGAAGTGGGCATAAAGTATCCAATCTAATTAACACCCAGATTAAAGGGAAATTCCATCCATTTTCAACATTTCACTGTAAATAATATACCCTAGAGTTGCTGAGTGGACAAAAACAATAGCATGCTGAAACATATCTCAATGATGCATCACGATGTGTTTCACTATGTTAATGATTTTTCTTCCAGATCTTTTTCCTGGAGTACAAAAGGGAAGGGTCAAAACTTACCTTGCTGCAATTAATCCCATAATTCTCTGACAATTACCACCACTGGTAAATACTTAACACATCAACGTTGGAAACAATGTTTTCATTTTTATTAGCACTCCAATAATCACAACAAATTGGGTTCCTTGGTCATCAGACTAGAACAGTGATTTCAACCAGTGGTCCTTGAGTGATCTATGTGGTCCTCAGCTAAATGATGGCAAGTTGGTAACCAAATGGAACCTTAAATATCTCAAGTATGAAATCGAATGGACCCTCTCAGGTCCATTTGGTTCAATTTTGCAGTCGTTGTATTACACTATAATGTTTGTGGACAAAACTGTACCAAATGGAATCATTACATATCTTTTGTTCTGAGAAGCTACATGTAAAATGGTTGCCCATGCTTCATATGCAAATCAAATAATGGACCCCTGAAAACCACTGTTCTTCATTGACAGGACATCAGTGAAGGCATTTTGACACATGTGGTGAATGGGTGTGCAACAGTTGCAAATGTGCTTGGCTGTAAAAAAAAAAAAAAAAAAAAAAAAAAAAAAAACAGAAATACAGCAGTGGACTCCTAAAGTGCCATAGTGTTAAAAATGCAGTGTCAACTCTAAATCATAGCAAACAATAACCTACAAATGTTGCCAAATAATGATGAATGCCATGGCTACTTAATTGCCCTCTTATACACGCCCACCACCACTACTTTGTGCAGGGCCTGTTTGATGTGGTCAGTCAACACAGAATTGGCTCTCCTCTCCATTGTGTGTCCACTCCATTCAAGATCTTGTGAGCCAACTCTGAAATGAGAGAGAGAGAAAAAAAACTTATAAGCAAAAAATCTCAAGATTTTAATGACCCTAATACTACATAATACTACCCCAGTATAACCCACCCCTGGATAACCTCCTGAAAATATTCAGTAACAATTATAGCCATAGGCCTAGTGATCCTTTAAAAGTAATTATTATTTGTCCATAATACTGTAATTCAATAAAGAGCTTTAACAGTCATTGGGCATTACAGAGATTAGTATACTCCAGAAAACAGGATGTTTGTCACTCACACATTATAACATGAAAGAATTGGCAGAAACAATACTTATTACCTGCTGCCAACCACCAAACATATTAAAAAGCACCATCAGGCCATTGAAATCTGGAAGACATCCGATCAGCTGAGCACATCCTGTGCAAAAAAAGGACAGACATTAAAAAGCTGCGCAAGCACGGCTCCAAACACTGTACATATCAAGACATGTTAACAGCAATACAGACAATTGAAATTAAATAACAGCACAATACAACTTTACATACCTGTGCACATTCAGCTTTTTTGCATGTCTGGTGAAAGTCACTCACATCCTCCTCCGTAGTCTTCATTATCATTTCCTGAAACAAGAGTGTAAAATTCATTTGTTATCATGAAAACAGAAATTAGACACTCACTGCACAATCACTTTTGTGATCTTCATTTCTATAATTAATTTGAAAGATTACCTTGTGGAGTCCTTGCTGAGCAGCTGGTGGTCCTCCAGACTGTCTATTCAGGTGTTGGAACATTCTACTGTTAAGATGGGGGCATAATAGTAAAACAGTTAGTTTTTCTAACTTAGATGGGGGTCTATATATTGTCGCTATAAATGGTTTGAGAATCACTAGAGCCATAGAAATCTTCTCGTTCACAATTCCAGCCTGGATTTGGGAAACAAAACAGTGTAAACTTCGTAATTAAGTGGTGCTAATTCAAATGATGTATATTTTAACTCTTGAGTGTAAAAAAGAAACCAAATGGACCCGCAAGGGTCCATTTGGTTTCATTTTTACACTCTCAAGAGTTACATCTGGTTAACCAACTTCCCATCATTTAGCCTGGGGACCACGTGGAACCTTCTCAAGGACCACTGGTGGTCCCCGGACCACATGTTGAAAACCCCTGGTTTATGGTCATCTGTACGTTTGACGGTTTTGCTTTCTCCAAAATCCACCCTGGAATTGTTGACAAAAACAAAAGAAATCTTGAGTATTTGGGGGTCAGTGCGGCTAAAATATCATCAAAGGGTGGTCCGTGGCACAAAATTTGTCTAAAGAGTGGGCCCTGGTGTCAAAAAGGTTGAAAACCACTGATGACTAGGGCAGGGGTTTTCAACCCTTTTCATCCCAGGGACCACCATTTGAGGATATTTTTAGACCCACAGACCCCAAAACTAAAGATTTCTTTTGCTTCTGTCCATGACCAATAATTAATCTTTCAGTTGTGTAGACTTGGACTAATTCAGATGATGGATATTTTAACTCTTGAGACTGTAAAAATGAAACCAAATGGACCCCGGGTCCATTTGGTTTCATTTTTACGTTCTCAAGAGTTACATCTGGTAAAACAACTTAACTGGGGACCACCTGGAACCCTATCAAGGACCACTGGTGAAAACCCCTGGACTAGAGGCATTATTTTTCATGTGCGCCGCCGCCGCCGCCCCCTCCTCCTCCTCCTCCATTTACATTAGCACGGTAAAATTAACCAAAACGTTAGTAAAACATGAAATAACCACTTCTGTTAGCACTCACCCTTGCTGCACACGCAAGTCGCTTCTTTTTTGGGGGGATTGGACGACATATTGAGGTTTATATTCCAAGAAATGCACGACGCCATGTGTGTTCTTCCTCTGCAAGAACTTCCTTGTGCTTTGAACAATGCGGCAGCTCCGCGCATGCGCAGTCATCTAGTGGTCATGGTGACGGACCTGCGCAGTGACGCCACCGCCCCTGTTCCAGAAATGGGTTCCCCATTCATTTTTCTCATAGACTTTTCGAAAATAATTTATATAAAGACGATTACGCCGCGGACAAAGCCAACTCGAGTCGTAACGAATCATGATGACACACACAAACCTTTGGGACAATAAAATAATTTCTAAGATGAAAAACGAAACAAAAACTCTTGTATCATGCCGTTTTCTACTTCTTCCTAATTATATATTATATGACGATATTGTACGTTTGTTGTCATGATTTGTCGACCCGAGTTGGCTTTGGTCGCGGCACAATTGGGTTTTTATTAACCATTTTCGAAAAGTCTATGAGGAAATTGAATGAGGAATCCACTAGTGGAACAGGGCTGGTGCCGTCACTGCGCAGGTCTAATAAAAATACGTTTTCAACAAGTGTAAACACTAAACGTTTTGTAACTTCATTAAACAGCTAATAAAACGTTTTTTTCCTACAACATTTGGAGATATTAATGGAGCATTCAGTTGTTCCTTCAATTAAGGAGTTTTCATTAAGACATTAAAGGCAATGGTGTAGATTTGGTGTAGGATATACACGTGTAATAGCGGTGTTGTCAACACGTGATGAACATCCAAGCTTATTTACCCACTAACAACCCTTAAATGTGTTTAGGCTGCATGCAGAGATCAGGTATGCAACGTACGATTGTTATATTTTATCAATATGTCTGCAAAACCGGATTAAATATATTGGTCTAAAAAAAACACCATACAACACCCATTTTAGCCGGTGTAAATCACGTGTTACACTTAGACCATACGTGTTTTAACCGTGTTGTGCTCAGTGGGCTAAGGCAACAGCCTCAGCTTGAACACTTACACAACATAAACACATTGAAAACAATGTATTCCCAACTCCAGTGTGTCCCGATTCAGACTGCATGAACAGCAGCTCGAGAGCTCAGTTTCTGACCCCTCGATGTCGCAACTCTGATAGTAGATGGCTCTGAGCTGAGAGACAGAGAGAGAGAGAGAGAGAGAGAGAGAGAGAGAGAGAGAGAGAGAGAGAGAGAGAGAGAGAGAGACCATAGTAAAGTGTAGTAGTGTCTCACTCTCACAACAATAACATTCATTGCTAGCTCTAGTTAGCCCTGCAGAGCTAACAGTCAGTTAGCAGGTGGACTTCCATTAGTATTACTATTACCTCATCGTACAATCACACTAAAAGCAACGATTAAAACAGCGGAGCAGCATGGAGAGGAAGAGGTAAGTGTGTGTGTGTGTGTGTGTGTGTGTGTGTGTGTGTGTGTGTGTGTGTGTGTGTGTGTGTGTGTGTGTGTGTGTGTGTGTGTGTGTGTGTGTGTGTGTGTGTGTGTGTGTGTGTGTGTTTTAAGGGAAAGTAAGTTTTCCTGCTGCAGACACACAGGAGTCGATTCAATTCAGAGGAGCTTCAGAAAACAAACGAATTAGCCCAAGTCTACACAACTAGAAAATGTAGAAGATTAATAGTCAGTTTGATCTGTATGTTTGACTGTTTGGTTTCCCAAATCCACCCTGGAATTGTGGACAAAAGCAAAAGAAATCTATAGTTTGGGGGTCTGTGGGGCTAAAATGTCATCAAATGGTGGTCCCTGGCTCAAATTCTGAATAAATAGTGGGCCCTGGTATGAAAAAGGTTGAAAAACACTGCTTCAGAAAACACATGTTTACATCGCCAAAGCAAGTATCACCAGTACAATATAATAAACATTATCAGCTGAAAATAGGGAAAGTATGTACAGCATTGTGTAAACAGATCGCAATGCATTGTTATATACACACACACAAATACACACACCTTTTTGGTGCAAATAACACCAATTATTTGCAGTTTATTAGCGACCAATAATGACCAATTTAGGCGTGTTTTAAGTCTAGCAGCTCCGTTTACATGTTGCAAGGTCCAGGCTGCATTTCTTTAGTGTGGTTGTATTCCAGTTCTCAGCTGGTTAAAGTCAATGAGGCATGTAGCATGTTGTTAGCATGCATGATTAGCCGCACAATGCTAACAACACTAAACAACACCAACCCAGCGTGATTTTAACCAGTTAATTGTGCATTATATAACGCGCATATAAACTCTTTAGCTCAGGGCTTTTCAGCTAGCGGTCCCCGAGAGGGTTCAAGGTGGTCCCCAGGCTAAATGAAGTTGGTTAAGCAAATGTAACTCTTTGAGATCGTAAATATGACATCAAATGGACCCTTGCGAGTCCATTTGGTTTCATGTTTAAGAGTTAAAATATCCATCAATGAATTGGCGCAAGACTACAGTAACTATAGGGAATGTAGAAGGTTATTGGTCATTTTGATCTGTAGGTTTGACTGTTTTGTTGTCTCCGAAATCCAGCCTGGAATTTTGGACAAAAGCAAAAATAAGTCTTTTGTTTTGGCTCCGTGGGTCTAAAATGTCATCAAATGGTGGTCCATGGCTCAAAGGCTGAATAAATAGTGTCAGAGGTGCAGTTAGAGGTATAGACATGCATGTGTCTGTGTATTGTTTTATTATATATACAAGCATGATGCTGGAGCAGTTAGCCTGCATGCTAACATGTAGTCATTGCAGAGAATGTATTATCCGGCTAATGTTAATTAGCTTCGCTCTGAGTCTCATTGTGTCGTTGACTAGAATCACCGTGATGTGATTATCATGGTGGAGACTATTATTGTAATGGACACTGTATGAGTTGAGGACACGTGACCACACACACACACACACACACACACACACACACACACACACACACACACACACACACACACACACACACACACACACACACACACACACACACACACACACACACACAAAGTTAAGGTAAATTTAACTCTTTGTCATTGACAATGTACAATTCAACCTCGTCTCTACTGCAGTGGTTTTCAACTTTGTTTCATACCAGGGCCCACTATGCATTTTAGCCACAGACCACCATTTGATGTTGAGTTTAGTCCTTCAGACCCCAAAACTAAGGATTGTTAAGTTTTTGTTGACAATTCAAGAGCAATAACTGTCAAAATGTTGGTCAAAATAACAATTATTCTACATTTTCTAATTGTGTAGATTCTTGAAAATTAAGTAATTCAGATGTTTGAATATAATTTAAAGTCACAGGTCCATTTGGTTTTTATTTTATGCTGTCAAGAGCTACAAATCTATAAGAGTCCATTTGGTTACCAGCTGTCCATCATTTAGCTGGGGGTCACCTAGAATTCTCTCAGGGATCACTGGTGGTCCCTGGACCACCTGTTAAACCACAGCTCTACAGTCTGCACCTATAACTAATATTATCAACCACCTCCCATCAGACTTGCACCGCATCCGGTCCATGTACATGCTCTATTGTGTAGACGTGTTGCTACTAAGTGATGCAGGATTTTAACAGTAATGTAACTTCAAAAGTTAACCTATGAGGGTCCATTTGGTCAGCAACTATACAGCTGTTTAGCTGAGGACCAACCTGACACCCTCAGAGACATCAACCAACCTTTCATACACGCACTGTACTAGTAGATACAGTATGTGCCACAAACCTCTGTATCTCCGCACGCCATAACCGCTTTCATCACACACACACACGCACGCGCGTGCGCTGATATCGGTGGAAACTGACAAGGCCCCAACAACACATCAGGAGCAATTTGGGGTTCAGTGCCTTGCCCAAGGACACTTCGACATTTAGGAGGTGCCATTTGCTGTAAGCCCACATGTCATTGGACAACCTGCTCTACCTCCCGAGACACACTCACCTCTACTTACTAGGGATGGAGCTTGTTAATCTTTATACATGGCTTGAATGAATGCTTCAGAAGCCAGCGTTCTGGTCACGTGAGTGGTCACATATGTCACTATAACAGACCGCTCCGCTCTATATCTCACCGCTGCTTAATCAAGGTCCCCAAAGTGCAAACAGCTGAGCTCATATCAATCCACGGCACGCTTCCGCATTTAGGCCCCGGCTACACGAGGAAAATATCCGTTCTTTTCCTCCTCCGTTGAAAAAAAAAAATCCTGTCCACACGACAAAGATATCACACGACAAAGCAGCTCCGCTGCTCCGGATATTTTCGAATATCTTCACTTATTTATCCGTTTGCACAAAACTCCGTTTGAGTGACGTAAAACGCCGTTTGCGTGTAGTAGAAAGGCCCAAACGCAGGAATATTTCTGCGCTTGACAAAAGATCCGGAGTCGTGTAGCCTGTAGCCAGTTCCAGCATGCCGTTATTCAGTTGATGAATATTATAACTCTTGAGAGAGTGTTTATGTTGTGGTTCCATTTGGTTTCATGTTTATGCTCTCAAAGAGTTACATCTGGTTAACCAACTCTCCATCATTTAGCCTGGGGACCACCTGGAACCCTCTCAAGGACCACTGGTGGTCCCCGGACCACTGGTTGAAAGCCACTGATGTAATCCATGTAATAAGCGGGATAACACTAACACCCCCCGAACCGGTTATTTGTTTCCTAACTAACTGACCTTATTGATGAAAAGGTGGCTTATAGCCCATGGCTTCTCGAACATTATTGTAAAAAGATGAGATAAGACAATAAATTGTGAACAGAACCAGTAGTTAGATTATACTACTACTGCTACTAAGTTCATCTCGTTTGTTAACTTCCCCGGAAGTTGCCATTTTTCAGCCAATCGTGGCGTGTTGCTCTCGAAAATGTATACCCAGCGGAAACATTTTATTTCTCCCTTTGTGCTTGCAAAGCTGTTGTAAAGGCTTGAAAGATGGAATCATGAGTACTTTGCACATGACACTTCACTCTTCAATAAGAGTGAAGTGAACAAGTCAAGATGCAAGTGAGGACTGAACAAGGTTGTTTTACTGGGGACTGTAAATACAGTAACTTCCGCAACTACCGTTGATAGTCTCAAAAACGCACCATGCTCCCAGGGTGAGTCAGACTCAAAGCCAGAACGCAGTTGTTTTTCACAGTAGGAAAACATATTCCCTATGATTTTTTTTTTTTTTTTTTTTTGCGTTCTGGCCAAAAAGTCAATTTTATCCATGAGATGGGGGGCTCAGAATGTTTTCACTAGGAAAGTAGGCTTTCTAATTACACAAGCTGTTTGTTTTGGTGAGTTGGTAAAACGTTCTTTATATATCCACTCCAGAAGAGAGGCTGGTCGGGTGGAGTAATGGCAGATTGTATTGTATGTTACAGAGCTCGATGTAAGGCAGACTCATAGAAGCAGTGGAGCTCTGGACCAGAGCTAGGTATTGGCTATTGATCACAATTGCCAGGCTGGTAATTACCTTTGAGTAATCACTCAAAGGTAGTAGATACTGTATTTTGTACCAGCGTTTTCTTGGGAGGCTTTCAAAAGAGTCAACAAACACAAAGTTTGCACACACACTTAAAGGGGAATTCCACCCATTTTCAAAAAGGCCCGAAAATAAAAATCATTAACATGGTGAAACAAACTTGATGATGTCATCAAGTTGTGTTTCACCATGTTAATGATTTTTTATTTCTTCAGACCTCAATTTCTAAGAAACTACATTCTAGTTTCTAGGAAACTACATTCTAGTTTTTTGACAATAGTTTCTAGTTCTTGATGCTAGATCCTAGCTTCTTCTTTCTAGTTCTTGATGCTAGATCTGAGTTTCTTCTTTCTAGATTCTATTTTTTATTTTTATTTTTCTGAAAATAATCTATGTTCCTGTGTCAGACATATGTTAGACATATTTCATGCCAAGGACCACCAGAATTATCTATATTTGGCTGCGGACCTCCATCTGAAAAAACATGTTGTTCTAGGGATCGCCCAGAAGCAAAGATTTGAGTTAAAATGTTTGCTTCCGAAGTAATTTATTCAAAGTTTTAAAAAAAATATCAGACCTACAAGCTCATAGCGAGCTTGTAGATCTGATATTTTTCAATTGCTAAAGTATAACATGCTGAGAAATGCTTATGGTACTACAAAAAGGGTTAAAACCGTCCCACTCTGTCCTTTCCCCACAGCCCCCCCACCAAGCGTTTCTTGAGTAAGCCCCAGTTGGGGCGCTGCAGCCTGGGGGCCGCCATGCTGGGGGGCGACCTGCACCACACCGTCATGGACCCCCGGGGTGGGCCCGGGACCATGGGGGGCCGCATGCTGCTGACCAAGGTGCAGCGACACAGACACAAACAGCACCGCTACGACAACAACAACCACCACATCAAGGTGAGTGACATCTGTCCATCGTTATGTATTCATGGCTCTGATGGTTTGTTTCATGAATAATAAAACTAGAACAGGCAAATCTGTGAGATCCCATGAATTAAATAATAATCATAATAATCCATACGGTGGCTACTGTATGATCTCGTCTGTTTTATATAGAGCTGCACAGGAAACGGAATCCTCATTCATTTTCCTCATCGACTTTTCGAAAAATGGTTTATATAAACACGTTTGCGCCGTGGACAACGCCAACTCAGGTGGTGACAAATCATGACAACAAACACAATATTACCATGCAATATCTAATTAGCAAGAAGTAGAAAATGTCACGATACAACACTTTTTGTTTCGTTTTTCATCCTAGAAAGTATTTGATTAGGTGTGTGTCATCATGATTTTCCACGACCTGAGTTGGCTTTTTCCGCAACTTAATCTTCTTTACATGAATAATTTTCAAGAAGTCTATGAGAAAAATGAATGGGGAATCCGTTTCTGGAACAGGGACGACGTCACGAGGGGGCGGGACTGCGCAGCTCTATTGCTGTAAATCGGCAGGTCTGTCACTATCGTTAGTTGCAGTAGGAAGTATATGACCTCCCCTTTGTTCCCCATTGTTGGTTCTTTGTTTTGGCTAATCTTATCCACATTTAAGATGAAGCCTGGTGACGTCATGTGTGTCTGAAAGCACATTGATTGAATGGGCACTGGTTAATTTAAGAATTAGTGAAGACACTATAGACTATAGAGCACCATAGTCTCCTCTCAGAACAACACCTGGCCCAGAAGTATATTAAAAAAATCTATACATTTGCACCGAGGAGAGACACAGACACACACGCAAGCACTTCCAAATTCCATCTGCACGTAATATTTTAGCAGGGAGTGGCTCATAGCATGTCTACGGTGGCGTTTTATTAAACAAACACGTTGCAGATCGAACAAGAATAATCCAAGATTCAGATAGGACTGTTCTGTTGAATGGGCTGTCTATGGGAAGTTGCACCTAGTAGTGGTTTTCAACCTTTTTGATACCAGGGCCCACTAGATTTGTGAAACAAAACAGTCAAAACATACAGATCAAAATAACTAGTAATCTTCTAGCTGTGCAGACTTGGGCTAA
Organism: Benthosema pterotum; assembly: GCA_039105355.1. NCBI lineage: Eukaryota > Metazoa > Chordata > Actinopteri > Myctophiformes > Myctophidae > Benthosema > Benthosema pterotum. The sequence goes on from CM076976.1 coordinate 32,667,102, forward strand.
TTCAAATGATTAATACAGTATTTTTACTCTTGAGTGTCAAAATATCCATTTGGTTCCATTTCGTTTCATGTTTACACTCTCAAAGAGTTACATCTGGTTAACCAACTTTTTATCTGGTTAACCAACTTAGCTCCTGGAACCCTCTCAAGTACCACTGGTGGTCCCAGTACCCCACTGGTTGAAAACCACTGCTGTAGCACCTTGCTGGCAAGATGGCTGTGGATGACTGAACATCATCAATAGATTAAATCATTAGTCTAACTGTGTTCATGTCTTTGTTCTTTAAGGCCAAGCCAGACTTGAACACAACACTGCCGGTGAGACAGACAGCGTCCATCTTTAAACAACCTGTTACCAAGGTAACCAACCACCCCAACAACAAGGTGAAGATCGACCCACACAAGACCGTGGACCAACCCAGACAGGTGAGAACATTTAACAATGTAATGGGAAAGTCGCTCTTATCTCGTGGATGAAACTTCGACCAGCCTCTCCTCTTTAGTGGAAATATTAAGAATGTTTTATGTACTCACCAATACAAACATGGCTTAAGTGATTAGAAAGCCTACTTTCCTTCGTGGAAACACTCTGGGCCACTGGAGGAAAAATATTCTCCATGCAAGTTTTCTCTTGGCAATATTGGTAGAGGGTGCAAATTCTAGTTGTTTTTGGTCAGGAGAAAACCTGACCCTACATTCATCATCGGGAACTTCCAAGAGGTTGCCTAAAAGGTTGCCTGATTACCTCCCACCTTCCCATTGTCCAAACGGTCACCCTGATTGCTGTTTGGTGCCTGGCCAATCTCCATCCATGGGGAGTTTCAAAGTTGCAATCACGTGCACACATCAGCGATTCGCACTGTGAGCTTGTGAAATGGTTGTTACGCTACCAGCGGACCCCCAACCCATGCACAATACCGCAGACCCTTCAGTAACAGGAAGGCTCGGCCCAAATAATACTCGGCCCTGAGTATCTCAAACTCTGCTCACTTTATGGGATCACTCCAATGGCGGCTCTATCGTCAAGTTGTGTTTCACTATGTTAATGCGAGATGAGCTTGGATTCACGGTACCCCAAAATGACTGAAAAAACTCGGGACTTCCGGGTAGTTAACTTCCGCCGGAAGAAAATTAATACCCCATGGAAACATTTTATTCATCCCTTTGTGCTCGCAAAGCTGTTGTAAATGTTTAATAGATGAAATCTATGTTGTCTATCGCCCAACGGCCGATTAATGGTCTGAATAGTATAGTACCTGCTTGAAAACCACTTTCCTAATCTATCAATCTACTAATGATAGACTAGGCCAGTGGTTTTCAACCGGTGGTCCGGGGACCACCATGGTCCTTGAAAGAGATCCAGGTGGTCCAAACACGCATCAAGTCCATACTAAGGTAGCACTTAGTAGTGTGGAACTATATTCTTACTACACTGAACCTGCACACACATACACAGCAGATGCCATATAATTTGATGTATCAATTTTACTTGTTTCTGAAAATAAGAGTGAATAAGTCAAGTCGCTAGTGAGGACTGAACAGGGTTGTTTCTCTGGGGACTATAAACACAGCTACTTCCGCAACTATATTTAATCTCCCCTTTTATCAGCGAACCCCATAACACAATGGAGATGGTGCTTCTTTCACCCTTGGGGGAAAAAACAAAACAAACATGCATCAAACATGTAGGATGTCTTGTACATCAGCAGCTACAGCTGCATAATTGCAATGTGTATCCCTTCCAATGGCATTATGTCATTGTCATTTTTTTTTTCTTTTTAAATGTGCAAATATATATATATATATATATATATATATATATATATATATATATATATATATATATATATATATATATATATATATATATATATATATATATATATATATATATATTAGGGGTGTTGAATGATTAAAATTTTTAATCAAATTAATCACACCTTCAAAATTAATTTAATCATGATTAATCACCATTCGGACTATTTCGGACAATATGCCATGTTTTCCTGTGTATTGTTGCGGAAATGGAAAGACAGCAGGGCTATTCAACTAAATTGTTCAGGAGTCCGCAAGGGGCCCGGGGGCCAGACTGCCACAGAGACTACTCTCTACCATGACACATGTGTACACACACAGACACATTTTTTAAAGTGTTTCACTTTTAAAATGCTCCATTTATAAGAAAAGTGCAATGTGCATCTGGTCTTTCTAACATGCATCATATATGAACCAAATCAAAATACACGTTTATAGTGCAGCTTATGAAAAGGTTGTTCATATCTGCACAACAGCAGCAAATCACAACATCTAAGGCACACTTATTGTGCTCTCTCTTTAATTCTCAAAAGGCTTGCAACAGGGGACAGGACTAGCCTACACACAGGCAACTAATGACAGTGATGGCACATCTTTGACTGGCCAGTGGCCATACAATATAGGGCCCACCACGTTCATTTCATCAAGACAGACAAATACAAATATTCACTAATGCAACGCCAAAAGCAGAAAATCATAGTAGAGGTAAACAGGGAAAGAAATAGAAATCTACCTCCTGCAGCCAGCATGCACTCGACTCTTCATCATCTCTGGGTGTTTTTTTCTTCTTGACAATAATCCATGCAACAGTGGCGACTCTTACCATCGGATTATTTTGCGACAGCATTGACTTGGTTACAGAGCAAATACGTCTGCCTGCGCTCCCTATGGAGTTTCAATTTAGCCATTATTTCTCGTCCACTCGTTGGAAGGGAAGTGGAAGGGACCATAGAGACTAGTGACAGACTAGCGACATTGAGGGGTCACAGAACAGAGCGTGCGCTGCTATTCAGTTAGCTGTACTCATGCTCAGTGGAAATGAAGAGCAGCCGCCATTAGACCATTCCATGGAAGTGAACGGAGATGTCAGGCCACCAGTTTAGTAGCCCTGATATACTCGCTCGAGCCCATAGACTCCAATGCATTCCGCAACTTTGTCCCTATTTGTTGTCCCCCTTTAATAGAGTCGCCAGCGAGTGGAATCACATCCGAGACAGAGCGTGCGCACGCACGAGCGTGCATGTGCGTTAATTGCGTTAAAAGATTTAACGCAAATAACGTAGAAATTTAATCAACGCCGTTAACGCGTTAAAAATCAACACCATTAATATATATACATATATATATATATATATATATATATATATATATATATATATATATATATATATATATAATATTATAATTATAATAAATATAAAGGTGGTTATCCTGTCTCCAGCATGGCCAATAATGAATAATTATTGTTGTTTGTTTTGCAGCTGTTTTGGGAGAGGAAGCTGAGCGGTCTCAGTGCGTTCGACATCGCAGAGGAGTTGGTGAAGACTATGGAACTACCTAAAGGATTACAGGGTATTTATTGTTTAGAATTTACTATGACAATATACTGTACCTTCCTCGTCCCCGTCAGTCAGTCAGCCAGTCAGTTGACGTGGCCATCAGGGATGGAGATTACTGATTTATTCAATGGGGGGACGTGGAAGTCTGTCCTTCTATCGTAAGGTGGTTTTCCAAAATAAATGGACGTCTCTCTCTTGACGATCGCTTATCTTATATGGAAGGATACCTATATCAGATATGTTATAGTTAGGTTAGTTATAAAGTATGTTATAGTTTAACTATCTCAGTCTAGATCACATAGGTCTAACTCAAGGCCCGGGGTCAAATCAGGCGATATTTAATTATTATTAGAACTGGACCTCTGGTATATTGGGCAGACCATGAAGGGAACTAATTGTTTTACTTTCTCAACTCAATTATTTACTCATTAGCTATGAAAGCAGTGCTTGGTGAGGATCATAGAACAGGAAACTCAGCTTTAATAATGCATCAGTTATCAATGTGTGCAGTTTCATCTTTGCATTTATCTTGCTATTAAGGGACATTCATGATTTTTGAAGGAAAATTACTTTCTTCGTATACCAGTGCAGGGCACCGGTTTAGGAGAACACAGTCCAGTGGCCCCGGCCCTTGACTTGTACCAATTGATCAGTGGTTTTCAACCTTTTTCATACCATGAAAAAGGTTGAAAACCACTATTTATTCTGCATTTTAGCCATGGACGATCATTTGATGTTGAGTGTAGTCTCTTGGACCCAAAACCAAGAATTTTCAAGTTGTTGTCCACAATTTTGGAGAGATAAATGGCAAAATGTTGTTCAAAATAGCAATTCTTCTACATTTTCTAATTGTGTAGATTCTTGAAAATTAAGTAGTTCAGATGTTTAAATATAATTTAACGCTTGAGAATGTAAAATAAAACCAAATGGATCCGAAAGGGTCCATTTGGTTACCAATGGTCCATAATTTAGCTGGGGACCACCTGGAATCCTCTCAGAGACCACTGGTGGTGCTTCTGGGAGTCTGGGAGGATTCAAAAGACATTTGATAGAATCTATAGTGTCAGGTCTGCATGGGATGTAATAAATAAATGTGTGTTTGTCCAGGCGTGGGTCCGGTGTGCTCGGACAAGACCCTGCTGTCGGCCATCGCCAGCGCGCTCCACACCAGCCCCACGCCGGTGACGGGTCAGCTGACCGCAGCTGTGGAGAAGAACCCCGGGGTGTGGCTCAACACGGCGCAGCCCTTGTGCAAGGCATTCATGGTCACCGACGACGACATCAGGTACTTTAGTTACACTTGAGGATCATTTTGATATCCCCGGTCCCGGTTTGTAATAAAACAAGAATAAAACAGAATAGCAAAGAGGAACCGGATATGCACTCTGAAACTCGCCCCTTCCCCCGTGCAGTTTAGTTCATTCTGATTTGTCGTTGAACTGTCAATCTGACAAAATGCAGTGACAGCATTGGCTGCAGTAGGGGCGAGATCCTATCATGGCGTCTATCTATCCACCGCTCCTTTCTTGTTCACAAACACACATGTAGGGGAAAGAAAACTTTACCTTACCTACCGAGGACTGCATCCGGTCAAGGTTTGATAACTAATAATAGCGGAGCCGTTTTCTATTGCCCGATACGGGCAGAGGCATGGCTTATAGGGCATCACGCTGAGCTGAGGTAAGTAGCCTATTTAAAACGAGCTGTTGTGCTGTGCTGTTGTCCCCCTTGCCCCATGTAGTGAACAGTGTTTGCGGTGCTCCAGGGCAGGCTTACAGTACATCTGCGCTGGATAGAATCATAGCCGTTGATTGTCTAATAAAATAATCAATCAATCAATCAATCAAAGCCATCTAGTAGAAAAATTGTGCCATTGTGGGGTCAGAAACCAAACGTGCTGAATAGTATTTTCAAAGCCCCGTTGCGCTACCACTGCAGACAACATTGCCAGCAAAGATGAGACATTGCACAACTGGGATATACTGTTGTTTTCAAAGAGGCTAGCGCAAATAAATAAAAGCCTATTTAGGCACGTGTAAAACATGTCAACTATTAGGAAACCAATGCTGCTAGTTAGGCCTAAGTGGCGATTCTGATGGTTTACTCTAGTAGTGTCATGTTTGCAAGACTACAGTAGTTTCTCAGTGACCCTGACAAACTATATTTTTGATTTTATTTATTTTATGGTGCTGCTTTGTAGTGGCTGTATAAGTTCAAAATTGCTGTAGTTGGCTTTGTTAGGAGGGATATAAATTGATAGTTAAAGTGAACATTTTTTCATTGCTTCCTTATTTGTTGTAATTCATGCCATCACAATCAAATCAGAGCCGCTTTGTTGATGGTCCAGTTATTTTGTCCAGGTTTATTGTTTGTAGGTTCTATTCTCCAGTAGATAGTTCATTTAATAGTGTTCAATTATAGTTATTATCATCATAGCCTATTATGTGCTACTGAATGAAACGGATAGCACAGTGGTATGTCAAAAGGAAGGAAGGAATAGAAATGTTATTAGCAATGCCATTGTTTTTTTTTTTTTTGTTTTGTTTTTTGTGCGACACAACACCACATATGCACACACTATCCCACATTGGTGAGTTTGAATCTACTTAAATTAAGATGAAATGGGTGGAAAAATAGGCTTGAAATGGCAAAAACGTTTGTCCATGTGACGTGCTGTGACTGCGGCCAGGCCTCAACCAGGCTCTGCTTCTAGTGGCCCCAAGGCAAATTGAGTTTGAGACCCCTGTTCTACATTCTCAGGTTGTGGAGACTTGGGCTAATTCACCTGATGAATATTTTAACTCTTGAGTGTTAACATAAAATGTTTACACTCTGGTTAACCAACTACATCATTTAGCCTGGGGACCACCTGGAATCCTCTCATGCACCACTGATGGTCCCCGGACCACCTGTTAAAATCCCCTGCAGTAAAGCATTCTGGTGTGAAAGCGACATAACTGTCTGTGCGTGTGCGTGTGTGTGTCCACAGAAAACAGGAGGATCTGGTCCACAACGTGAGGAGGAGACTGGAGGAGGCTCTGATGGCAGACATGTTGGCTCACGTGGAGAACAGCAGCGCTGCAGACACAGAGGAGCAGCGCAGCACGCCGGAGGACCAGACGCAGCGCAGCAGCGACAACGGAGACTTATAGCCAAAGTAAAAACACTCATACTGGTAACGCGGACGAAAATGAAAGCCTGGGTGTCGAGGCTATGAGCCTGGCAAAAAAATGTTGACAACAATAAAGTCCTGGACCGTCTGCAGGGGAAAGCATGTGCATGTCTCCAGGGGAATGATGGCAGCATCAAATTAAAAGTGATGTACATATATGTATTAAGATTTTTTGCTAAAGGGTTCCCTGTAATATGTTTCATATTTCAAATCAGAGGCTTGTTGTCATAAATGAGGACGAGAGTTTGATCAAAACCACAGAGAGCTCTCTAGATTAGGAAACAAATGCCTTTCTTCCTGGCTGTAAATCACGAAGTGAAAGGCATTACGTGAGCTGCACAGATTTTCATTATTTGTATAAAATCAATGAAATCTCGCTGCGACAGTCGTTCTCATGTCATGCACACACTGTTATTCTGGACAACAACAACAAAACAAACACATACTACACACCTGACTGTATGGTATGACTGTTTAAAAGTGACCCGCGGTACACTCTCAAAGTTATGCTGGAACTTAAACTAAAAAGATAGACCCAGCTGTATAGTGAGTCATTGTATAGGAGAAAGGATGTTCACATAGCAGCTCTGACGGTGTTGTTAAAAAACACTTCCCGAAACGCTTCCAACCTATTCTGCCCAAAGCGAGCATGCAGCATCTTGGTGCACATCTGTCAGTAACGTGTCGCCTGCCACTTCTGTTCCAACGTTGTCCCAACAGGCTCAACAGGGTGGCGTCATGGAGATGGATGCCTGTCCTCACCACGCAGAGGACTCCAGCCATGGATCATCAGATCCATCACCGCCAACGGATCACCACAAAGAGCCATGGATCTACCACCACCAACGGGTCACCACAAAGAGCAATGGATCTACCACCACCAACGGATCACCACAAAGAGCCATGGACCTACCACCACCAACAGATCACCACAAGGAGCCATGGATCTACCACCACCAACGGATCACCACAGAGAGCCATGGCCACCACTCCATTAGATCACCACAGAACAACAAACGAAAAAACTAAGTCTCTACTTCTTCTTCTAACCCATCAGAAGTGGAGACATCTGACCCTTTGACACTCAACCATTGGCCTCTAGGTTAAAGGGTGGCAACGACTATTTTAAAATGTATACAGTATAACTAAACACATATAGAGGCCTCATTGGCTGATGTACAGGAGCAACATGTCTTCATTGAAGGCAGAAAGTCGAGCCGAAGTTTATTTGCTATCACGCTGCGTCGTAGCGCTGCGTCGAAACACTCCATCGTAGCGTTGCGTCATATCGCTGTGTCATATCATTGTGTTGTAGCACTGCGTCGTAGTGTTGTTTAATAGCTCAGTGTCGCTGCCGTAGTGGGATAAGTCACTTGTACGACTCCGACATGTCTCTTGCTGTCACTCCAGCTGACTACTGGCCAGTCAACAGCAAGGATTCATTTTTCCCCGGGGGGAGTTTTTGCCTTCAGTTTTGACACGTCGCACCCCAGAGGCATCTACATCTTGGGGCAAAGCTGGCACCACTGGGGTTGTCTCTCTGTTTGACCTCCTACAGTGCCAGTTGGCAGTGCCCACACATTACGCCTCGAACCCAGAACCGCCATGGATGTGATGTGACAACTGATGTGTTTTGTGGGTGACTTTACACAATGTAGATACTCCACAAGAAAAACCTAAACAGAATACAAAGTGGGAGATATTTCCCTAACAGACAAAAGAAAAAAGTGACATTCACACCGAGCACTAACTATAACAAAAATACACTTGACCCATAACATTTCCCTCTTCACTGTCAACAGCATTTTAATGTTCAGTCATAGGTGAACTTTGGTTCAGAACCGGTTCATTTCCCTCCAAGAAGAAGTTGGGTTCTAGATGTGGTTCCTTTTGTAGGTTCTAGTTTTGAACCAGCTTTTATGGTTCTGAACCAATTCATTTTCATTGTAAGGACTCTGATCTGGTTCAACATTAGGTGGAGAAAAAAAAGAAAGAGCCAGACTGGTTTAATTCCTGTGTGGAAGAGTTGCTGGATAGTCAGTCCCTAAAGCACCTCCTTGGGTCCAAACAGTCGCATGTGGTACAGTAGGTTGGTGTGATCTGTCCTGTTGCATGTTGACATGCGTTCTTGTCCCAAGCCATTCAACGCATGTAAGTCAGTGGACTATATTACACCAACGGGACAAGAACTGATCATCATCAACAATAGCCTTATTTACCAGGCCTATTGAGCCAGGGTCTTGTCAAGCCCATGCACTATCGAGCATCTTCTATTGTTTTGGATATTTTGGATCTATTATTTTGGAAAGACAGGAGATATGTTGTCCAGACCCAGTACATTTTTACTATATGATCCTTCAAATTTTGATAGAAATAAATTTTGACAGAAATAATTTGATATTCTTCTGGATCAAATGCAGTTCTAGTGCTCGGTTGTGAACGACCACTAAAGGGACCCTTCGCCATTTTTGCAAAGCAATACATGTTAATGCCTTTTAGAACACTTTCCTGGAATTAGTGTCCAAGACATCAGAGACACTGGGGCTCACAGCTAAAAATCCCTGCTAAAATCTAAAATATTTAAAATCAACTTATTACACACAAAGACCTCCAGGAATGTTTTCTAAATCTTAGAAACACATATTACACACAGGAAGACCCCCCAGTAAAGTGTACTAAATCTTCTAAATGTCATTAACATTAAAAATAGTTTATTGTCCCTTTAAAAAGACATGACACTCTCAACACATCATGATCCGTAATGGACCGTCATGGTCTCATCGTCTGTATAACAGGGCTTATACTGTACATATTCAGGGCTCCATTGTTGTTGCATTCTAAACCCCTTATCCCAAACCCCTTATTTCTTTTTTACTATTTTGAAAAACATTTTGGAATAAGTCAGTCTATTAACATGCTGTGAGCTTGTAAAATGGCCATTTGAACTACTGAAAAAATAACTATTAATTTTTTAAATAGTTTAAAAAGGCAAAGAAGTTAAGGGATAAGGGGTTTAGCGGTGACGAAAATCTAGGCCATAGTGTTTTGTCACCATTACCTTTTTTATATACAGTATCTATACAGGTATATATTTGTATTATTATTATTTGACTAATAACATCCATGATAACTAACCTTTAAGCCCCTGATACACCTAGTGATGTTTTGATCAATATCAACAAGAAACATCAATTATCAACATTGACTTTTCACTTTTCTATAGAAAAGGATCAACTCCTGGTTGTTCAGAAAAGTCAGATCATTAGCGCCCTCTACTGGTCAACATTTCGGAATTCTCCAATTACAGCCCTCCTTGGTGTCACCTGATCCTTTCTCCAAGACTCCCACAGATGAACTTTTCTGAAAACAACATAGCTGCTGCTGCCTCACTGAACAGAAAAACTTTTTTTAGTCTGCTAAGTGAACATTTGATTCAACCCAAAATAAAAACAAATTGTAATAACAATTTGAATTATAATGTTAAATAATACTTAGTGTTATAACATGTTTTTTTTTTCCATTAACATAGTGAACCAAACTTGATGACATCATCAAGTTGTTTTTCACCATGTTAATGACTTTTCTTTTATGACCTTTTTTTCTGAGTGTACAAATGGGACCAACCCACTAGGGTCCATTTGGTTCACATTTGTACACTCCCAGGAAAAAAAATGAAAATGGTTGTAATTCCCCTTTTAATGGGAGGTGTTGCCTGTTGATGTTGACATTGTTGGTTGATATTGATCAAAATATGTCTAGTGTATCAGGGCTTTTAGGTCACACTGCAGAGCCGAGTCGTCCTGCCTCATCAGGCTCACCGTTTTGTTTTTTCTTTTAGTGTGTGTTTTTTATTTGTCCTTTCGCGCCAGCCCTACCCGCATCGTGTCCACCGTCATGCTGCCATGCTGTGTGTCAGAGTAAAGTCACTACCGCTGGGCTGACGGTACCGACATTAACCTCTTAACGCCCTCAAACTAGATGCCCTGTTGGAAAGTTCTGTTTGTCACCCTTTAAAAAAAAATAGTTCGGGCTTCTTCTAATGACCCTTGAGGATAATCGACTGACTGGTGCTTGTTTTTTTTTTCCTATTTTTTATTGTTTGATTATACCAGTGATTCCTAAAATGTTTATAGCAGCCTATAGCATATCACCCTAAAGAGAAATTAGAACATTTGCCCCCCCTGCCCCCAGGAACCATAATTTGTGGCAAGATAGCAAATGTACAAGCTCACAACACGCCACTTTGTGAGCTTGTAGATCAGGCTTTTTTTCAACCTTTTTTAAAACATTTTTGTTTTCTAATTTATGGAATAGTTTTATTATAATAATTACTAAAAAGAAAAGAAGAATCTCTGAATTTGTTTTTAATGGATGGAAAGAAAAAAAATACATTTTGTGGGAATGGTTTCCACAAATGCGTCCCGACAGCAAGCTGCTATTTTAGCATCAGAATAGGAACGTGTGTGCGTGCGCGTGGTGATTGAGAAAGAGGGACATTAGGCAGTGCCTTATTGCTTGCTATGTTTTGTGTCAGTGGAAATGGTCTAGGGCAGTGGTTTTCAACCTTTTTGATCCCAGGGCCCACTATTTATTCAGCTATTGAGCCACGGACCACCATTTGAGGGCATTTTAGCCCCATAGGCCCCTAAAACTAAAGTTATTTTTTGCTTTTGTCCAATTCCAGACTGCATTCGGGAAACAAAACAGTCAAACATACAGATCAAAATGACCATTAATCTTCATTTTCTAGTTGTAGACTTGAGCAAATTCACATGATGAATATTTTAACTCTTGAGAGTGTAAACATGAAACTAGATGGACCCGGAAGGGTCCATTTAGTTTCATGTTTACGCTCTCAAAGAGTTGCATCTGGTTAACCAACGTTCCATCCTTTACCTGGGGACCACCGGGTGAAAACCACTGGTCTAAAGATTCCATTTGGTTTCCCCGAGCACCCATAATCACACTCATAGCACCAAGTTGAGGAGCTTAGTGCGCTACATAACAGAACAAATACATCTGGGTGTGATTTGAGAATGTAAACATTACATTTTGTCAACATAATATTAAAACTAGATAAACCCCAGATGGACAAAGACTCACCGGTTGTGTGAGGTATTTTCAAATGTGCGTATATTCTGCATTTTACTTGCCACATATTGGCATATGTTCATACATGTGTATGTTTAGCCGTTTCTGGAACCAAGCTGTAACCAACCACGGGCCAGTATTCACCTATGTGGCGGGAAAACAAAAAAGCAAAAGAAAAAAAATACACACCACTGAGTATGAGAATCTCTCATACTCCGGCGTGAAGTGAGTTTGTGTGAAAGGGTTTTCACCGCAGTGTTGTTTACGTATCAAGGCTTCACCCTGGAGTACGTATGAGCCAGGGTGAAGCCTAAAAAAAAAAAACTTTCACCAAAACTTGCTTCCAGGGTGATACAAACTAATATGCAGTACTATTAGTATCTCTATTTGAGGGTGCGTGGACTGGTGCTTAGTTTAGTGCTGTGATATGTGATCCTCTGTTCTGGTTCCCTGCCGGTAGGGGGGAGTTTATTTCATAGACGCATTATTTTTTTTATTTTTCTCAACGTTGTTTTCTATTGTTATTTCTCCAACTCATATTGTTACAGTTGGGGTATTAGACCTCCTTTTCTGTTGTCTTTTTTTTGTCCCTTCCCTTCTCACCTTATCTCTAAGCTAGATGCCAGCCACCCGTCATAGAAAATTAGGCCTTAATTCTTTGGGTCATGACCATATATCATGCTACTACAGTGTCACACAACAAAACCAACAAGCTTGAAACTCCGCGTTTTGAGCCTGTGTGTCAGGTGCTTTAGGGTTATAAATCTGAAAAGTAACACTTTTCTTAGACATATGAGGCCTCCTCTCCACCCCTCCAATCCAACAGAGACGATACGATTTGTAGTCTCGTGTCATAAAATGACCACGATCGGCGAGCTCATGTCGCAAAAAGGGTGCTCTAGTGTCATATACTGTATGTTCCCTAAACTGACTGACTGTTTCTGATTTTTTTTTTCCCATTTGTGATGTTAACATTTTGTGATCTGTTAAAACGCTACGACTGTTGTAAAAACGCGAACACCTCTCTAGTCTAGATGAGTCGTCTGTCTAGGATTCATTCTTTACATATATTTGTTTTACATTTTGTTGTTTGTTTGTTTGAATAACGGTTGTTCTACCTTTGTTTGTTTGTGGGAGAAAAAATAAGTTGAGTGTAAAATGATTCAGAGTGGTGAAACTACGATTTTTTTTTGTTTGTTTGTTTTTGTACTACTCTAAACCCAGACGGAAGAAGTATGTTTGTATCCTACCTGACTGAGGGGAGAGAAAAAAAAAACAAGAAATAACTCATAAAAAGATGCTGGTGTGCATTTGATTGTACCTCAATGCCAAGTTTGTTTGGTCCACGTTATTTTTCACTAGTAAATAAATGTACCTCTTTTTTTTTGTAAAATGTGTTTTTAGATTCGTATGTTCATCTCTGGGGAGGTTTGGTCGGTTAAATGTTGGATGTTTGTTACATCATATATATGTTATGTCATCATATATTTGTTATATTTGATTACGTCTTGATGAAATGAACAAGGATTGTAAAAAAAAATATATATATATATATATATATATATATATATATATATATATATATATATATATATATATATATATATAGTATCACCATGTTCATGCTTTTTTCAGACCTCAATTTCTAGGAATTTATGTACACACAACTCTTAAGGAAGAAATGCTTCTACTGTAAACCAGTAGAAGCATTTCTACTGGTTTACAATAGTTTTCACCTTGTTCATTTCATCAAGACGTTCAGAGACATGCAGATATTCACTTTCATAAAAGCCAGAAGCAGCAATCCGTACAGTGGAGCTAAAAGGGAAAAGAAAAAAATACAGGCCTACAATGAGAGCAAATGGGGTGGATGATGGGGGAGATCACAGTGTTAACTTTTGACGTGTTATTGTCCCCTCCCTATTTCTTACCCTTAAAAAACCCTGCTGAACCCACAGAGCCTATAGAAACCGTAGACTGCAAGTGTACATTATGTTCAGTCAGAGAGCCACCCCACACACACGCACACACAAAAGGGTGATGCGCGCGCGCACACACACACACACACACACACACAGACACACCCCCTGAAATATATATAATAGCCTATTATAAATATAAAAAAACAAACATAAAATGTTAAGGTTATGCAACTCCCAGTGTGTCATCCTCCACGTCGTGAGCGTGCATTGCAGCGTGCACGTGGCAGCGCGCCTCGCACGCACGCCGCCATGCAGCAGCGTGCATTGCAGTGCTGCTGCATGCGGCCGCTGCACGCACGCACGCACGCAGGCCATGCAGCATGCACGTGGCCTTTGAACCCATTGTTGTGTCGCGGGTGACGTCAGCGTCGTGGAAGGGGGATGAGGGAGGGGGCATGCGGGGTAGCGCGCGCGCGTGTGTGTGGTAGACTCGCATGCTAGAGAGTATATGGACCGCGTGTGTGTGCATGTCTTAGTGTGTGTGCGTGCGGTGCGCGCCTGGCCTGTGTGGAGCAGACAAAGGCAAGCGGCGGGGCGGTGCGTGTGTGCGTGCGTGCGCGTGTAAGAGTGAGGGAGGAGGAGGAGGAATAGCCTACATGAGGGCTCGGCCCAAAGAATACGCGGAGCAGCCGAAAAGTTGCGCCATTGAGGGGTCAGAAAAATGAGCTCTCGTGAGGGCTGTTGCTGCCTGAAAGAGGGACAAAAAGAGGGACATTTCCATTTTTTCTTAAAAGGTCCTAAAAGTCATTAATAACATGGTGAAACACAACTTGATCGTAGAGCCGCCACTGGACTGTTCCCATGAAGCAGAGGTTTTCAACCACTGCTCCCGGGACCACCAGTGGTCCTTGAGAGGGTTCTTGGTGGTCCCCAGCTAAATGATGGAAAATTCAACTTTCCATCATTTAGCTGGGGACCACCATTTGGTTTCACTTTTACCCACTCAAGAGTTACATCTGGTTAACCAACTTTCAAAGTTGGTTAACCAGATGTAGGGGAGACCGGGGCACGTTGTCACACTTTTTGCTTTGACTTGAATTGCTCATCAACCACACATCACATGATAATCAGCCCTATATTAGAAGGAAGCTTAAGGTCTTGGCTTAAAATTGGTGTAACCCTTTTCCCCATAAGTTATTCTATCAGGTAGTTATTAGCCATCAAAGTCACCTTGACACGTTGTGACAACCAGCCCCATCACGGGGTAGCTTGTCACAATGCACAGGGTTGGTTGTCCCTATAGGAAATCAATGGGGTTTCAGAAGAAAAATGTGAAATTTAAAAAACGTGTAACTTTTTTGTTTTTTAAGCTAGAGACACACAATAAGTATTAAAATGACTAGAAATTAAATCTTTAATAGCTAATATACTTTTATAGTTGTAAATCATTATCATTTGTTTATTATACCAATTTGACATGTGACAACCAGCCCCGCAAAAAATGAGACAACCAGCCCCACATGATCATTTGACAAACTTTTAATGATAGCTGCCACATGGCTGCAGCTAGCAAATCCCACATCACATCAAAATGAAGCTATTGATGTCCTCTTTCTAACATGTGCATAGTTTTTAAATATCTAATATTCTACAACCTTTTATTACAAAACTAACACCAAAATCAAAAGTTCGTTTTGCCCCTAAAAAAAATCAATGTCTTCTCATATCAATGTGGTAGGTGTCTTCTAAAAAATTTCATGGTACAAATGAACCTTATGTCTTGTCACATGACTGATATCAACATGGTGAAACAGCGCCCTCTAGTTTGGCTGTAATAAGATTTGTGACAACCAACCCATGAGACAACCTGCCCCGGTCTCCCCTAATGTATAATATTAATGGTAATTTTGATCTGTATGTTTGACTGTTGTGTTTTCTCCGAAATCCAGTCTGGAATTGTGGACAAATGCAAAAGAAAGTGGACAAAACCAAATTTAGTTTTGTGGGTCTGTGGGGCTAAAATGTCATCAAATGGTGGTCTGTGGCTCAAATTCTGAATAAATAGTCGGCCTGCTCTGTATGAAAAAGGTTGAAAACCACTACTGAACAGTCTGAACTTGTCGCCATTGGACTGATCCCTTGAAGTGAGCGGAGTTTGCGACAGCGTAACTCTGTCTATACTCAGGGGCCGAGTATTATTTGGGCCGAGCCTTCCTGTTACCAGAAAGAGGAGGAGGAGGAGCAGAGCAGAGCCAGTCCGGGTCAGGACAAGAGGAACCAGAGAAGAAAGTACCGGAGGAGGACATTTATTTAAGGATATCTTTTTATACATAGCCTATAATATTTATTTCTATCTACATATCAGCAGTAGCACACTTTATTTCTTGTCGTTCTTCCAGCTCTCCGCTCCGGATCTCCTCCTGTGCGTCATGCGTCAGTGCTGTTTGGACATACATGTGCTCTAGCTGCTGTGATCATCTGGACATCATCATACATGTGGTGGTCGGCAGGAGGAGGTGATCAGCAGCAGCATCATCACCACAGGAGAACTAGAAGGAAACCAGACGAAGAGCTGGAGATTGAAGAAAAAGACCTCCAAGTCCAGGAGAATTGTTATTAGGTGGTGGTCCGGTGTCTGGGCTTTGGGGGCGCGGCGGCGGCACTCACAGACAAAGCCAGGCGGGCAGTGCATGGTGGTGGGAGAGAAGTCGGACTTTTTTAGTCGGGGAGACGGGACCCACCCAGAAAGAGAGAGAGAGAGCACCCATACATACAGCAGCTGTAGCACCCACACATGCATAGTAGCAACAGCACCCACATGAAGGTGGAAGCACCCATTCATGCAGCAGCAGCAGCACCCAACACAGCGCACACACCCCTTCCACCACCCAGACAGTCAGCCAGCAGACAGACACACGGTTAGCTGTTAGCAGCTACACTGTAGCCTCCTCGTCCTCCTGTGTGTGTGTGCGTGCGTGCGCGCGCGTGCGTGCGTGCGTGTGTGTGGATGAGACCATCTCCCATCCAACCAGAGAGAGAGAGCGAGAGAGGGAGGGAGGGAAACAAGCAGCAGCCCCCAGACAGACTACACTAGTCTGAGGAGACAGAGGGAGAGAGAGAGAGAGAGACCCTCACCCACACTGAGAGAGACAGAGGGGAGAGAGACCCTCACTGAACTGAGAGAGGGGTCTGCACATCATCAGGGTGAGTTGAACTTCTGATATTATGATGGGGGGCTTTTATTATTTACTGTGTGTGTGTGTGTGTGGGGGGGGTGCTGTCTGGGCTGTGTCTTATGGATCTATATTAATGTGAGAGAGACAAAGTGTGTGTGTGTGTGTGTGTGTGTGTGTGTGTGTGTGTGTGTGTGTGTGTGTGTGTGTGTGTGTGTGTGTGTGTGTGTGTGTGTGTGTGTGTGTGTGTGTGTGTGTGTGTGTGTGTGTGTGTGTGTGTGTGTGTGTGTGTGTGCCCCAGTGCTAACAGCATTAGCATCAGCAGCTAGAGTTCCAAACAAAGGGACAGACATGTGACTGCTGCTAGCCTGGCTGCTGCTGCTGCTGTTAGCTGTTATTACATCACTATTAGTAGAAAAATAAAGTATTGTATTATTGTAATTAGACATATTACAGTCTGAAGAGGACGGGCAGCTGTGCTAGAGAGTTGGCTTTAGGTGCTTATTTATGTCTAGTTTTTTTTTTTTTTTTTGGAGGGGGAGAGGTGGACTTTTTTGTTTTGTGAGATAACAGCAGAGAGAAACAAAAGCTTTATTTGTTCACAGCTTATTTATATTGTTTTATTAATGATTTATGATTTGTTTTGAGTGATAACAGCAGAGAGAGCGACAAAGGCTTTATTTATTCATGGCTTGTTTATGATCTTTTTGTTTGTTTTTTGAGGGATAACAACAGCATTCAGGGACAAAAGCTTCATTCATGAGACCCTAAATAACTCCATAACTGTATTAATTTATTCTGGGGTTAGAGCAGGAGCAACCATGGCACACCTTGTTGTTGTGTTGCTCAACTTTGAGTTGAATAATAAGAATTATATCGTGGCTACTATTTGTGAATAACTGATGGAGCCACATGTTTGTTTTGTTTGGTTCCACCTTGGTTTGCTGCAGCTGCAGCCTCCTCAGTGTCAGAGCATGATAAACAAAACACTGGAGATGTAGATTATTATTATTAGTGTTGTTGTTGTTGTTGTTGTTCTTGTTGGTATTTTGGTGGCTGCATTAACTGCTCTTTTGTTGTGGTATTTTTTTATGTACTGTATGTATGTATGTATGTATGTATGTATGTAGCCTATGTATGCATGTATTTGGGTGTTGCTGTATTGCTATGGCAATACAGTATGACAGTGTGGCAATGTAATGTAGACTTAGATAACAGTTTGTTTAGACATATCATGTAATTTAAACACCAACATTATAGGCCATTGCTCATTGCTTAATTTACTGTAAACTCGCTTTGGATTAAGAGCATCTGATGCATAACCTAAATTGTAAATGTACACAATGTACATTTTTCTCATTCCAATGAAGCCTGTTGAATTGAATTTAAACCCGTTTCTGAGGGGAACGCATATTTGCGTTTAACCACTTTTAACCATTATTTTAAGCTTTGAACTTAGAAAATATCAGATCTACAAGCCCATAGCCTGGTGCCGTGCTTTGAGCTTGTAGGTCTGATTTTTCTTATTTTTTAATCAGAAAAAAAAAAAAAAAAAAAGATTGTGCTATGGAATAATCACGGATCCCTCCTGGAAACTGTCATGATCTGGTGGAAGCGTGTCGGATGCAGTTCTGAGGTGGAAATGGGTTAAGTGAAATGGTCGTAACTCGCTCTTTGTGTTGTTTATTTTGTATTTTTTTGTTTGTTTATCTTCCAGAGAGGGGCGTGTTGTCTCAAGGACGGGACGTCCAGCTGTCAAATCGACCCCTACGACTACTACGGTCTCCACTGCTCTCCATCCATAGATGTGACTCCATGGAGCCGTCCGCTCCTTAGCCATCTTTAATATCGTTGTTTGTTTATTTTTTTGAACCAACGAAGAAGAAGCGATGCCTAGCCCGCTGTTCCACCCGGACATCTTGGACCACGACATGGTTGTCAGCAACGGGGTGGGCGTGGGCCTGCCCCGCGGTGGAGGAGGGGGCGGCGGCGGGGATTCGGACCAGGAGTCGCTGTCCCGCGAAGAGAACGACCTCCACCATAACCACTACAACAACCATCACAACCACCACCATCACCACCAGGACGCGCTGCGCTTCGCCCTGGACCAGCTCTCCCTCATGGCCCTGGACAAGGAGGTCCCCGGGGACCCCCTGGACGTGGTCGGCGGCGGTCCCAGCCCCCCACTGGTGCTGGAGAACGGCTACGCGGACCTCCAGATGCACCAGGTGGACGCCCATCACCACCACCACCACCATCACCACCACCATCACGGCAGCGGGGGGTCCCGGGAAGAAAACTCGCCCCGCTCCTCGTGCTCCCCGTCCCCCGAGTACTACGGGGTGGTCCCCTCATCGTCGTCGACGGCCACGTCAGGAGTCGGGGGGTCCTCGTCCCAGTACCACCACCACCACCACCATCACCACCCCATGCTTCACGGAGGAGGACCCCCGTCGTCAGGGGGTGGGGGTCCCTCCGGTGGGACGGGGGAACAACAAAGCTCCGGGGGGTCCGCGGGAGGGTCCTCGGCGGCGGCACAGCTGTGCAGCCGTAAGCGCAGTGTGAACATGACGGAGTGCGTCCCTGTGCCCAGCTCGGAACACGTGGCCGAGATCGTCGGCCGGCAAGGTAAGAACACCCCCCCCCCAAAAAAAAACATCGATCAGTTGATTGATCCAATCATGTATTAACACGCTGGCCTCTAGCGCCACCACCTGGCCGGCCGTATAGTTGCATGTGTATAAACGTACGCCAACATACGCCACAACGTCCACCACCGCTCCATTGGGATCCATTCAAAGCAAAAAATAATACATGCTGTTTTTTTTTGTTTGTTTGTTTTTTTTTGTTTGTTTTTTGTTAAAAAAAAAATCAATACTTTTGTGAAAAGCAACCCTCCATTTAGATCCATATAGTAAAATACACCTATTAGAACTAGACCTCACACATCAACAGAGCTGATGGAGCAGCTTCATTTACTTCCTGTTTCACTGTCAGTGGAAAATCACTGGGTGTTTCTGAATGGAGCTTCTATTATGGCTCTGTGTAGTACCTCATATGACCAACAGGGTGGCTGCTTAACAGTTTAACTGCAGCTTTGATGCATGCTATTCCCCCTGAAAATAGTCCCATGGCTTGTTGTTGTCAGACAAACATTCCACGTCGTTGCGATCGGAAAGAGCTTCAAACTGTCATGGCCGCCAGACCCCGACTTAAAACACATTTCCTCTGGTAACATGTTAACAAAAGCAAAGCTGCTCTACACTCAGTTAACTTGTGTAACAAAGTGCAGTTTTAACAGTAGAATTCCGCAGAATTCCTCCATTGTCGAGTCCCAGCCGTGGTTGTGCCCTTCTTCTTCTCACCGTTGAGCTTGGTGAAATAAACAAAGTGGAAGCAACCAGGGTGGAGCCAGGCAGAACGAGGCTGCTGGTTGGTCGGCTGGCGACCAATCAGAACGCTAACGAATGATGAATTCCCAGAACATTTCAAGCACAACTCAATACAAACAAACTGTTAGCTATGAGCGGACGACACGCACTGCTTGACTGATCCCGATCACACATTCTTTTGGTCATTATCGATATACCTTTTTATTGAAAGGATGAGCCCCTTTAGATGTAGCACCTCATTTTAGAAGGGAGTCCACGATACTGATGCATACGAAAAGACAATACAGTTCACAAACATTACAATTATGCGATCATACATACAGACAACACAACAAAACAAAAGCTCTCCAAAAGATTAGCTCGGCAGCTAAAGTAGTAGTACTTTAGCTGCCTGACCATGTGCGTAATGGGAAAAATGAGCATTTCTTAATATGTAACTACATGTCTAAAACCCACATCAAAACTGTTCATGTACACATGGAGGAAATATTATTATACCATGAAAAAAAAACATTTTTAAGTACTTAAATGTTGTTTAAAAAAAGGGGGATGGATAGGTGTAAACAGCGGTCGGATTTTTGATTATTAATGCTGCTCACTTCACAGGAACTAAAAGATGTAGATCTAGATGCAGAAACCTGTCTATTGTCTCTACACCATCCTGGTTCTAAAGTTGATCAGGGATCGTTCAGCACTGTTGTCATTTTTAGCTACTCTCGACAACAGAGATACTTTAACAGAGGTTTAAGTCTTTAAAGGGGTATGACGTGACAATAAAAATAACTTTTTTTGTCATTTTCTTTAGTTCACCCCAAAAAACTGAACTTTTAAACATTCCGTAGTTTTTGTATTTATTTATTTTTTCCTGTGCTCTGGAGGTTTTCTGTCTCAAACAAGTGCTCTGATTTTCCTGCTGTTTGTGATGTCACAGCCTGCAAACTCCATAAATGTCAACAACGGGATTGATTTGCCAACAGATGGCACTGTTAACACTGTTTTGCCCTGTTTTAATTACAGCTCAAAAGGCTTCCAGAGACAACTCCAGATCACAAAAACTCACTGAATGTTCAAAGTTGAGGTTTTCAGGGTGTAATTGAGATCACAAAACCTCAAACAATAACTAAACACACATGACAATGAATGTTGCGAAACCTATAAACGCTTTGATGTCTGTCTGTTTAAAGACAAAGAAGTTATCTCTCCTCCAGGCGGTGCATTTTAATGTTATTTTGCAGCTACACAACAACTAAACAACTAAAATACATTATTGCCATGGAAAAGAAATGAGAACCTGATCTCAATTGTTTCTGGGGGGGAAATGGAAGTTTTGCTGTGGGTCTGTTGTTGTCTTTGGTGGAGAAAACGTGACTTTTGTTTTGGTTAGTTTGCAGTGTGCGTTATGTACAACTTCACCGTTTACCGTCAGCCAGCAGAACGATCCATAGGTCTGACGGTTCCAGACAGGGGTAGATCTAGGCATGGGCACGGGGGGGCAATGCCCCCCTAAATGCCCGGTCTGCCCCACCAAACACGATGGCATGCAAAACAACCCAAGATATTTCAAATTAAAGTGCTTATATTTAAAATGATTTGAAACACTACTACTGCTACCAACTAACTACAGCTGTGTCACCACTAAACCAACAGCATTTTATCATTGAAAACAGAAAACTCTCTGAGTCAGACCTTTAGCTTCTGCGTGTCTGTTGCAACGTCAACAACAACTGATGTTATTATTGATGATTTACTTGCCTAAAGTCCTGTAACCAAAAATGGTATGGGTGCCACTTCATCGCCCGTGTCACTTCATGCCACTGGCAATGAAGCCGCCCCCATAACTTTTTCTCCTGCACCCCCAAATGGGAAATATTACATCCGCCCCTGGTCTCAGACTAGACTCATCGATTCATTGCTTGCATCATGTATTGCCCTTTTTTTGTACATGCAACTAAAAAGTAAAAGTGGTTAAAGGAAAATACACGTGTGCGCGCGTGCACGCACACACACACACACACTCACACTCACACACACACACAACAAAAAGCCATGCACACGTTTTGACTCCGTTCTCGACACGGTAAACCCTGAAAGCAGCTGGATACAAAACCACCACAATAACACGCCTTTACAAGAATATTTAATCAATCTTTTATACAGTGTAAATCGCAATCCAATATCATTTACAATCACACATAGGCATTTAACAGACACAGACAAACCAGAGCAACTTACAGTAAGCAAGACTGAACAACAGCACATGAAAAAAAAATGTTTATAACGTATAACCTCTGTCTGAACAGTAGAACATAAATAAATAGAAATACTCTAATATACTCATTGCGAAGTAATTATAAGTAAACTATATGAGCTTAACAGCAGACTATCCTTACTTACAATTCTATAACAACTATAGAATGGATGTGTGCAATGACCTTTACTGTTATATTCTTAGCTTATGTATGATTCACAATAATACTGTGCATGTACTGTATATGATGCTTTTGGTTTATTACTCAAGCCTGTTTGACCTGAGAACTGGTTCTACAAATGGCTTCTAAATTCTGAAAATCCTGTCACGTGGCCGCTGAGCCCCTACAGTATATACGCTATACGGTATATACAGTGTGCTTCTGGGGGGGTCCCTGGAACTGCACTTGGGGGTCCTTGACTTGAAACATTGAGGACCACTGACATAAACATTAGGGTTTTTTTCTGTCAGGGATTTGGAAACGTTTGTGGAATCAGTCCACAGGTTGAAGTTAGTAAGTTGTAAGTCGCTCCAGAAGGATTATTAAATGCCTGATTTACGATTGTGGCGTGACAGGTACTTTGTGTCCTACTTGTTGTAACGTTGCTAAAAGCAGCTGAGCGTTACGGGATGTTATGATGCAGCGGTTTTCAACCAGTGGCCTGGGGACAACCAGTGGTCCTTGAGTAAGTTCCAGGTGGTCCCCAGGCTAAATGATGGACAGTTGGTTAACCAACTGTCCAACTCTTTGAGATTGCATCTTCCAATCTCTAGAGTTAAAATATTCATCATGTGAATTAGCCCAAGTCTAGTCTAGAGAATGTAGAAGATTTATGGCCATTTTGATCTGTATGTTTGACTGTTTTGTTTCCCCAAATCCAGCCTGGAATTGTGGACAAAAGGAAAAGAAATCTTTAGTTTTGGGGTGTCTGTGGTCGCTAAAAATGTTGGTGGGCCCTGGTATGAAAAAGGTTTAAAACCCACTGTTATGATGCGATGGAGGGAGAAGGAGGAAGAGCTGCTGGAGCTTTTCTTTGTTTGGGTTGGAGAGCTGAGCCATGAGGCAGCGAGGGGGAGGAGGAGGAGGGGTCGCCTGGGCTGGGCCGGGGCGGGCGCGTGCGTGTGTGCGTGTGTGCGCGTGCGTGTGTGTTTGGGGCCAGGTGTTGTTGCTGTTGTTGTTGTGTTTGGGGGAGGGACAGGGGGGTTGTGGACCTTGGCATTGGGGCTGTCAGTCAGTCAGTCAGTAAGGGGGCAGGGCAGGAGGTGGGCACTAGTTGGAGGTCTTCTTGCATAATAATGGTGGCAGGGGGGGGCGGGGGTAGTCCCTATCAAAATAAATAATAAAAATAAAAGCCATGCCTTGTTATCCATGTCCTTAAAAAACAGAGAGAGCGAGAGAGAGAGAGACAGCAGCAGTTGTGAATCTATATTACTAGATTATTGTGCAGACAATAGATGTCTGGTGTGTGCGTGCGTGCGTGCGTGCGTGCGTGTGTGTGTGTGTGTGTGCGTGCGCGTGCGCGTGTGTGTGTATGTGAGAGGGGGAGAGCGAGAGAGAGCGAGAGAGGGGGAGGGTCAGACAGACAAAGCAGTGGATTCATGTCGGGGAGTCTGGACATGTCTAGCAGAGCAGTAGAGTGTGTGTGTGTGTGTGCGTGTGCCGCAGACAAACAAAAGAAACACACCAAAATCAAGATTATATACAGGGGTTTTAATTTTAAATGTTAATATCCAGAACCACCAGCCAGTCGTTGGTTGGGTTGGTTCAACCCAGAGCATCACTAAGATGATGTGACACTTTGTGTGTTAGTAGTGACTGACCGACAGTCAACCGGCTCTGTGTCCAACCAACCAGGGGGCAGGGGCCGCTCCAACAAAACAAAATAAGACATAAAGTCACACCCGTGTGAAGTGAGAGGCGTTATCATCGGAAAAAAAAACACCACTTGATTTCTCTTCTTTTTGCTTATGGCATTGTCAAAAAAAAAAAAAAAACATTAAAGCTGTGTATAGCTGGGACTAGAGCCCCTCAGAAAGAACGAGGACAGCTGCTGAGCCTGTTATTAGGGGGAGGGGTCTCACTGTACCAAAAAACATGGACCCCAAGATTAATTGGTTCCATTTGTACCTTTATAGTCTCCAGTCAGATGTGGGCTCAGATTTTTTTTTCTGCTGTTAGATTAGTGTGTGTGCGTGTGTGTGTTGGGGGGGGGGGGGGTCCTATGGATCGAAGGCAGACAGAGGGCTCAGAGTGCACACATGTCTGACTGTCAGGCTTTGTTTCACGCCTTGCACCTTGTGTGTGTGTGTGTGTGCGTGCGCGCCCCCTGGCCCTCAACCTTTTTATAAACAAGAAGCATTTGGGGAGAGAAACCCTCCAGCTAAATGATCAGACTAGCAGGTCCATGCTGATCCTTGGTGTGTGTGTGTGTGTGTATGAGTGTTAGCGGTCTAGCAGCAGATCCATTGTTCTCTTTGTTTAAAAAGCCATGCTTCTGCTGCTGCTGCTGCTCTGCTTCCTACTGTGATGACATCATCAGCCTGCCTGCCATTGGCCGAGCTGCCATGCTAGTGATGACATCACTAGCCTGCCTGCCATTGGCCGAGCTGCCATGCTAGTGATGACATCACCAGCTTTCTCCCATTGGCCGAGCTGCCATGCTAGTACGGCCTTAAAGGCACAGCGTCCTCAATCTGGATATGATTATTACAGTGCTGGACTAGTGGAGTACTCATTGTTGTAATAATGATCCTTCTCCAGAACTGGCATGGCCAATCAGGACACATAATTCAAATTTGTTTGCATACTGTGTCCTTTTGGAGTAGGAAATGGACCTACAATTGCGCTATTCCAGACCAATCTGCTGACAAGCAATGTTTTTTTTATTATTAATATTTTTGGTAGGCGAAACTGGTATGAGGGCGCCTTCATCATTCATTGCCCGTGTCGCTATGCCATCTTGTCTGTGACCGACAAGATTTGTATCTTGGCAAGTAAGCATCAATAATAACATCAGTTGTTGTTGAAGTTGCAACAGACACACAGCATACATAAAGCTAAAGGTCTGACTCAGAGAGTTTTCTGTTTTCAATGATAGAATGCTGTTGGTTTAGTGATGAGATAACTAGTTAATACTTAGCAGTAGTACTGTTTCAAATCATTGTAATTATGAACACTTTAATAAGTGTGTAATCTTTAAAATGTGGGTTGTTTCGCATTGCCTCATGTTTGGTTTGGCAGTCAGGGCATTTAGGGGGGCATTGCCCCCGACCATGCCCATAATTAGATCCGGCCCTGCGGGGGCAGTACACAAGTCTCTGGATTGCCTTTTCCATGATTCTATGTTACATTCTGTCCTATGTGGTTCTCTGTTCCAGGCTGTAAGATCAAGGCTCTTCGGGCGAAGACCAACACGTACATCAAGACCCCGGTGCGGGGGGAGGAGCCTGTGTTCATCGTGACGGGACGGCGCGAGGACGTGGAGATGGCCAAGAGGGAGATCGTATCGGCGGCCGAGCACTTCTCCATGATCCGAGCCTCGCGCTGCAAGGCCGGAGGCGCCGGAGGGCCTGGGGGCACCGGGGGCAACGGGGCCGGGCCGGGGTCCCTACCGGGCCCCCCGCACCTCCCTGGACAGACCACCATACAGGTAGGAGGAGCACCCCTAAGAACCCAGAAGTTACTTTTCCCTCAAAGCGGAAGAATAATAATACCTTCACAATAAAAGCATGACTTTGACTTGTTCAGTAGTACCGCGATGAAAATAGAATATCCCTGTTGGATAATAAAGTGTACAATTTACAATTTAGGCATTTATCAGACGCTCTTAATCCATTACACAAAGAACAAAATAAATTAAAAAAAACATGGTAATACAACATATACAGTACATACAAAGTAGTTAATTTGAATCATACATAACCTAATAAGAACATAAAATCTATATAGGCTAATTTAAATGTGCATATATCATATAGCACTATATTTGCATAAAAAGCTAAACGTTGCATAAAATCTCATTTAGGATGTGTATAAGTTCACGCTAGGGCAACTACCCTATTGGCCTGAAAATGTGTTTTTTTTTTCCACAGAAAATAGGAGGGTAAATATATATTATATTAAGCTATACCAGTGGTTTTCAACCGGTGGTCCTTGAGAGGGTTCCAGGTGGTCCGCAGGCTAAATGATGGTTAGTTGGTTAACCAGATGTAACTCTTTGAGAGTGTAAACATGAAACAGAGTTAAAATAATCATCATATGAATTAGCCCAAGTCTACACAACTAGAGCATGTAGATTATTATTGGTCATTTTTATCTGTATGTTGGACTGTTTTGTTTTCTCCAAAATTCAGCCTGGAATTGTGGACAAAAACAAAATAAGTCCTTAGTTTTGCGGCCTGTGGGCTTAAAATTCTGAATTCAAATTCAAATTCTGAATAAATACAGTAGTGGACACTGTTATGAAAAAGGTTGAAAAACACTGCACAAAATGGATTGGTTTTGTAACCCTTCTCACCCACATCCTCCTCATGATCCTGTGAATCTGCTATGTGGAGAAAAAAATAATCATTATTTGTATTGGATCGATACAGTACATAGTGTTATCAGAATCAGAAGCCTGTCCCATTGCATCCTCTCTTTAGAGTAAACTCTTGTTTTGTAAAAATGTGTGTGAACCAAATTAAATCATTCAGGGGATCCTTGCCATGAAATAGTTTGAGTAGCTCTGACACAGGAACAGGTTTCTCAGAGGAATGTATGTATTTTTAGATCCTGCCTCTGGTCCAAATAGATTCAAAGCATAATTGTTTTGCACATCAACAAAGAGGCTGTTTGTTGTGTGGATGAGGAGGCTCATTCATTCACTGATATAAATACACGTGAACACAATAAACTTCAGCTCCAAAAACTCCAGAAATAGAACTAGAACCAACTGTAGAAATGATTTACTGTTCTGCTTTTAGCACACTGTCTGTAACACGGGGTGTGTCCGCCCCCTAGTGGCGTGCAGCCGGTACAGCAGGACATTTGAACCTTTTACAGTATAATGTTAATGATGATGAAAATATTGCTTTTAAAACCTAATTAAAAAAATCATTCGGTATGAAGTGAGGGATGCTCTCATAATCACTAGGATGTAAAATATACACTATATGAAAAATTTGCTCATACACTATGATGTAAAAATCCTCAGTTTGTTGTCAATGGGAATGAAATGTGTCTGTCCGTCTGTGCATTTATTAGGAGTGTAATAATATAGTAATAAGTAATATCGAAATATATATAAGAATATGTTTATACTTTTAAAAATATATTTTTTAAAAAGTATGTAAGCAGATGTATGTAAACAGAAAAAAAACATTGTATCGTATTGTTTGACTTTGTATTAGAGGGGCAGCAGTGGCTCAGGGGTAGAGTCACTGAATGGTAACCGCAAGGTGCGCCTTTAGGTGTTTTGGCTATTGAAAAACATTAGATCTACAAGCTCATAGTGTGTCACAGAGTGGTGCGCTATGAGCTTGTAGATCTGTTTGTTTGTTTTTTTTTGTCCCTTTTCTTTTTTAAATCGTTAACATTTTACAGGGACAAAAATGTTACTTCCATTTGTTTTAGTTTGTGGAACAACACTTTAGTACATGGACAAGATCTTAGCTCCAGAGACTAAATCGTAATCCCAGAGACACATATTTTGTTTCAGGGACAATATTTTAGTTCCAGGAACAAAATCTTATTTCCATATACAATATTTTAGTTATTGGGACCTATATATTAGATCAGGGATGAACCTTAGTATCCAGAGACAACATTTTAGTTCCACGGACAAAATTTTAGTCCTCCATTCGGGAGCTCCATTTGGCCTCAAAAGAGAATGGGTTAAATCCACTGTTTGGAATAGTGGCGTCCTAATGTACGCCATGTATTGACTGATCTATGTTTGTCTGTTGTCTCCTCTTGTTAGTCTCAGAGTACCATACTTTATTGTTTATACCTATTAATGTAAATTCTATACTATATGCCCTGCCTTGGGACAGGTAAGACAGAGGCCTCTATACATACGCAGTTAGGCACCACGTAGGTTGTACCTTGTTAAGCACACTAACGGGTGGTTGCCGCCACATGTATTTTTAAACTTGCTTTTGGTTAGAGTAGTTGGGTAGACAGGTTTTGCTAAATACGAGGTAGTTAGTTAGTCTGTCTTTTGTTTTCCCTAGCTGCTTTGTTTGTTGTTTTGGCAACACCCGCGTCCCCTGGCTGTTAGTGGCTTAATTGTATTGTTTAACTGTAGGCACGTTGCCTACATTTTGCCATAAATGTAAATGTTGTAAATCTAATTCTCAGAGTAAAAGCACCTTCACCTTTGGACTCTGAAACTGCCTCGACCTCATTCATTTCCAATGCTTGATATGATCCCATCCACTTGTTTTCATGTTCATGAAACCTTAGCCTCTAGACTTTAACATCTGGGTTTCGTAACAAACTTGAAGTGCCCAAATAAATAAACTTCTTTGTGCGTGTGTGTCTCTCTCTCTCTCTCTCTAGGTGCGGGTGCCCTACAGGGTGGTGGGTCTGGTGGTGGGTCCTAAGGGTGCCACCATCAAGCGCATCCAGCAGCAGACCCACACCTACATCGTGACCCCAAGCAGGGAAAAGGACCCCGTGTTCGAGGTGACCGGCATGCCCGAGAACGTGGACCGCGCCCGCGAGGAGATCGAGACGCACATCACGCTGAGGACCGGAGCCTTCGTGGACCTCCAGGTAGGATCAACAGGTCACCGTCACGCAGGGAGGTCAGACTCACAACACAGCCGGTCACATTAGAAAGATATGGTACAAGTCAAGGGCCGGAAGCCGCTAATTAGAGAAAAAAGATGAAACTGCATACATTAAAAAGTGAAAAGGTATTATCAAAGCACTGCTTTCATAGTAAAATGATGAAGAAACATAATTGATTAATTCAGTGGTTTTCAACCAGTGGTCCGGGGACCATTAATGGTCATTTTGATCTGTATGTTTAACTGTTTTTGTTTTTGAAATCCAGCCTGGAATTGTGGACAAAAGCAAAATAAATCTTTAGTTTTGGCGTCTGTGAGGCTAAAATGTCATCAAATGTCCTCAAATCTTCTCCATTCTCTAGTTGTGTGGGCTTGGGCTAATTCAGATGATGAATATTTTAACTCTTGAGAGTGTAAACTTGAAACCAAATTCAAATTTGGTTTCATTTTTACACTCTCAAAGAGTTACATCTGGTTAACCAACTTTCCATAATTTAGCCTGTATTTACAGTCCCCAGTGAAACAACTCTGTTCAGTCCTCACTAGCGTCCTGACTTATTTGCTCTTATTTTCAGGGGAAAAAATGATTTCAACAAACAAACGCGATTGGCTGAAACTTCCGGCACCTTCGAGGGGAAGTTAGCAAACCGGAAGTCCCACCTTTTCATACTGTAGTCGCTTTGGGGTACCCTAGGTTCTGGTTCAGGCCTTTACAGTATGCCTAGAGATCGAGCCTAGTAAGAAGGCCGCTGGTGAACTAGACTCCACAACAAGCCATCTATCCTGTACAGTATGTCTATAGCCTCGACACCCAGGCTTTCATTTTCGTTCGCCTTGCGCGAAAACGGAAAGCCTGGACTAACGCGCGTTGGAAAGTGGCCTTGAGGGGAGTGTCAACCTTCCGGGGTGGGCGTCGCTCTAAATGATGTGACGTAGAACAGCAGTGGGCGGGCGTGGGAGGGGCCGGAGATGACGACACGTTAGTGAGATCAAATCAGAGCGCAGCACTTCCGCCGTGTGGATCCCACGACACCCCCGCCCCCCAAGGCCAAAATCATTGAGGGCTAGACCAGGCTAGTATGTCTATGGTGTGAACCAGTGAGTGATCTCTGATCCGTCCCATCCCTCAGGGAGACAACGACTTCCACAGCAACGGAACAGACGTCAGCCTGGAAGGTCTGGGGGCGGGGCTGAGCGGGGGCCTGGGGGCGGCGCTCTGGTCCCGGGCAACCAATCACCATCCAGCTTCTTCTGCTGCCGCCGGGTCGGCCCCGCCCCCTCCTCCTCCGCCTCCTCCTCCGCCTCCTCCCATGATGCACCACTCCTCCTCCTCAGCGCGGAAGCTGTCGGCCTCCAGCTACCACCACGCCGCCGACGGTTACAACAGCGCCTCCCGCTGCTCAAGGTTGGGATGTTTTTTTTTTGTTTTGTCTTTTTTAGTAATTTTTGATTCCTTCCTTTTTCTATTTAACTTAGATTTAATTTGCCTTAACGCATTCTGTACTTGGGCCAAATGGAGGTCCCGAATGGGGAACTAAAATTTTGTTTCTGGAACTAAAATGTTCTCACTCACTGGAACTGAAATATTGTCCCTGGAACTGAAATGTTGTGTCTGGATATGAAATATTGTCTTCGGAACTAAAATATTGTCTTTGGAACTAAAATATTGTCCCTGGAACTGAAATATCGTCCCTAGAACTATAATATTGTATCTGGTAAATGAGTTAACTGCAATGCCTTTTTCCCCCTGCAGGGCGGCGGAAGGTGGCAGCCCCACCAGTCCGTTCAGCACAGGCTCCAGCAGCGCCGGAGGGGGAGGCGGCTTCACCTTCGGGGGTGGAGACTCTACGCCGGGAGGCGGTGTCTCGGGGGAAGACCTGGGTGGCGGCGGGGGCTTCGAGTTTAGCGCCGCCAACATCTGGGCGCCGTTTGCCGGCGGCAAGACAGCCGCTAACCCCGCCTCCTCCTCCTCCACCTCCTCCTCGTCCAATCACCACCAGCCGCCGCTGCGGCGCAACAGCAGCGGTCTGAGTGGCGGGGGCTCGTCGCCCACGCTGCCCGCCCTGCAGGACGGCTGCTGCCCCACCATGGGCAGCGGCGCCGTGGGCATCCTGGAGCACCCGTTGGCGCGCCGCGCCCAGAGCGACCCCCTCAGCACGCTGTCCTGGCTGCAGGTTGGTTCCGCTCTACCCGTAACTCTGCAGGCGCCGCAGACACAAGAGATCAACTTGTGTAATGTTTATAGCATTTTCTTTAGACACAGCTCTAGCCTTTTATGGAAACATAACACTAGCTTTTTACGAATACTGTAGCACTAGCTTTTTATGTAAGCATAGTACTATTTTTTTTTATATAACGCAGCACTAGCTTTTTATGTAGATATAGCACTAGCTTTTTATTAGGGCTGTTGAATGATTAAAAAATTTAATCAAATTAATCACAGCTTCAAAATTAATTTAATCATGATTAATCACCATTCGAACTATGTCCAAAATATGCATGTTTTCCTGTACAGGATTTCAACATTTAAAATAGAAACAGAATCTGTGAAAAGAATATTTTCACAAAATAGGTGTATTTATCAAAATAGGTGATCTACAAGCCCTCAATGCTTGTACATCCTCCAGCCATACTCTATGGCTCTGGTTACAGGGAGACACACAGCTATATGTCTCCATAAAACCGTGCTCTACCCTTTTTTTCAATGAGAAAATACTCAGTGGGTTGAGTCAGTGTGCACATGAGTTAATTGCGTTAAAATTTTTAATCAGATTAATCAACAAAATTAATTTAATCCCATTAATTAACTATTTTCAACAGCCTTAGTTTCTACATATATATATATATATACTGTAAGTAGCACTAGCTTTTTATGTAAACATAGCACTAGCTTTTTATGTAAACTTGGCAATAGCTTTTTATGTACAAATAGAACTATCTTTTTATGTAAACATGGCACTAGCTTTTTTATACACGAAATAGCACTAGTGTTTTATGTAACATACAGCTGACTTTTTATGTACAAATAGACCTAGCGTTTAGTGTAAACATTGCGCTAGCTTTTTTGTACAAATAGAAAAAGCTTTGTATGTAGAAGTAGTAATAATGTTTACATAAAAATAGCACTAGCTTTTAATGTAAATATAGCACTAGCTTTTTATGTAAAATAGCACTAGCTTTTTGTGTAAAAATATTTGATTTTGATTTCATTTCATTTTATTTTCCAGGGGGGCAGCTCAGGCGGTCCAGGGACTGGCGGCTCCTTCTCCGGGGGGTCCAGCTCCAGCTCGGGGGGCTCGTCGACGGGCTACTCGTCGTGCTCGGCATCCTCGCTGCCCGGGGGCTCGCCCACCGACTCGGAGGGCGGCGGGAGCGGCGGGGGGGTCAGCGGCATGGCCGCCATGCTGGGCAGGCTGAAGGCTGCCGCCGCTGGCGGGGTAGGGCCCGGCGTGGGCCCCGGGGCAGGGCCGGGGCTGGTGGGCATCGGGCCGGGCGGAGCCATCATCAACAGGTATGCTGGGAGGCTGGCGCCGTTAGTGTAACGGCCCTGATACGCCTAGCAAAGTTTTGATCAATATCAACTAACAATGTCAACATCAACTGGCAACATGATGAGACACATGGCAACAGGCAACACCCCCCAAATAAAGGGGAAGATTATAATTGAAGACTAAGTATTATTTAACATTATAATTCAAATTGTTTTTACAATTTGTTTACTTTTTATTGAATGATTTTCAACCAAATGTTCACTTAGCAGACTAAAAAAAAGTTACTAAATGTTCTGTCCAGTCAGGCAGCAGCTGATGGTCTGACTTGATCTGACTGATCATTTTCTATAAAAAAGTGAAAAGTCAACGTTGATAATTGATGCTGCTTGTTGATATTGATCAAAACGTTGCTACGTGTATCAGGGCCTTTAGTGTCATGCATTTACCATGGGGGTCATTTTCAAATGCTTGCAAACGGATGTGGAGCAAAAAATACAACTAGGAATGCACTGATGTCCCATCCCTCATAACGTTATTATATCTATGTTATAATATTAGAATGGATATTGATAATGTGATTTGGGATACTATGCTATTGTGATGTGGCATAAACGTGTTCTATAAAAATATAAATATCAAATCTGGGAACAAAGTCGGTCTAAAAGTGTATTGATACCTGCCAACTGGTGCTGCAAACGAATATTACATGTACGAAAGAATATTCTGATATTAAAATGTAAAGAATATTTAAATGTCATAATTTAAGGTTCAAATTTAAAATAAATAGTAAACTAAACCCTTATACAAAAAATAGGCTATTAAGATAATTATGAATCGTTAATTTGATCTCGCAAGACTCAAGAGAGTGCATTTCTCAGCACCAACCGTAGACAATACTGGAGCAAGTGGAGGAACAAAGAGGATGTTGTTTTACAGCATTATTTGACTGCAATTCATATTGAAATTCTATACATTCGATATTTGAATCATTCGATATTCGTTCGAATCCACATGGTGTTTTAAAAGGAATATTCAAATGTAATTTGTGGCCACTTCAATTCCAATGTGGAAACAACATTACACTTCTGAAGTGATGATGTTATTTTACTGCTCTGTAAGAAAGGTACTGTATTTGCCTACACCACTGTAGTAACAGATACAAACCAATACAAATGAACAAACTCTGTTCCTACACGGGACAATAATCTAATCCCATCTGTCTCCTCAACAGAGACTGCTTTGTGTGTTTTGAGAGCGAGGTGACCGCTGCGCTGGTCCCCTGTGGACACAACCTGTTCTGCATGGACTGCGCCGGGCAGATCTGCCAATCAGCGGAGCCCGAGTGTCCCGTGTGCCACACCCCCACCACCCAGTGCATCCGCATCTTCTCCTAATGCCCGCCCACCCAGCGAGGGGGGAGGGGCTACATTGACGCCACACCCCCACCACCCAGTGCATCCGCATCTTCTCCTAATGCCCCCCCCCCCCAGGGAGGGGGGGAACGGGCTACATGGATGCCACACCCATACCACCCAGTGCATCTGCATCTTCTTCTAATGCACCGCCCCCAGAGGGGAGGGGCTACACGGATGCCACACCCCCAATACGAGGAGGAGGAGGTGCTTAGTTGTCTTACTGTGGTTAAAAACAACGAAAAAAGAAAAGACATATTTCCGGATAGGGAAGGACCAACGGACCTTCCTTCTTCACGCGAACCGTGATAAATGACATTATATGGATGTTTGATTTATTGCCAATAACTATGTCAAGATTAATAATAATAATTATCACAATAATAATAACAATAGTAATAATAATAGTGACTGGTTGAAGCAGAAGCTGTGAGGCTGTTTTTACGGACGGTGCGTCACGACGTTGCCTCGCAGAACGAATCCAGTGTCTTATTATACTTTCAGGCCTTTCGTTTTCTGGGACCGCAATACACACACACACACACTGGGGTGTTTTTTGCCATTAGGCAGACTAGGCAGTTGCCTGGGGCGCCATGAGGAGGTTTTCCCTGGAGCCCCTTTTACCAAATGGACCCGTAACTAGAATTGAACGTTTAAAACACATAATATGTTCTTTGGTTTAAAAATAGTTCATATTTTCTATCCCTTGGGGGGTGCCATTTTACTGTGCCTGTCATACGTGTGACGTCACAGGAGATTTTCCCTGGGGCTCCCCCTCTTACCAAATGGATGGACCCGTAAGGGTCCATTTGGGGTGGGGGGGTCCTGGGGAAAATCTTACCTGAGTTCTCCAAATTGCTTAGAAACACCACTGTGCGCGTGCACACACACACACACACACACACACACCACACACACACACACACACACGCACACTCACTCACAGAGCATCCAGTTCGCTGACACCACCAGTCACCATATCTCTCCGTTGCGATGCTTCATTCTGTTTTTTCTTCTACATTCTTCTACATCTTCCTGCTTCCACTCGCTGAGCCTTGTTGTTTTTATTCTTCATCTCCTTCTGGAACTCTTTTTGTACTTAACAGATATTTTTCAAAGACAAAGCTGAAGAAGAAGGAGCACTATAGACCCCACGACCGACGTGTGCACTTTTTTTTGTACTCGTTTTGCTTCCTCGTTGTTTTTTGGGTCGGCAGGGCGCTGTCCCGCTCCGCCCCGTCCCTCCTTCTACTCCGAACGTTCGGTCTGTCTGCAGAGGTTTAACACGCTGTCGTTCGTACACCTTGGGACGGGAATTTCAGCCCCTCAAAGCGACGACCGAGTAGCGAGGAATAACGTCTTAACGAACAATACGCCAGGAGAAGTTGTCGGCTATCCTCGTCGCTGCTGACGTTTGGAAATGTTAGCCCGTATTAAAGGGACACGGCACTGAAGTCGTTCAAATTTTAACAGAGTAGCGCTGTTCTTATTTGTTTGTTTGTTTGTTTTTTGTAACGCCACAAAAACAAGTACGAACACATTTCCAGTGGCCGTTAATTGTAAACGAACGGGGGAGCAATAGCAGAAAGTGGAATGTATAACTTGTACATTCACTAAAATCACCTTAAATAAGGAACGAAAAATGTTTTTTGTACACTAAACTTTGACTACCGCTGTGAAACCCCCTGTGGCTCTTCCTTAGCAAATGATTGTTTTTTTTATTATTTTTTAATGATCGGGTGAGAAAAACTTGATTTTATTAGTAATGATGATAATAATAATAATATAATGTGTGAAGGAATGTTGTTCAGTTTTATCCTATGTTTCTTTTTGGTCTGCCTGACAATCTGATCCACATCTCTCTTCCTGGTTCGTTTCCATTGGTCGAGCGAGCCCAGCGTTCCGCCCACTTATGCGCATGCGCACGCGTGTGTGTGCGCGTGTGTCTGTGAGTGTGACAGAGAGAGAGAGAGAGAGAGGGAGACAGCCATGTTGTGTTAAGAGATGTTTATTAGTTAGTTCTTATGATTCCTACACACCGTGAGATGTTGGTTCGTCTCTAGACTAAAGATGGACTCGAGGCCTGGGGTTCGAACCCCCCAGAATCCTGCTGTTTTAACTCCATGGTACCAATAATGTGAACTTCGAGAAGCAGCCACTCTCATCTGCCCATGAGTCCGTTCGTCCGTCCGTCCATCCATCTGTCCATCTCAGGATCACCACAGTCCGTCTGTCTGTCTGTTACACTTAGTTTTTTTTTTCTTTTTTTTTTTAATAATCATTTGTACTTTTTGTAAGTGGTTTTGTGACAGTACGTGCGTTGTATTTTTTACAGTGTTGTTTTCTTGAAGGTTGAGAAATAGAGAGATTGACGGGCGTTCTCCTCAATGTTGAGGAGAAACCTCTCAACGTTGTAGGCCAGTGGTTTTCAACCTTTTTCATACGAGGGCCCCCCACTATGTATTGAGAATTTGAGCCATGGACCACCATTTGTGGACATTTTAGCCCCACAGACCCCAAAAATAAAGATGTATTTTGCTTTTGTTCACAATTCCAGGTTAGATTTTGGAAACAAAACAGCCAAACATACAGATCAAAATCACCATTAATCTTCTACATTCTCTAGTTGTGTAGACGTGGGATAATTCACATGATGAATATTTTAACTCTTGAGAGTATAAACATGAAACCAAATGGACCCGCAAGGGTTCATTTGGTTTAACGAGTAAATTAACCATAAGGTGATGGGGTTAATTAAGTCAGATGCCATCTTTTTTCATGCACTGTAGCCCACCTTCTGCTAAAAAATGGGAAAAAACAACCCTGTCCCTTTCTTTTTTGTTTATTTTTGGTCTTCCATCTCTCTGATCAACCAATCTAAACAACACAGACAAGCCACTGGTCTCCTCACATAGAGATGGACTCTATAAAAGCGCACTGTCTCCATTTGATGCGCTGAGAGCCCGTATTTTTCTATTTTAGAAATGGTGCTATCACGTTACAGTTCACCGTGGGCTAATCGCTATCTATTTGGTCGTTATTGACATACAAAACGTTTCCGAACTTTAAATAATGTACATCTTGGACATGGGCAGCATGTGAAAGAGGTTTAGAATGGCTTGTCCTGTTTGTCAGCACATAGCTCTTCTTTTTGTGTTTATCGTGAATCAAAAAAAACAAAAAACAGGAATAATCCCAATTCAGAGACAAAGCCATGACAACGGAATCGAATCAACAAGAAACAAACGGCTTTTGACGCTTAAGGGCTTCCTCTCTGTCTCCAGCCTGTTGTTGACTGACTGTACTGACAGAGAATATCAATAATCAAAAATAATAATCGGTTTGGATCTGTTTTGTTGTTTTAATGGCAGCTAGTACTGTAGCTTTCAGGTCATCCAGGGCTTCCATCCACTGACACTCTGATGGTGTTTCCAAATCCCAACAGCTGCAGAATGTCGAGACAATTATTTATTTTTCTTTTACTTTTTTATTTATTTATTTGTTTCTGGGGGGGACTACTACACCTGGTCTCCAACAGTTGGTCTCCAACACCTGCACGCAGCAGGTGTTAATCTGGGGTCCACTCGTAGTTCGCACGGTTCCTGTGACTAAATCGCAGTCACCTGGAACTTGTCCTTGTTTGCCTTTGTGCTCCACGGTAGAGAAAAGCGGACGAACCCTGACGCAACGCGTTATGAAAAATGAAACATGAATGTGTTTACATCGTTCCCCTCCCTGTATGTAGAGATGGAAGAAGCAAAAGAAAAACAACAAACGTTAACAGGATAATGATGGTTGTTTTTGCTGCTGTTAAATGGTGCTACAAACCACCCCCCAACCCAAACGGTTAGCCAAACAAGCAAGTCTAGCCAGTTTGTCAGTCGGTTTGTTGTCACGTTTACGTGCACCGACACAAGTGACAGGCGGAGGGGCTCTGCCTCCCCATCTTCGTCTTCCTCCAACACACGTTTAGCGCATTTTGGATGTGAACGCGTTCTAAGCATTGCGTTATACTTTAACATTACGTTATACATTAACTTGCGGTGGCGCGAGGCAAGCTCGGGGCAGCGGGGAGGGATACTGTGCGCCTTGGTCTGGGTTAGAGCTGTCTGTAGTTATTGCAGATCTTTCCGTTTGTCGCTGGAGACTCGCCTATGGTGCTTTTGTCTGTCTTAAAAAGGTGCAACCCGCTACTGAGATGACACTCGCCGAGGAACAAACTGTGTGCTAGGCTAGCTAGCTGATTTCAAGCGGCACACTCCGATAACCAACCGAGGCTGTGATTGGCCCGGTCGAGTCGTCACTTTGGTGACAGTCAGACAAGTCGCGGCAAACCTGCGTTCTCGCCACCGGTGCGCGATTTACCCACTCTGTCCTCTATCAAGGGGCAACTCCAGCTGTACTAAGTTCGGGATGTGTTAGAACTCAACCTCACTGGTGCCCTCTTGTGGGACGGTTGATTCTGCAGTGACCACCCTTAAGATCCACATCCCCGTCATTTCAAATCTTCGATTGCAATTACTAACCACTTGCGATGGCGCGTCACTTACACTTCTGGGATAAATGGTGATCACCGTGATCACTGTTTCAAGTGGTTCAAAGGAGGATTTTCAAACCTCGAAAGTTTTTTTTTTTTTTTTTTTTTTTTTTTTTTTTTGCGCTGTCCTTAGTGGATCTTCTGCTATCCAAAGTTTGGATCTAATGTGGGACTTAGGTTTAAGAGCTTAAAATAGAACTTGTTTCATATGAACTTGTTGTCTTAAGAATAAGAAGAAAAACATTCTGGTTCTTGATTCATTGAGGGTTATTCTACATGAGCCGGATTACATCAAGGCTATCGGTTCTAAATGTCGGTCTCAATGTATCTTCTCTTGGGTTAATTGCCCTTCCCTGGTGTCTGGTTTTAAATTTAGCTAATCCCAACCCTGTCATCGGGGTCAGATGTGTTTGTATGTGTGTGCGTAGGTGTGTGTTTGTATGTGTGT
This sequence comes from Benthosema pterotum, assembly GCA_039105355.1. Classification (NCBI taxonomy): domain Eukaryota; kingdom Metazoa; phylum Chordata; class Actinopteri; order Myctophiformes; family Myctophidae; genus Benthosema; species Benthosema pterotum. The sequence goes on from CM076976.1 coordinate 32,706,135, forward strand.
GTGGTTTACAATGTCGTTCAGAGTCTGCATCGAGGTTGATTCTTCTAAAGCACTTCGTTCCGCTAACTGTCATGAGTCTCATTTTTTATTTCGTTTTTTTTAATTCAAAGAAATGAAAGGTTGTCAAACGTGCCAGGTGAATCTGTAAAGATCACGACAAACCACTGGCCAAAACCACTGGCCAATCAGAGGCCGTTGTTGCACCGCAACGACACACCCACACCTCTGGGCAATCAGAGGAGTCAGAGCATTTTAGGGTAATGTACAGTAGATGTAGTTGTTAATAAATAAATGAATTAATTAAATAAAAAAACATATTTAAAAAACAAAAAGAAAAAAAAGAAAAGGTACAGATATTCTCATACTGACTGCTGATTTGCGTCCCCCCCCCCCCCTTTTGAATACAGGGTTATTGGAGGCATGCTAGACAGAGACCTCTGCCTTTATTTTAACATGACAAAGCGGGATCATGAAAAGTTTGGCGCAAATTCTTTCTCGCGTGCCTCGCTTGTCTTGTTTTTGTTTTCATTTTCCTTCGTTGCTTTAATTCTTTTTGTATGCGGAAACCAAAATGAAACGTCAGCAAAGTTTTAAAAAGGTTTCAGTCAAATGTCTTTTCAGGCATTTGACATGTTGTGTGTGTGTGTGTGTGTGTGCGTGCGTGCGTGCGTGCGTGTGTAAATACCCCTGAATACAATCATTTGGGACCGCCGCGTTTTTCAACAAAATAATAAATAAAATAAAAAAGTTTTGAAAGGACTCAATTGAAGTTAAGCGTAGTTTTTAAGAACATGTACAATTCTTTGTAAGTTAACCATCTGCATGTCTTGGAGCCTTCAGGCGTTAGATAATGATTTCTAAAAGGAAAGAAGGAAAGATGAAAAGAAAAAAAATATACAAAAAACAAAGAAACTGAAGAAAAAAAAATTACTACACATTTTATTTTTACAATTTTATTTGCGTACCTAAATATCCCAGACAATAATGTGAGCCTTTTTTATTACTTCAAATTAATTTTATTCAGTTATTTTGTTTTGTTTTGTTTTGAATTTCCTGTGATGTACAACAACATATAAGCAATTTATAAAAACAAACTAGAAAAAAACAATTATTGAAGAAATTTTAAAAATTGAAATATATTTTATTTGAAAGTTTATGGACCTTTTAACCGTGAGCTGGAAAAACATTGTATAATGGTATAATTTCAGCTGGCTTGACGGTTATGAGATATGTATCAAGAGTTTTATTTTTTATGCTTCTTTAATAAAGTTTTGTTTTTGTTTTTTTTGGTTCATTTTTTACTGTAAAACATTAATTAATTTGTCTGTCGTTATTTCTTTATTATAGACCTACTATATGCTAGATAAAACCAGGCTTGTATCCCTGGAGTCATTATAATACTGATGCTAAAAACAGGCTTTTTTTTCTCCATGTTGTCATATAATGTTGATGCTAGATAAAAACAGGCCTGATTATCGAGGCATTATAGCTGCCTCGACACCCAGGCTCAGTGTTGCCAACTTGGCGCTTTTGTCGCTATATTTAACCTTTTTCCAACTCCCCTAGCGTCAAAATTAGTGAAAAGCTCCTGGCGGAAAATCTAGTGCTTTTTTACTGGTGAGTTGGGGCAAAATTGGTTGACAGGCGCCAGAGATAAAACCCTCGTTTTTCACCATTTTTCCTCCTATGATCAAGTCTCCCTTCCTAGAAAGGACCATTGGCAACCAAATTGACCTTTATAGATCTGTAACTCTTGAGATTGTAAAATGAAACCGAATGGACCCTTACGGGTCCACTTGGTTTCGTTTTACACTCGAGTTAAATTAGTAAAGATCTGAATTCCCTAATTTTCAAGAATCTGCACATTTAGAAAATGCTATTTTGACCACCATCTTGCCAGTTATTTCTCTTAGATTTGTCTGAGAGACTGAAGTCAACATCAAATGGTGGTCCTCCGTGTCAAAAATGCAAAATAAACAGTGGGCCCTGGTCTGAAAATAGTTGAAAACCACTGCTCTAGTGCATTCTAGTGCATTTTGGATTTTGGCAGTTATAGGAGTTGGAAATTTGGCAACACTGCCCAGGCTTTAATTTTCGGCCGCGTTGGGCGAAAACTGAAAGCCTGGATTAACACACAGAGCCGACTGGCCTGCAAGTGGGAGTCAACCTTTCCGGGTGGGCGTGGCTACAAATTATGTGATGTAGCACAGCAGTGGAGGGGCGGGGAGGGGCCGGGGCTGACGACACGTTTCTGAGATCAAACCAGATCCACCGATGTGACTGTGCTGGTCCCCTCGGTCAAATCATTGCACGTTAGGCCAGGCTATAATAATAGTGATGCTAGATATAACCAGGCTGGGACTATAGTGGTGAGCAGTCCCGCCCCTTTCATGGTAACTATTTATAAAAGGTCATGACTATTTAAAAAAAGGTTGCACCTGTGTATGCTGCGACCGATTTATGAAAAGGTCAGGGGGAGTTCCCTACCTTCCAAAGTTTTTCTAAACCGCTTTTAGAAAAAGGATTGTGACCTGTGTCGCGGTCGCAAAATGGCAACGTGGAAAAATGATGCGCTATGCCATAGCGCATCATTTTTCCACGTTAGGGAATTATTTGCAATGCAGACATGCCATAGCGGCTATGGCATGTCGTCCGGGAGCAAAGGCATAACAGGCTGGATAAGACTAAAGCTTATAAAAGGTCGTGGATATGATTGTGGATCAGATTTATTCACGCTATCGGTTTTTCATCGTTTGAGGATTTTCGAAAAATGACAAGAAAATGACAAAACTGGCAAAAACGCAAGGCTATAGCCTCACGGTCTTGCACAGCATGCCGTTTTTCATCGTTTTGAGGATTTTCGAAAAAATGCCAAAATTTCGAGAAAAAAATGTAAGGCGTAATAGCCTTACGTTTTTTCATCGTTTTGAGGGTTTTCGAAAAATTACAAAAAATGACAAAACTGGCAAAAACGCAAGGCTATAGCCTCTCGGTCTTGCACAGCATGCCGTCTTTCATCGTTTTGAGGATTTTTAAGGATTTTCGAAAAAATGTCGAAATTCCGAGAAAAAAAAAGTTTTTTCATCGTTTTGAGGATTTTCGAAAAATTACAAAAAATGACGAAACTGGCAAAAACGCAAGGCTATAGCCTCACGGTCTTGCACAGCATACCCTTTTTCATTGTTTTGGGGATTTTTGAGGATTTTCGAAAAATTGTCGAAATTTCAAGAAAAAAAAAAACGTAAGGCTATAGCGTTACGTTTTTTCATCGTTTTGAGGATTTTCGAAAAATGACAAAAAATGACAAAACTGGCAAAAACGCAAGGCTATAGCCTCTCGGTCTTGCACAGCATGCCGTTTTTCATCGTTTTGAGGATTTTTAAGGATTTTCGAAAAAATGTCGAAATTTCGAGAAAAAAAAAGTTTTTTCATCGTTTTGAGGATTTTCGAAAAATTACAAAAAATGACGAAACTGGCAAAAACGCAAGGCTATAGCCTCACGGTCTTGCACAGCATGCCGTTTTTCATTGTTTTGAGGATTTTTGAGGATTTTCGAAAAATGTCGAAATTTCAGGAAAAAAAAGTTTTTTCATCGTTTTGAGGATTTTCGAAAAATGACAAAAAATGACAAAACTGGCAAAAATGCAAGGCTATAGCCTTACGGTCTTGCACAGCATGCCGTTTTTCATCGTTTTGAGGATTTTTGAGGATTTTCGAAAAAATGTCGAAATTTCGAGAAAAAAAAAGTAAGGCTATAGCCTTACCTTTTTTCATCGTTTTGAGGATTTTCGAAAAATGACAAAAAATGACAAAACTGGCAAAAAGCAAGGCTATAGCCTTACGGTCTTGCACAAAATGCCGTTTTTCATCGTTTTGAGGATTTTTGAGGATTTTCGAAAAAATGTCGAAATTTCGAGAAAAAAAACGTAAGGCTATAGCCTTACCTTTTTTCATCGTTTTGAGGATTTTCGAAAAATGACAAAAAATGACAAAACTGGCAAAAACGCAAGGCTATAGCCTTACGGTCTTGCACAGCATGCCGTTTTTCATCGTTTTGAGGATTTTTGAGGATTTTCGAAAAAATGTCAATTTCGGGAAAAAAAACGTAAGGCTATATTTTATCATCGTTTTGAGGATTTTCGAAAAATGACAAAAAATGACAAAACTGGCAAAAACGCAAGGCTATAGCCTTTCAGTCTTGCACAGCATGCCGTTTTTCATCGTTTTGAGGATTTTTGAGGATTTTCGAAAAAATGTCAATTTCGGGGAAAAAAAAAACGTAAGGCTATAGCCTTACGTTTTATCATCGTTTTGAGGATTTTCGAAAAATGACAAAAAATGACAAAACTGGCAAAAACGCAAGACTATAGCCTTTCATCTTGCAAAGCATGCCGTTTTATCACAAGCATCGTTTTTGAGGATTTTTGAGGATTTTCGAAGAAATGTCCGAAAATTTCGACATTTTTCGAAAATGCTCAAAACGATGAAACAAAGCATGCTGACCAAGACCGTAAGGCTATAGCCTTGCATTTTTGCCAGTTTTTGTCATTTTTCAAAAATCCTCAAAATCATGAAAAACGGTAAGGCTATAGCCTTGCGTTTTTTTCAAAATTTCGACATTTTTCGAAAATGCTCAAAAATGCTCAAAACGATGAAAAAAAGCATGCTGACCAAGCCCGTAAGGCTATAGCCTTGCTTTTTTGCCAGTTTTTGTCATTTTTCGAAAATCCTCAAAATCATGAAAAACGGTAAGGCTATAGCCTTGCGTTTTTTTCAAAATTTCGACATTTTTCGAAAATGCTCAAAAATGCTCAAAACGATGAAACAAAGCATGCTGACCAAGACCGTAAGGCTATAGCCTTGCATTTTTGCCAGTTTTTGTCATTTTTCAAAAATCCTCAAAATCATGAAAAACGGTAAGGCTATAGCCTTGCGTTTTTTTCAAAATTTCGACATTTTTCAAAAATGCTCAAAAATGCTCAAAACAATGAAAAAAAGCATGCTGACCAAGACCGTAAGGCTATAGCCTTGCTTTTTTGCCAGTTTTTGTCATTTTTGAAAATCCTCAAAATCATGAAAAACGGTAAGGCTATAGCCTTGCGTTTTTTTCAAAATTTCGACATTTTGAAAATGCTCAAAAATGCTCAAAACGATGAAAAAAAGCATGCTGACCAAGACCGTAAGGCTATAGCCTTGCATTTTTGCCAGTTTTTGTCATTTTTCAAAAATCCTCAAAATCATGAAAAACGGTAAGGCTATAGCCTTGCGTTTTTTTCAAAATTTCGACATTTTTCAAAAATGCTCAAAAATGCTCAAAACGATGAAAAAAAGCATGCTGACCAAGACCGTAAGGCTATAGCCTTGCTTTTTTGCCAGTTTTTGTCATTTTCGAAAATCCTCAAAATCATGAAAAACGGTAAGGCTATAGCCTTGCGTTTTTTTTTCAAAATTTCGACATTTTTCGAAAATGCTCAAAAATGCTCAAAACGATGAAACAAAGCATGCTGACCAAGACCGTAAGGCTATAGCCTTGCATTTTTGCCAGTTTTTGTCATTTTTCAAAAATCCTCAAAATCATGAAAAACGGTAAGGCTATAGCCTTGCGTTTTTTTCAAAATTTCGACATTTTTCAAAAATGCTCAAAAATGCTCAAAACATGATGAAAAAAAGCATGCTGACCAAGACCGTAAGGCTATAGCCTTCCTTTTTTTGCCAGTTTTTGTCATTTTTCGAAAATCCTCAAAATCATGAAAAACGGTAAGGCTATAGCCTTGCGTTTTTTTTCAAAATTTCGACATTTTTCGAAAATGCTCAAAAATGCTCAAAACGATGAAAAAAAGCATGCTGACCAAGACCGTAAGGCCATAGCCTTGCTTTTTTGCCAGTTTTTGTCATTTTTCGAAAATCCTCAAAATCATGAAAAACGGTAAGGCTATAGCCTTGCGTTTTTTTCAAAATTTCGACATTTTTCGAAAATGCTCAAAAATGCTCAAAACGATGAAACAAAGCATGCTGACCAAGACCGTAAGGCTATAGCCTTGCATTTTTGCCAGTTTTTGTCATTTTTTCAAAATCCCTCAAAATCATGAAAAACGGTAAGGCTATAGCCTTGCGTTTTTTTCAAAATTTCGACATTTTTCAAAAATGCTCAAAAATGCTCAAAACAATGAAAAAAAGCATGCTGACCAAGACCGTAAGGCTATAGCCTTGCTTTTTTGCCAGTTTTTGTCATTTTTGAAAATCCTCAAAATCATGAAAAACGGTAAGGCTATAGCCTTGCGTTTTTTTCAAAATTTCGACATTTTCAAAAATGCTCAAAAATGCTCAAAACGATGAAAAAAAAAGCATGCTGACCAAGACCGTAAGGCTATAGCCTTGCATTTTTGCCAGTTTTTGTCATTTTTCAAAAATCCTCAAAATCATGAAAAACGGTAAGGCTATAGCCTTGCGTTTTTTTCAAAATTTCGACATTTTTCAAAAATGCTCAAAAATGCTCAAAACGATGAAAAAAAGCATGCTGACCAAGACCGTAAGGCTATAGCCTTGCTTTTTTGCCAGTTTTTGTCATTTTCAAAAATCCTCAAAATCATGAAAAACGGTAAGGCTATAGCCTTGCGTTTTTTTACAAAATTTCGACATTTTTGAAAATGCTCAAAAATGCTCAAAACGATGAAACAAAGCATGCTGACCAAGACCGTAAGGCTATAGCCTTGCATTTTTGCCAGTTTTTGTCATTTTTCAAAAATCCTCAAAATCATGAAAAACGGTAAGGCTATAGCCTTGCGTTTTTTTCAAAATTTCGACATTTTTCAAAAATGCTCAAAAATGCTCAAAACGATGAAAAAAAGCATGCTGACCAAGACCGTAAGGCTATAGCCTTCCTTTTTTTCCAGTTTTTGTCATTTTTCGAAAATCCTCAAAATCATGAAAAACGGTAGGCTATAGCCTTGCGTTTTTTTCAAAATTTCGACATTTTTCGAAAATGCTCAAAAATGCTCAAACGATGAAAAAAAGCATGCTGACCAAGACCGTAAGGCCATAGCCTTGCTTTTTTGCCAGTTTTTGTCATTTTTCGAAAATCCTCAAAATCATGAAAAACGGTAAGGCTATAGCCTTGCGTTTTTTTCAAAATTTCGACATTTTTCAAAAATGCTCAAAAATGCTCAAAACGATGAAAAAAAGCATGCTGGCTAGACCGTAAGGCCATAGCCTTGCTTTTTTGCCGGTTTTTGTTTGCATTTTTCATGAAAATCTCAAAATCATGAAAATCGGTAAGGCTATAGCCTTGCGTTTTTTTCAAAATTTTGACATTTTTCGAAAATGCTCAAAAATGCTCAAAACGATGAAAAAAAGCATGCTGGCCAAGACTGTAAGGCTATAGCCTTGCTTTTTTGCCAGTTTTTGTCATTTTTCGAAAATCCTCAAAATCATGAAAAACGGTAAGGCTATAGCCTCTCGATCTTGCACAGCATGCCGTCTTTCATCGTTTTGAGGATTTTAAGGATTTTCGAAAAATGTCGAAATTTTCGAGAAAAAAAAGTTTTTTCATCGTTTTGAGGATTTTCGAAAAATTACAAAAAATGACGAAACTGGCAAAAACGCAAGGCTATAGCCTCACGGTCTTGCACAGCATGCCGTTTTTCATTGTTTTGAGGATTTTTGAGGATTTTTGAGGATTTTCGAAAAATGTCGAAATTTCAGGAAAAAAAAGTAAGGCTATAGCCTTACGTTTTTTCATCGTTTTGAGGATTTTCGAAAAATGACAAAAAATGACAAAACTGGCAAAAATGCAAGGCTATAGCCTTACGGTCTTGCACAGCATGCCGTTTTTCATCGTTTTGAGGATTTTGAGGATTTTCGAAAAAATGTCGAATTTTCGAGAAAAAAAACGTAAGGCTATAGCCTTACTTTTTTCATCGTTTTGAAGATTTTCGAAAATGACAAAAAATGACAAAACTGGCAAAAACGCAAGGCTATAGCCTTACGGTCCTTGCACAGCATGCCGTTTTTCATCGTTTTGAGAGTTTTGAGGATTTATGAAAAAATGTCGAAATTTAGAG